>OY540805.1:23074669-23517443 GCA_961205885.1 Ptychoptera albimana | reverse complement strand
AGCTTACACACAGCAACATAAAAAAAAAACTTTGCGTTTGTTAAACATAACTTAATTATATTTAATTTTCTAAAGCTCAATTAAACAATAAGAAATAAAAAAGCTAAACAAAGCTAAGAAGAAAATTTCCTTTCGCTGTTATTGTTGTTGTTGCTGCAGTTAATTCTCTTCTTTCACTTAGTAACTTCCGCTTGGTATTTCGTATTCATTTTTTCTAATTAAATTTTTTAAGGGAATTGTTTTTTTTTTTTTTTTTATTAAAACTTTTGCTTAAGGGATTAAAAATACTTTTGTGTGGTTTACTTGATTTGTTGATTTATGGTGGTTGTAGAAAGTTTTTTTTTCTGTTAGTTTGTTGTGTAATTGGGGTTAAAAATTTATCTGGAATCTGGTGTGGTGGAATTTTTATTTATAAGTGATTTTGGTTCTTCGTTTTTATTTTTTTTTTGTTAGTTGTGGAAATTCCATAGGGCTGGATTATAATTTATTAAATGCAAAAAAACTTGTTGGATTTTGTAAGTTTTTTTACTTGCATTGTGCCGACAATCTGGGTATAAACACTTTATTGCCAATGTAAATGATTGTTAAGGATAAATAAATAAAGCTTTAATAATTCTTAGTAAAAGCTTTATTTTATAGCACAATAATAGGATTTATAATTAAATACAATAAAAAATAAACAATCAATACACGACGATTAAGTATTTTACAGTATTTTTGATTAAAAAAAAAAAAAAAAATGTTTTCCTACTAAAACCGGATAGTATTGTCACGATTTAATTATGTAATTAAATTTAACTAAATAAATTACATAAAATATATTAAAACCAATTCAATCAATTTATTATTTATTAAAATTTCTCATTTTTTTTTTCTATAATTTTTTGATTAATCAAATTGAAAATGATCAACCGCACATGCAAAAATAGTTATAAAAAAACAGAAAACATAACTGAAAAAAAAATTTAAATTAAAATAACGAGACACCCAACACAAAACTCGTGAATTAATTAATTAAATAAACAAAAACAATACAAAAAAAAAAGAAAAAAAATCAATAATAAAACATGAAAAACGTGTAAAAATAAACTAAAACAATAGTAAAATTATTTTTATGGGATTTTATTTCATAATAAATAATATTTAATGAAAAAAAAAAAAACAAAAATATAATAATAATAATATTTATTAAAATTTTTATGTTAATTTCACCTCATCGATAAGCAAAAATAAACTTTTTCTGATTACAAGCAGCAGCAGCAGTAGTAGCAGCTTTTTTTTTTACTGTATTAAATCACTTAATATTCACAGGATATTCACTGGTAATAATTAAATAAAGCTTGTGTTTGTTAAGGTATTGGGTTTGGGTGAGCTTTTTTTTTTTTTTTTTGCTTGTTGTTTTTAAAATAAATATAAATGTGTGAGAGAATATCATAATAATAATAAATTGAATGCTTAATGTATTTAGTTGTTTATTATTATTTTTTTTTTTTATAATAATTATTCATATTTTTATAAATATTTTATAAAACACAGCGGTGTTACCGTTAACACAATTAAATATATATATATACCGCGGGGTTACACAAATAAACAAAGTAATTGTGATTTTTTTTAATAAATGGAATTTTTTATTTTATTTTAATAGTAATTTCCCTCTTTCTCTCACTGTTTTTCGTTTTATTTAAATTGTGAATTTCAAATGAATAAATAAATATTTATTATGAATCATTTTTTTATTTATATTTATTTATCTAATAGTGAAAATTCATAAATAATAGGTAATAATCCTGAGATATTATAAAAAGAAAAACGGGTGGAAAAAACAATAAATAAATGGAGAGACAAATCGTGTTAAAATCATGATGCCAACCCTTATAAATCCCAACTAAAGAAACATAGAATGTGAGAATTTTTTTTCGTTAAATTTTCCAATGCAGTTCACATTCATTGCATCCTTTATGGTGTCCTTGATTAAAATTGTGAAAAATCTTTAAAACATGTAAAACTCTAACAAAAACTTAGTTGAGCTTTTTTAACTTCATTGTAATACTCAAGGGGTGTTGAAAATACAGAAAAAGTTTTTTTTCTCAAAAAAAAAAAAAAAAATCTGAATTCTTTAAGGAGTTTGAAACAATCACCGGAAAGTATATTGATTATTGCTGGATTTTTCTTTTAGCAAAAATAATTTCTGTTTTTAAACAGCAAAATTTCATTAAACAAAAAGCTTTTAATTACTCTACACCCACCAAACATTACTTCAATCATGGCAAGAAATAAAAGAGAAAAAAAAAATCGTTTCTTGTTCGAAGTAACATTGCTGAATTGCCCTTTGGATTTGTTGGTTGTTAACAAAGGGTACCAGACTGTTAAACATAAAAAAAGCGGACAGAAAAAAAAAAAAAAATAATTTATATAAAGACAAAGCGATAAAACAAGAATTATATTTTCTGAAAAAAGCATAAAAACATGTAGGAAAAAAAAAATTAATTTTTTTTTGTTTATCTGTTGGTTTGCCTGCCGCGTATTTTTTTTTTTTGTGTTTCACATCGTTTTATTATTGTTTGGCTAAAACAAAAAAAATTTGATATAAATTTTTTACTTTCTGTTTTTAGCTGTTTTTAACAATTTTTGTTTGTTTGTTTACAGAACAGAACAGAAATTGTCTGGAATTCAATTCAGTTTCAACGTTGTGCTAAGAGACTTTTTTTTTTGTATTCTACACTCAGTAAAGCACGGTAAATCTCAGTCTTTACTTTTATCTATTTTTGCTTTTTCCTTTCATTTCATTTCTTTCTTTTTTATTTTATTAATAACAGTGTGTTTCACTTAACTATTAATAAATATAGACGCATATAAAAGCACATTTTTAATAAAGTTTCATAATTTAACATTTAAGTTACATAGAAAAAGACAAGCAGAGAGAATATTTTTATCCAGCTAATAAGAAGGATAAAGGAAGAAAACTTTTAATATTTATAGGCTTTCTTTCTACATTGTTTCAGATCACCTTTAATAATTCTTCGTTATAACAAACATTTTATTCTTGCTTAAACAAACCAATTCGGTTCCTAGGTGATTTTCATAGAAAAAAAAAGGAATTTTTTTTTCCTTCGCTTTTTCTTTGTTTAAAACGATATAAAGATACGAGACATGAGCTGATAAAAAAAAGAAAATAAATAAAAACAACAAAACAAAGGTAAGGAGAATATAATATTAAATAAAAAAAAATAATAATTTTCTCTATCTCTCTCTAATAAAATATATAATTTTACGAACCACTTTGTCAATTTTTATATATATATATATATTTTTTTTTTCGTTAGAAGAATAATCTTTGAAGAGTATGTTAACAGCACAAAGCATGCGGCTATATAACAATGCAGAAAAAAAAAAAATAGAAATAAAGAACGAAAGAAAAATCCAAAACGAAAAAATTAAATAAAATAAAATAAAAAGAAAGCTCACAGGGTACAAAGAGAAATAAAAAAAAAAATATGATAAACTAAAAGTAAAATGGGGTGTTAAAAAAAAAATGAAAAATGAAAAATTTTTTTTTTCGAAAATATATTTCACCACAGAATAATATTCTAAGCAAACTGCACTACACTATATGTGCTTGTATGTATGTATATATTTCAGTAACTTTATTTTTCTTCTATTTTCTCGTTGTTATGCTTTCTAACTACAAATAAAATAAAATAAAATAATTGTGTACATAAAATATATATAAATGTAAAAAAGTAAATAAATCTCGACACCGCGTCACATTTCAACGAGAAGGCTTTTATTATAGCGGTTTTAATTTTTACAGCTTTTTTTTTTTGCTTTGCTGTTGCTGGTGGTTCGTTGAGTATAATGTCGCCTTTCAATTTACCACAGTCAGAGACTACGTACTTATTATTCCGGTGTTAAAGGAAAAAAATAAAAGAAAAACATTATATGAAGTGCAGTGATCACGTTACGTTACTTTACCTTACAGTAAATGCAGTTCATGAAGCCGTATCGTAACTATCACAACCATTATCACTCCGTGTTATCTCATTCCAGTGTTCAACAAATAAAGCTCGTTTCAGTTTGTTTTATTCAAAAATCTACAAAAAGAAGAAAAAACAGCAACCAAAGCTTTTTTTTATCTGCTATACAATGAGAGCATCGCTGAGTCCACTTTTCATTTTTATTTTATTTTTGCTACTGCAATCCACACTTCATACACACAATTGTAATTCTAATTCCGGTCGCTATTGTTTGAAATTTGTCATGACGTTGGGTAGTAAAATTGCTTTTCTTTACTTATTATTATATATTTTTTTATTATTTATGTTCTTCTCTACATTTTACTCTGTCACTCGGAATGCCATCATTTTCTATTTTTATTTTATTGCTGGTGAAAAATTAAATAAAAAATAAAAATACAAAGGCGACAACAAACCACCAACAACTTGGTGTTGTACGTACGTTGAGTGTTTTTTCATTATTGCCTTTTATTGCATCAAACTAAAGAAGACCAAATTGGGTTGGGTGTACAAATTAAAATAACTTTGATGCTACTACTAGTAGTATCAACAAAGTTAAGTAAAGTGAATAAAAAAAAAAAAAAAAAAAAAACATTTGACGAGGTGTGTTTATCCTGGGCGTGTTGAGCTTTCCTCTATATAAATATTCATAAGTTTCTGTTGTTGTTTAAAAGAAAAAAAAAATCTATTTTTTTCTGTCATATCTGTGAGGAATTTGATAAAACAATAAAAAAAAAATATATTTTATTTATTTGTTGATGACCAACTCTATGAAATTAGTTTCATAAAAAATCCCCACAATACAGCACACCACTTAAATGATTTTATTTATTTCTTTTGTGCTTTTGGTGCTTGAATTTTTTATTTAATTTTTTTTTTTATATGAAATGTCGCCGAAATGTAACATTTTTTAATTAATTAAATTTTTATTTTCACGTACGTTTGGTATTTACATTATTATTTTTTTTTACGTACGTATCACTGTAGTATCCACTGACAATGGCTATTGATTTTGCTTCTTTTTTTTTTATTAACGAATTCAAATTACACGGATGAAATAGTGCTTATTAACTTGGTTAATACTGCGTAAGGGATGTTTATAAGTAAATTATTATTAATCCTTAATGAAACTGTATGTATTTTGAACTTTTTTTTTTGTTCTCTGTATTTCGTTGGTCTATTATTATTTTCTAATAAGCTTTTAAGTATGTATATTTATTTTTAATTTTTCAGTAACCATTTTGACCTTTTTACTTGTTATGTCTGCCTGTTTTGTTGTTTTTGTTTATTTTTGTTTTTCCTATCCCAACAGCAAAGTATTTTTTATTTAGCATTCATGTTACTGATTTGTTACATTTGATAGGCTTTAAAGCTTAAAATGTTTAACTTTTTTATTTTTCTCGCTATTTTTCTCTTCTGTAGGCAATAAATTTCCTGAATTTAATTATTTTGGTTTTTTTTTTTTTTTTCGTTGCTACTTTAATATATAAAATAAAAGATTAATTTTAACGTAATTAAGTGTTTTATACAGATTTAATTATGTTATACGTTTGAAAAACGAATTTTCTAATTAAATTTTCAAATATTTTTTTATTTTTGTTTTGTGTAAACCTTTTTTTATTGTTTTGTAAATAAATTTTGAAGGGCTTTTCCTTCCCCTTATTTCTTTATTTTTTTTTTTTTAATCTTAATAACAACTTGTTGATGTAATTTTGAAGTAATATTAATAATAAGTTTAATATCTTGTGCTGTATTTTGTACGGAATAGACATATATATATTTTTTTTTTTTTTATTATTATTATTATTATTATTTAATTCAAACAGACAAATCCCTTGGTAACCAATGAGTTATTGAATTTTATGAGATAAATTTACCTTTTTGTTGTTGCTGTTACTGTTGTTGTTACTACTGTTGATGTTTATTTTACTTTTAAACAGGACATTATATATATATAGATATTATGTTGAAAAATACTGTTTTTTTTTTTTATAATTTATAAATATGACTAGTCAGTGAAAATAAGTTTCGATCAATCAAAAATTGACATTTATCTTACTCTAAGTCAGCTATTTTTCTGTTATTTTTATATATAACAAAAAATTGTAAACAGGAGTAAAAATGAAAGCATAAATATGGATTAAATTAGTATTTCCTTGTTGTTGCTGATACGACTATCAATATTCTATTATAGAGATTTAATAATAATGATCAGTTTCTTTTTGTCCTTAATAAATGAAAAGTAAAGAAAAACATCAGTGGTACAGATATATAAAGGTAAACAACAACCAACAAAAAATAAATAAATAAAAATTTTGTTTGTTAATTTATCCATCTCGAGTGGGAGTTATGAGAGCAGAGCTCATTGTAAGAGATAAACTCTTTGTGAAACATTAAAGAGAAGTTATTTTCTGTTTACAATTACATTTTTATAGAGTGGGGTTTAAAGCTCTGTGACATAAATAAAAAATAAAAAAACGAAAAATATAACTTAATACCAGGCGTCTCCACTTTGCAAAACTAACAACAATTGAATCATCATCACCAGTCAGATACGCTAATTTACATATAAATAAAATAAAAAAAAAAAAATTTATACCTACTCATGCTTTGGAAAAAAAAGTAAAGAATTTATACTTTAAATTTGACTGGTTGGAAAATAGAATTTTTCTTTTTTATTTACGGCAACGGTAAGGCAGGCAAAAAATTAATTCGTTTAAGTGTGTGAAAAATGGAGTGACCGTCGTCATCCTCAAATGACGATCCTTGAATTTTTCCTGTATAAATTTTATGTTTTCTATTTATTATTTTATTTTTTATTTTTTTTGAATACTATTTACTTTGTATGATGGAATAAACGAATGAACAAATAGAAGAAAAAGAAAATGTCTAATAAGTTGAATAAAAATAGCAAACGACAAGAACGATAGAGATGAAATAAAGATCAAGACGCAAAATAGGGAAGAAAAATATTTTTTTTTTTTTATTTACCGTTTTGTGTGCGTAGATTTGTCATATAGAAATGGGCAAACAAACAAATAATAATACCGGACCCTAGCTGATAATAAATTATGTATTATACCAGACCCCAGTCCAATATAGTCAGTTCGAAGAAAAGTCAAAGATCCAAAGATGATAGTTTTTCGATTAGAAAATGATATAGAAGTAGAGACGTTTTTTTTTTCATTTTTTTTTTTACGCTTTTTTGGTTGCTTCTGCATGACTTTAGTTTATTTTTTCTGCCTTCTTTTGATTTTATTAATATTAATATAAAAATACCTTAACATGGAAAATTCTTCCTTCCTTTTTTTTCGTTGCTCTGCTATTTTTATTCTGTTTCTGTTTCTTTTTTTTTTTGTGTTTTTCTACTGCTGCTTTAATATAAAAAAAAAAAAAAATAAACAAATATTTTCCTTAACTTATTTAACAATTTAAAATAAAATAAAAGAAAAATAGAAATAATAATAAAAAAGGACGCAAAAAAAAGAAAGAAAGAAAGAAAGAAGAAAATTATACTAAAAAATGATGGAAAATTCAATTGACTTTTACTAAGTGAATAAATAAATAAATAAATAAATAAATAAAATAAAATAAAAAATCCTTGATAGGATTTCTAGTTGAATTATAGTTACAGAAAAAAAAAAAATATGATCAGCTTGTTTTCTATGAAATTTGATTAAATATTTCATTAGACAGTGACTTTTGCGTGGTTTTAACAACAGAAAAAAAAAACATAAGGATTTTCTGTAAAAGAAAAAAAAAAATAAATAAATAAAACAGAAAACAGTCTCTACGTAAACGGTCAAAAGTATTTATTATAGAAAAATTGAAAATTTCTTTTATTTTATCAAGTATTTTTTTCTGATTATAATAATTATTATAATATTATTAATAATAAATATATCTTTTGTTCAGTTTTGTCTATATCCCAGTGTTTGAGTGAACAAAAAAGAGAAAAAAAAAGTTGAATAAATAAATGCGAAATAAGAATTTCATTCTCTCTGTTATTTCTGCTTTTTATTATTGTTGTTGCTCATAATCTTATATCCAGACTATTTTTTTCCGTATTATTATTATTATGAATAGATATGATCATGCTGTTTGTTGAGAACAGCGAAATACGCGACATTTTTTCTGTTTCTTTCCTTTTTTTGTTTTGTTGTGACAGGGTATTACAGAAGGGAATAAACACAAATATTTTAGAAATTTTAATTAATGTTTCTTGCTGTCTGGCTTAGTAATAATTTTTTTTTATAACGTTTTGTATAAATTCTCAACATTTGTTATTAAATCGATGTGGGTTTGAGGCGTTCGACGATTGAGTATTAATAAAAAAAAAAACTGTGTAATTTTTTTTTGTTTCCTAAAAGAATTGATTAGTATTATAAAACTATTTGAATTGTATAATTGAAATCAATTTAACATATAAAGCATTATTTAAACTAAAACCAAGCATTTAAATCATGAAAAGCATTTAATTAATGCACAGTCAAGAAACAATTACTTAAAACATAGTAAAACGTCTATTGAATATTAATATAAAATTAATTTAAATGCAACTCGTCATCCAACATAACTCCTTTTACTAGCAATCATCGTCCTAATAAACTTTAATAAGGCAAAAATAGAAAAAAAATAGAAAAAACCAAACCATAAAAGCCACATCGAATAAATTAATAAATAAACAAGTCAGCAGAAAACAATTTTTCTTTTTTTTTATGTTTTCCCATTTTCCATCTTTTTTTTTTTTTTTTTTTTTTTCAATAAATTATTCATAAAAGAAGTAATTTGAAAATTATTAAAAATTAATATGAATAATTAATTAATAATAAAAAATAAAAATAAATACAACGAGTAGAGAAGTTAATTAATTAAATAAAATATAAAAAAAAAAAAAATATTAATTAAAAGTCAAAACTATTGCAATTATATTAAAATATTTATTCTAGCAAGAATTTTTTTTTTTTTAATTAACATTTGCTTACGAATAGAAAAATAAAATCTATGGGATGTGCTTCTGAATGAAAACGAGCTTTTAGTTGTTTTTTTTTTCTTTCTTTCTTTCATTTTTCCACAATAATTTATTAAAGTGAATAAATGAATAAATAACTTAACCGATGAATGAACTTTAACAACACTCTGTCACACTTGCTGACTAGTTTTTCTTGTTAAATAAATTTTTTGTTGGTGTTTTTTTTTTTTTTTGAATATATATATTTTTTTTGTGTGCATGACTCATTGTCCGCGCAATATTATTGTCGACATGATCATCACACATATAATATTTGTTGTTTTATACTTTTTATTATGACATTGTTTTGTAACAGAAAAAGTAAAATACTGCATGTCCTTTGTAGTTATTTTGCTAAGCATAATATAGAAAAAAAAATGAGTTCCTTGGTGACACTTTTCCTCTAGTTTAACGTTTTTTTTTTTTTTGCTATTGTTTTAGCGCCCTGTTTTTTTCCGTATGATAGTCCATTTATCTCTACTTGTATGTTTGTTGGTCCTTTCTCCACTTATTTATTGTACTTGAAAATAATATATATATTTTTTTTATTATATATTTCATGCAAAACAATCTCTTTTATTCCTTAATAAATAAATTCACATAATAAAATCTGTAGACAAGTGTATGTTGGATGATTCTATGGAGTGTCTATTTCCACTTCCATCACATATTTACAGTATATAACAATAGATTGTATATATAGGATAATACAACAAAAACAACAACAACAACAACAACAAGAAAGCATAAAAAAAAAATTGTAAAAAATAAAAAGAAAAAAAGGGAAAAAGAAAACTGAATTAAAAAAACGAAAGGAAAGTTGAAGCAGAAACACCAGTAGCAACAGAATAAAAAATAAAATATGAAAAAGGAGCTTTATACATACTTTTTTTTTTGTTTGTTTTTTGTGTCCTTTCATATATAAAGTCTTATATCACATACATATTTCTACATAAAGTCGGGTCGGCACATAAAGAACTTTTGATAATGATAGGGCAGGCCTAAACATAAACGTTTTTTTTTTTTTTTTCATTTTTGTATTTTCTTTGCTCGTTTCCTTCACCCTTTTGCATAAAAATATTTATTTTTGTTTTCTTCCTTGATAGAAAAAGCTTATATGATTTTTAAATTAATTTTAACTTCAACGAAAAAAGCTTATTTTTAATTATATTTTTCCATCCACAACATTAACGTTACTTAACGGAACTTAATCATTTTGATAAAATATTATCTAGGAGAATCAACACGTGTTCGCTTAAGAGCTGACTTTATCCCGTTTCTATTAAATTTTATTTAAGGAATAAATTATTTTTCCTTTATCTGTTACTTTTGTTATACATTTTCTGCTTCCTTTATTTCAATTTTATTTGTTTTTTGCTTTTTTGCTTTTTTTTTGGTTCTTCAATGAGTTCTTTTTGTTTCTGATCCCGCTGTGCAAATAGGAAAATAACTAAAACGAAAATTGCACTTGAATTGAATAATTTTGAGTATTTTGCTTTTGTTATCATATTATTGTTGGTTGAAGGGTGGTGAACACAAATAAAAACAGTTTCCTCTTCACCAAGCAAAACAACTAAACATCACATCAAGTCGAGAATAATTTTCTTCTCCTAAATTCTTCTCTTTTGAGTAACAAAAACTTGATTCGTTTTAACCAATAATTCTGTATAAGAGCGAGAAAAAATAAATAAAAAATAATATCACCCCTCATTGCTATTAGGGTCGATTTACATTATGCAAAGTTTTTTCCTTTTCTTGTTTTGTTTTTTTTTTCTTTCATTTTCATTAACAGAACAGTTTTGTCTTGATGGTGCTTAAAATTATGCTCTCAATAAAAACGGCACTGCCACCACTGTGCACAGTTAGGCTATAAGCTTTCGTATACTCAGTCTATGACGGCATGTATGTGAGTACAACATCCGCGCACTATGCTTTCTGTATTTTATGCTTTTTAATAAAAAAAAAAAAAATTTTTTTTTTGTGCAAAATACCGTTGATCACCAAATCTCATACAGAAGGAAAAAAAAAATAAACTTTTTCATAGAACAGCTTCAGCGTCAGTTTTGTTAAATCCCTCGATGTAACAACATCGTTCTGGATAAAAGTTGTGCAAAAAATCTAAAAGTAAAAACTGAAGAAAAAAAAAATTATTTTTTTTTCATCTCGTTTAATAAAATTTAATAAAAAAAAGAAAAAAAAGAAAAGTTCGCGTTAAGCGATCTCTGTGCTTTAAATCCCTCCATAAATAATAAAATTAAATAAAATAAAATAAAAAAACAAAAACGATGTAAATAAAAAGGAAATTTATTCATTATAAACGAGGTGGTGGTTATTGTGGTGGTGTTTTTCGGTTGTAAATTTCAAAATAATTTTTTTTTCTAATTTAATTTACTTTATTTGAGCTATCATTTTGCATCACCAAACGTGTGTGAACTGCTGCTGGTTTTATTTTATTTTGATTATTTTTTTTTTTTTTATGCTTTTATTAGAACTGGAAGTGATGGAATAAAAACGTTATAACTTGAGACTTTAAAAAAGCGACAGCGAAGGCAACAAAAAAGCCAAAGATAAATAAATAAAAAAACAGTTGAAATGCACAACTTAATGATCGAAGCATAAAGTAAAACAGAAAAAAAGCTCCTGTGTTTGTGTATGAGTGTTAAATACATTTTTTTTTATTTTTTTTTTGTTACTCGTATCTTAACGAAGCGTTTTATTAGATCATTGCTAAAGTGTCGTTTGTGAACGCGTGTGGTTGCCGCAACAAATAAAATAAAATTACAAAGCGAACAAGAAAAATAAAAAAATAAAATAAAATTTCAATAACGGTTGGATTATCTTTAAGAGATGCAATAACATTTGTGCCCTGGTGACTTTATTTTCTTTCCTTATTTTTTACTTTACTTTATTTACACACAAAAAAATAAAATAAAATAATAATAATAAAAAATTTACAAAACAAAACGTAAAGAAAGCTCAGAAATAAAAGTTTTCGAGAAGAGCAACGAAGAAAAAAAAATTCTTTTTTCGTTTTTTCTTTAAATGTTTTTTTTTTTTTTTTTGCGTTTTTATTAATTTTTTTTTTCATCTATTTTTCTTGCTAAAATGCTGTTTGTGTGCTTAGGAATGAAATAAGAAAAGAACAAAACAACAAAAAAGCTTCCAACAACAAGATGATAACCGAATAAAAAAAAGGACAAAATTGAATTAATTCGCTGGTGTATAATTTTCGGTGTTTACTTGTTCCTTCGCCTTTAATTTTCTTTCGTTATTTTTACTAAAAACTTTACGCTTTTAACTGGTGTGTAGTGGTTTTATGCGTTTATTTCCTCTTTTAGACCAAACCAAAAGCCCAAATGATTAAAAAAAAAAAACAAAATGTATAAAGGGATTATTTTGCTAGCTAAAAAAAAAAAATATCCTTTTAAATAGGTGTCGATGGGGGTGGGCAGTACAGTATTTCTTTAAAGATTTTTTCTTTCTTGTCGTTTTTTGTTTTTATGTTGGTGTTTGCGTCAATAAAAGTAAATAAAATTGTTTATATTATGGATGTGTATATACAAAAAAAAAAAATAATAAAAATAAAAATATAAATTGAAAAGTTAAGAAATGATATAAAAAATAACCCGAAAAAAAAATCAAAGCTAAAATGACAATGAACTTGGCTTAAAGTTTACATCAAAACCATTTTTCATCATTATATGAGAATAGATTGTTTAAAAATGTGTTTAAAAAATTGCGTTTGCTTATTTATCATATATATAATGCCTTAAGCATATACGGTCCCATCAGTGGGATTAACTGACATGTTTAGAGCCAATTGATACAGCTTACGGTCACGTATGTAAAGGTCAAAGTATAATAACATTTAAATCACTACCTTCTATTTAGCTACTAACTAGCTAAATCAGTGGTTAGAATATTTTTTTTTTGCAGATTTTTATCATTATTTACGGTTAAATAAATTTTACCGTCACTTGCCAATCACACATCCCAACCACAAACAACAACAATAACAACAAAATAAAATTATATAACTAAAAAGCAGAAAATTAAGGACCTTATCCTATCCTATCCACAGTAAATCATTTTTGTGAATTGATTATCAACAAAAAATGAGGAGAAAAATCCTTTTAATAAATTTCATAAATATTTAATAGAAAAAAAAAATTTTGTTTTTATTCAAATTTATGGTCATTATTTTTGGCTTTTTCAACCCCTAATTTATTATTATTATTATTAATAATTAATAATTAATAATTTCTAAGAAACTTAAAAATAATCTTTTAACCAAAAATAAAGGATATTTATTCGGGAAGTTTCTGGTTTTTGTTATTACAAATCAAGAAACAAATAAGATTTCAACGAATAATAATAGAATTGTATGGTTTCGCTGTTTTATTTTTTTTATTTTGTCGGCGTTTATTTTCATTTTAACTTCCTTTTGTATTAACCTAAGGGTTCATAAATAAATAATAAGGAAAAAAAAATGATAAATTTTAATACTGTTTTGATATTCTATTCTATTCTTCTATATATATAAAAAAAAGCAGCGTTTTTATGATTTAAATTTGGCATTCAAATAAGGTGATATTGTAGGTGGGCAGGTGATATTTATTTCACCTACGTACACATAATAATATATTTATTTAATTTAATTAGAAACATCGATAATTTATATAGAAATATGAGTAAAATGTCATTAACATCATTTATTTATTTATTATTACCGAAGGATTATTATGAATTTTTAATGTTTCATTAGGAATTTTTTTTACTTTGCAATCCTTAATCTTTCACAAACAATATTTTAGTTTTTTTTTTTATTTCTTTTTCTTAAAGCAATGAAAGTTCATTAACTTTGTTTGTTTATTTGTTTGCTTATTTACCAAGTAGTTTTATACAATTGTTTCAATTAATTTTTTTTTTTATTTTTCGTCAGTGAAAATTATTATTTGCTAAGCAAGAAATGAAAAAAAAAAACAATCAGAAAACAACTTAAATATTGGATTTAGTCGTTGGTTTGCTCTTTCTTTGTTCTTCGTGCTTTAATATAAAAAATAAAAAAAATAAAAAAAAATTCTCTAATTAAATCAGTTTTCACAAAGCACAAGTAAATTAAAAAGTTTTCCATATTTTCTATTTATTTTACTGTTGTTTGAAAATGTTTTTCTTTTCTTTTCTCATATTTTTTTTTTCTTTCATTTTTTTTTTGTAACAATTATGCTTAATAATAATTTATTAAAAAAAATGAAAGAAATTTTTTTTTGGTGGATATAAAAGTATAAAAAAATGTATAAAAGAATCTGTATAGTAATTGAATTTTATCAGGAATAGATAGAGGATAGAGAATGTGAGTGAGTGAGTGAGTGAATGAGTTTCTACATCTATTTATTCTTAATTTAATTTCCAAAGAAAAGCATAATAATATAGAAATAAATTTAATTTGTCTATTTGTCTATTTGTCTCCACAAAGGATGATTATATTTTGTTGAAGATAATAATTGTAACAAAAAAAAAAAAAAAAAACAAAAAAAATAAATAAAATTTATTTTATTTATTACCATGGAGAACAATTATGGAGAAAAGTTATTAATAATTTTGCATAGTTTGAATGGAATCATTCCTTGATATTACTTTAGTTAATAAAATACGAAAGAAAAAAATTTGTTTCTTCTCTCATTTGTATTTTACTATAACAAAATCCTGACAAAGTATCATTGGGACTAAGAAAATTAATAAATATGTATTTGCTGAGATTTATCCTTAAACTCAACGTTTTATTTTTTGCTTTCGAAACAATTTCGTCAACCCCAATACATAAATGATTAAGACGAATGAACAAAAAAAAAAAGAAAAAAAAAAAACTTTAGTTAAATGTACCTTGAGAGTAGAAAATGCTTTCACAAGTCTGAGATCATCGTAAGCTTTTCGTTTCGTTCTTTTATTTTTATTTTTGTTTTGTCTTTATTAAAAAACTTAAGAAATCGTAAAATAACACAAAATGGTCTAAAGTTGTCGAAATTGCAAGGCTGAAAAGTCAAAACGGAAATAAAATGAAACAAAAAATGTGAAACACGAAAAACAATACAAAAAACTTTCCCTTTTATCATTATTGCTGATGGTGGAGCTTTTCCTACAAAAATTTTTTTTTTGTTTTTTTCTTCTGCCAGCACATAGGGATCAAAATGCTAAAAAGAAAATAAAAAGAAAAGAAACGGCGGAAACAACCAAGAATAGAATCTTTAAACGTTGCACAATTTTTTTTTTCTGTATTTTTATTTTGTTACACTAAGTTCAAGGTGTGTATAAATTACAGCGCGTGCTTCATTAGCTAGTTGCCACCTGGGCTGTTTTTCATAACGATGTCAAAAAAGAGAAAAAAAAAAAATAAAATAAAAATTACATATCTTGCTATAACGAAAAAATATTCAGAAAAATTAAAAATAATAAAGTAAGGAGAATAAAAATGAGCCGGAAAACTCTATAAAAGAAAAAAAAAACACACACACACACTAAGCATACAAGGATAGTAAAGAGAGTGAACAAGAAGAAGATGGGAAAAAAAATGTTTATCGTGCTTAACAACAAAGTAAACTTATTTATCTCGGAATAACTTTATTTATTTTATTTTTTTTTTTTTATACATCTGTAAGAAACAATTTTTTTTTCTCTACTTTTTCTTTTTTGTTTTTACGTTCCTCAACAAAACAGTTTCTTAAGTGCCTGTTTGCGCCTGTTGAAAATATAAAAAATACGAAAAAATACGAAAAAAATGAAAAAAATTGTTTCTAGAGAGAGAGAAAAGCACAATTTTTACCCCCTGTAACAAATTGCAATATTGTGGAAAAGTGCTGATAAGTGAATAAGAATAAAAAGAAAAAAAGAAAAGTAACAGAAAAAAGCACAATAGTGTTGGCATGGGATTATTAAGATGATGCGAAAAGATTAACAGATAATTCCCGATTGGTGTCCCATTATCGTTAAATTAAGATAAAATAACAAATTATAGTATCAAGGATCAATTTTTTTTTCTATTTTTTTCCCCGTTTGTTTGTTCTGTTTTTTTTTTTTTTTTTATTCCCTTTGATTAAGTTTTTTTGTTCATCTTTTATTTGTTTTCATTTCATTTCGCTTAATTCATTTAGCTTTTAGCATTTCAACTGAATTGAAATGTTTTTTTTTTTCGCTTTTATTTGTGTTTTAAATTGATGCTACTACTACTACTACTACTACTGCGACTTCTACTACTTTACTATTGTTATTGAATTGAATTCAATCAAATTGTTTTTTTTACTTCAATTGAAATAATTTAATAATAAAATTTAATTAAAAAAATCTTTTTTTTTCTGTTTATTTTTTACTTTTGTGCGGGGCCCCACTACAATAAATAAACATTTTTTTTTTCTCAAAGCATTTGTTTTCGTTGCTAATCAGACGGGCTTTTTTGCTATTGTTAAACGGTGGATGTACTGTGCTTTAAAGGCTGCATTATTATAGCTTACTTAAAGCTGTAATACCTTCGTTACGCTGTGATTAATCGGTGTCAGGTGTTTTCTAAAGTGATTGCGTCTCCTTATACCGTACGTATTATTTTCATATCGCATAGCATATACGGTCCTTGTTTGTTTTATTAATTTGCCAAAAGTTCCTAATAGCCCTAAAGTAATAAAATTATTAAATGTTTAATATGCATTTTGGAAAACATAAGCAAAGTTAATTAATTTCTAATATTGAATGGAAGCTAGATGAAGTGAGAAAGTTTTGTTTGTTTGCTTGTTTGTTTGTTAATAATTTTATTAACAGAGAAAGCTTTGAGAATTTTTCTTTTATCTTTGAAAGCTTTTAATGTATATAACAACAATTGGCAAATATAACAGTAAATGAATGAATTGAAAAAAAAAAAACAGCATCCGCTTTTAATTTTTTATTTCTTTATTATTTAAATAAACTTTTAGTTGTTGGATGATTTTCTCTTTTTTTTTGTTACACAGTTGTTGTTGTTTTGTTCCTGTTGTTGTTTTGTATTTAAAGCACATTATGCTTCTATGCACTTAACATCAAAATGCTAACATTTATTGTTCCAGATACATACACACAGAAGATTTACTATTTGTTTAACTTTTCGTTCGAGTTTTTATTTCTTTTTTTTTTTTTTTTTGCTATTGTCATTTGATTTTTATTTCAAACTGAACTGAATCGCATCGAAAGTCAATTAAGGATACAATGAAATTTACTACGAGCTTTTGTTTGATTTTTCTTTTACCCTCTTGCTATGCAATTTTATTTTTATTTTTTTCTAACCTATTATTACATAAGCAGCTTCTAAATGCATTGTGACATTAACTAAGTATATTATTGTCGTTTTTTTTTTATTTTATTTTTATTTTATTATTAAATCTTCATTGTTTCGATTCTGTTGTAATTTTGTTTGTTTTGCAAACTACTGTGCTTTTATAAAATACAGTCAGTGCTTTGTACAGTTACTTCCTCTCTGTGATGCTGAGGGTTAAAAAGTGTTTTAATTAAAAAAAAAAAAAAAAAAAAAACGGAGGAAAACTAATTTAAATTTTAAAATGTTTTTTCTTTTTTTTTTATGCATTCTCTACCCAGCTAAAATCAATTTCTGTTGGAAATATTTTACCCTTTGGCTGTTGCCAGTGGAAATTAGTGCAATTAAATTCCTTTTTTTTTGTTCCCCCATTTATTTAATTTTTTTTTTCATATAGCGTTAATCTACATAAAAAAGTAATTTTTTTATATTCCTCTATGCAGAAGCTTTATTTTAGTAATTTAGTATTTATTTTGTCATAGTAAAGCGTTCGGTTTATTAAATTCATCATTAAAATGCATTTCAAGAATATTTTAATTAGTGAAAAGTATTTATCAACAGCCAGAGCGTTATTATAAGTGTGATAAATCTTTATGTCCTTCGAAATGGTTAAAAAAAAAACTTTTCTTATTAAATGTTTATTTCACCAGAAATTCTCATCAGAATTCGTATTATTATGTCAATTTATCAATTATAAGTAGAGGCGTCACTAAAGTATTCTGGTTACCATAGGCAACAAAATAAAAAAAGAATAAAAAAAAAAGAAACCAACCGTCTCAACCACATATTTATTAATTAAAAGTTTTATTTATGAAAACTATTCCATTAAAAAATAGAAATTTTCTGATGTTAAAACTAAAAACTAAGTGTAAAACAGTTTCTGCTTTTTTTTAAATAATTTTTAATTTTTTCCATCTAAGGACTTTTTTAACAACGACACAAAAATTTTGTTTCGTTTTTATTTATTTAATTTTGTAGAAAACAAGTAATTAAATTTGATTTGATTACATGATAATAAGTAGTTTAATTATTTTTCGTTTGCATGTTATTACAAAAAGAAAAAAGAAAATTTGTAGAATATCATAAAAGAAAAGCTCTTTTTAAAGATGTTTTATGCTTCTGTCTTTAATTTTCAATTTTACAACTAATTCCATTTAATTTAATATAATTTTTTTTTTTCGTTAGTTTGTTTGTTTGTTTGTTTCGTTCTTAAACGAATAGTAATGTAGACAGATGTAGTTATAAACTGACAGACAGACTGACTAATTACTTAATTAATACAGTTTGTGCTTAAAAAAAAAGAGAAGAAAACTTTGCAATAAACTCATACCATTAAACAAAAGCTTTTACTGTGCTGATTTATTTTTACAAACTAACAAAAAAATTCTCATTAATTTCTATCCTTGTTTCTAAATAAACTAGAATAGACTTTCATTTAGTAAATGACAATATTGTTGGTATTTACGAAGAGCACAATAATAGCAATAATAAAAAAAAAAAACATATTTTCAGAAGATGAAGTAGAAGAAGTAGAAAAGCATAGTGTAATACAATAACACTTTAAACTTTTCTTTCAATATTTTCTGTGTACAAAAAAAGGAAAAAAAAGTTTTGCTCTCTAGACCAAAACATTGTTTTGCTTCTTAAGATGAAAGAAATAGCGAAAATATTTTTTTTGTTTTATTTTCTCTGTAATGTTGTTTCTTCCCTTAGTTTCTTTTTTTCTTTATTATTATTTATTTTGGTTGATAGCAGCGTATAAAATTTGATGAATATTAATAATTTATTTATTTTTCTTCTTTAGATTTATTTTTTCGTATATATTCGCTTGCTGGTTGGTCCTTTGTGTATTAAGCTATGGAAAAATCGTTGTTTTTTTTTCCTTTTTTTTTGCACTGTGCTTATTTATAGCAAGAAAAATCTAAAGGAACCTCTTACTGAATTTTTTTTCGTTGTTTTCATTTTTTTTTTTTTTTAAATTGATGATTTTGTAATTTCTTTTTTATTTATTTATTTATTTATTCTCCTTACCAGGATATTTCTTTACTTAACGTACATAACCTTGTGGTTCAGTTGTTTGATTATTTTTTTATTTTTTTTTTCATATGAAAATTAGAAATTAAACGAAATAAAATTTAATTATTTTAATTTTAATCTGTTTGTTGAGTTTTTTTAAAAGTAATTTCAATGTTTCCTTAATTAGCTTTTATTTATTTATGTTTTCTCCCCCTAATAAGTTCCATTTTTTTTTTCTGGTACATTTAAGAGAACTTTGTCGACAAAATTAATAGGAAAAAGTGATAAAAAAAAAAAAAATGCGTGAAGGCACAGTAAAAAGCTACAAAAAAAAAAACGTTAATAAATAATGGGTGTAAATGAAAATGGGATCAATCAATGAACGAAACATTTTGATAGGTTGTTATTCATTATTATTATTTTATTTTTTTTACGTTCGTTAAGTAGAATAATTATTTATTCAACACAATATTACAGACGTTTAATGCTTTTTTTTTATTAATTTATTCCCACTTGTAGCTTAGTGGTGACTACGCGATGTTTTTGTATAGTATTTTCTTTTAAATCAAACCACAGAGTTTTTGAGTTTTTTTGTTAAGGGAATTATTATTAAATGGACTAAACTAAACTAGATTTTAACGAGGTGACAACTATAACGATCTGAAAATTTATCATAATTGCTTTAACGCAAATACTGAGTTGTTTTTCAGAAGAATTAATTTTTTTTCTAGCATAGTAAACGTTATCAGATCAATTTATTTAATTAAATTTTATTATACAAATAATTTAATATACCTTTTCATGTTTTTTTTTTTGAAATCATCATCTCGTTTCATTTAACAATTTAATCAAAGCAAAAATTCCATAATAAAAAAAAAAATTCATTTAAGCTCACTTTTGTCACACCGTTGACTGATTAGTTATTTTCTCTTTTGAATTCATAATAATATAAATATTAATAATTTCCTAAATGTATAGCTTTTGTGTTCATCAACTAAGAAATTAATGATAAATGAAAAAATAAAAAAAATATATATATAATTAAATCATAAAAAAAAGGAAAAAATTCTCGTCTTTTTTTGCTATTTTTTTAACGATAATTAATGCTATTTTTTTCATTTTTTTTTTCTTGAGAAGTAAAGAAATAATTTTATGTAATGGAAAAATGCGTTAAAATGTTTGTGCTTTTTTTTTTTTTTTGAATAATAATAATAATAATAATAAAAAAGAATCAAAAATATAAGAAAAACAATGAAGAGAAAACAAAATAAATAAAATAATCACACAGCCACTTTGGTTACTTGGAAAAAAGCTCACAAGCACACTGTGTGCTAAAAAGCAGCTAAAAAGGAAAAATTAAAAAAAAAAACGAAAAGAAAAGAAAATAAAAGAAACCAAAAAAGATTTACATTAACGTTGGCTATTTAAGAGGTTGGCTGTTAAATTTTTTATTGCCATCTTATAAAATTGTTTGCTCCACTTCTTCATTTTAATTTAACTTTTTGGCGTTTGGTACTTTAACATCTACATCCTTCTACATTGGCGGTTCACACAATTTTTCTTTTTTACTTTTTTACTTTTTCAGTTAACTTAGTTAAATATTTACCACCCATTGACATTTTACATACTAGTTAATGCTTTTAAAAATCGTTTGTTTCGTTGAGTTTGGTTGTTAATTATGCATTAAATAGGTTAAACATTTAATTGCAACGCAAATTCTGAACCACACTCCATTAATTACCCGGCCCCGGCTACACCTGTATTATTTAATTTATGCTAAAATATAACACTTAAGGCGACAGTTTTATTTTTATCGTTTTTATTATTTAATATTTAAAGGGAGAAGATCATGTGGCGAATATAAAGTAACAATAAAAATGGTACAAGGTGACTAACAACAATCGCCATCCATTTTAATTATAGAAATAAAGACAACACATTGTTAGGTCAACCAAAGGACATTGTATTTGGTCTGTGTTATGTTTTTCCTTTAAATGTTCTTCACACTTCATAGTTTCATTTCTTCACTTATTCACGTTTTATTTATTTTATTTTTTGTTTGGGTGGCAGCAAAAAATAAAAACAAAAAAAAAAATTCTATTGCCATTCGTAAATTGCGTAAAAAAGAAAAAAAAAAAGCAAAAAATACAAAATCCAATGGAAATTTTAGAGAAATGGGAAAAAGCAACATAAATCTCTTAACTCGATAAAGATTACATAATAGCAATGTTAATGGTTTTATGTCTGTTATTTAATGTGTCATAAATTTATCTTAATTACTTTAACTAATAAATTTATTATATGTTAATTTTGTTATTTATTTTCTCTCGTGCTACATTTTTTTTTTCCACTCGTTTTTGTATTTTTATTTTATTGCATTTGGTAATAATTTATTTATAGCAAATTTTATGCAATTGTGGATTAACAATATTAATGAGCTTTATCTTATAATTTAAGCGTTATGAAGTTTTTTTTTTCTGTTCTACATATTTATATTTTGTATGATTTTTTTTGTTTGTAACAAAATCATTCTACCTGATTTTTAGGTAAAGATATTCCCAATGTGAATAATTCAATAAAAATTTTATAACAAAAACAATCGTAAAATCTATTGTCATAAACAAATTTAAAATAAAAAAAAAACAACTTTCTGTTGTTATAAATAAATTTGCTTTCATCAGCCAAAACAGAGCAAAATACATGTGACAAAAACAATTTGTTTTTTTTTTTTTTGTATTTAAATTTCATTGATGTGACAAACGAAAAAAAAAATTAAATTTTTTTCGTTTTTTATTTATTACAGTCATATGCAGTGATTAGACCGACATAAATGAAAATGAAATTTTAATGCAAAGGAAAGAAAAAAAAAATAAAATAAATTTATTAATAATGTGAAGTGAAATAAAGTGAAGTTTTTAGTATTATTATTACAACACTGAACAACTGAAGCCTTATCAGCTGGTTGAGCTTGTTAAACTTTAATTGGGTAAAGTAAATGCAATTCTATTTCAAAATAATTTTTTTTTTGTTAAACTTAATAGGTCAGCCTAACTTTTTTATTGAAAACTGCACAGATAACATAAAAATGGTTAAATCTGTAGCTTAATGATATTAGTTGTGACACTCTTTGATCGTTGCTTTTTCTTATTACATTACAACACTTAAACGGGGGAGTTGGTGGTGATGGAAAATAAACTTAAGAAATTAATAAAAAAATATTTTTTTTTTCTTTCACTGTATTTTTCTTCGATTTATCGATTTTATCGTTAACGTTATATAATAATGTTTCACATAGCCATCATCATCATCATCAGCTATATAATTGTAATTGAAGTCATTTTACACAACATAAATCTACACAAATCCTTATATATATTAAACGAGGGAATAACTAACACAAACTAAAAGTAAAAAAAAAAAAAAAATTATGAAAATATAACAGAAAATCGTATTATAAGAAGATTGACTATTGAATATGTGTCATAAAATTGTTAATAATATAAAAATAGTGAAGTGAAGTATATTTTTTTTTTTTATTTAATAAATTGTAATTTATATTTTGTATTGTTAAGGGAAGATATGATGAACGCTCCGTATTTTTTTTTTTTTTTTATTGTAAAAAACCAATAAAACGAAAAAAAAATGATAAGAGAATGGGAACATCAGCAGCAGTAGCATCAGAAGCATCAGTAGCAACAAATAAAAAAAAAAAATGGGAAAATAATCATAAAAAATTGCAATAGTATCGTTTAATATAAATAATAATAACAATTTATACATAAAATTGTGGGGGTAGTTTGCCTTCTCATCATTGTCAAACCAATAACGTGACTACCAACGTTGGTTGTTTTTTTTTTTTTTTCTTTTTGTTTCCTTCTCTCATTATTATTATTATTTCTGCTGGCATAACACCCACATATAACAACGTTATATCGGTTATTTTTACTTGACTTTAAACACAAAATAAGCAGAAAAAAATAAATAAAGGACACATGAAGCATAGGATTTTTTTTTTTAAATAATTTTTTTTTTTTTTTTCTTAAAATAAACTTTTAAGCTTTACGATAAAGAAATCTATAAATGTTTAAAGTACATAACCTTTTATATTGCTTTAGTTTTCATATAGCAAAAAAAAAATAAAAAATCATCAGCAATGTAGTTACCACTTACCACCAGATGAGAAACTACTATGTACTAAACAACAAGAAAGTTTAAAAATAAAAATAAAGAAAACTCATGAAAAAAAAAAAATAGTTTTGATAAGTTTACTTGAGCTTTCAGATTTAATTTTTTTTTTCTTTTTGGTTTCTGTGCTTTGCTCCTTGTTTTATTATTATTTAATTTTTTTTTTTTTTGGTAAATATGCTTATGAAGGTAACAGTAACCAATGAAAATATTTATAAAAAATAAAATGCACGTAAAGCACTGGCGATGCAGGAATAATAACAAAAGAATGAAGAAAGCTCATGTTAGATAAAAATGCATTTAAATGCAAATATCTGAATTATATTTTCTGTTGTAAAAATGAAAAATACAAAAAAAAAAAAAAAATATATTAAATGGGTGATAAGCTGCTCCTTTGGCAGTTACGTCCTTATAAATAAAGATAGCAAACAATGGTGATACTGCTTGTTATGTTTATTGGATTAGCTAGGGTTGGGTAGGTGTACCAATATAGTTTGCTGACAGGAATACTAACATTTTTTGGTTTTTAATAATTTTGCTGACATAGGATAATAATTTTGTTTGGTCAAAAATTGTTTTTTTTTTTGGTGACCGAATGTTATTTTTGTATTCTTCTGTGTTTATTTTTAGAGATTTTAATGAGCAAAGTTACGTTTTTATTGATACTTTGTCACCGTTTAAATGATTTTATTTTGCTGTTTTTAACTTTTACCCTATTTTATGTAGTAGTGAAGTAAAAACAAATCCTTAGAAAAATATTTTAATTTTTTAATCAGACTTTTCTTTTCATCAATACAAATCTTTGGAGTTCAAGAATGCAGATTGGTAATTTGATACTCAATTGACGCAATATTTCTACAGCATATTTGTGGATTTAATTCGAAACTTTTCATTAATTTTCAGCCAATTTTTGAAGACCACAGATAAAATTGAAAGAATCCCAATGCCACAAAACATAAATGATACCTTAAAAGCAATTATACAAAGTATTAAAAAGCTTTAAAGAATCATTCAAATTAAGCTAAATTACTTCTTAAAATATAATTTTACAATTATCGCGGTTTGTTTGCGGTAAATCATTCATACTTTTAAAACAAAAATAAAAGAAAAACTAAACAAGTAGATTTAAGGGCAATAAGGAAGAAAAGCTCTGTAAAATACATCTGAAATAAATTTCATATAAATTCAAAAGTTAATTAAATAAAAAAAATATAATTTACACTAGAAACACTATTTTCGTAATAATAATAATAAAAACATTAATGATCCGATTATTGAAATAAATTTCTGGTTAAAACATTACAATTTCTCGTTAAATAGTATAAAAATTTAATTTTCTAAAAAAAAACCTTCTGAAACAATTTTAATGATTTTTCATTTTAGTATACAAGCATTTTTTTTTTTAAACAATTCATTAAAGTTTGTATAAACATCAGAACACAACTAGCAAACATTTAACTAGAAAATAACAACGATGGCAAACATATCATATAACAATTATAATTTAATTCATTTATTTACTTAAAATAGAAGCATAGAGAGACGAGACAATTCAAAAACATTTTGCATAGAAATATTTATTTACTACATAAAAAAAAAAAAAAAATATTTATCTTCAATAAGCATTTACACACTTGACAGAATACTAAATGAAGGAAGTTGAACTTTTTTCTCTCCTTAGTTTTTTTTTTATTATTTTTGTTTATTTTGTTTAGTTTATTTTTTTTTTCTGTTTCTGTTAAAGTTTTGATAGAAAGTGTCAAAAAGTTTTTGTTCCTTTACGCTTTATGCTTTTCTTCTAGCATTTAGCTATGTGTTTATATAGGAAAATTATCTAGGAAATTATTTTATTTCATTTTTTTTTTTTTTTTGTTTTTACTTGATATTAATGAATAACAAACATTGAAGCAAACAAAACATTAAGTACTTAATAAATATAAACAAAATAAATTTGTAACAAATAAATATTTTGTTGTTTGTTTATGCACAAGATTCATAAATGTTGTTGAATATGTTTTTTTGTTTAAGCAAATTATTTTATGTGGGGGAGTTGGCAAAACACAAAAAAAAAAAATTAACAATAAATGTTTGCATGTAATCCAACTTGTGTTATTGAGTGAATTGAATGAAACATGAGCTTTTAAACGCTCGTTTTTTCTATAAACAATGAGAAGAGCTATTCAAAAGAAGGAAAATTTGTAAACAGGTGATTTACATTAAATGAAACAGTAATTGCTGCTTTGTAATAATTAAAAAAAAAGTGACCAGGCGATCCTCAGGAAATAAATTTGAAAAGCATTTCAAAGTTTTTCGATGAAACTTTATGTTTAAACAACTTACAGTAACGGCTTAAGTGTATTTAATGTACTTAAATATGAAGATAATTCCTTAATCAGTTTTTTTTTTTAACAATAACGCACTTTAATTACTGCTTATTAAGCATAATCCACACTGAGTAATATGAACGAATTTCCTAATTCGTTGATTCGTTTTCATGTTTTTATTCCATATTTCTGATTCGTTGAAATTTGGAGTAAAAATTTAAACAAACAAATAAGAACGTAGTGTTGCCAGTTATTAAAATTTTTCTAAATTGATTTTGATTGGTTAATTGAAACACAAAAAAAAAAAAATTCTAAAGCTTTTATCACGTTTAAACAAAAATATTTCTACTTTATACACAACGACAGTATTTACTTATAAAATTAACAATTATGACGTTTTTTTTCTTTGTATCTATGTTAAAATTAATTAAGTTAAAACATTTTAAAGCTGAATATATAACAAAAAAAAAATAAATAAATTTAAGTGTTAATCTGAAATGAAACACATTTATTGTATTATTATTTTTATTATTATTATTCTCTCTTAAATTTTTATTTTTGTTAGGCATAATTAATGTAAAGCTTTTAAACTACTTTAATGCAAATATTAAAGTAGTTTATGTATAAAGAAAAATTTATTTCTATTGCTGTTTTTCATTCTTTTTTTCTTTTATATTTAAACTTATTTTGCGCTACTCAACTCTATAACGAACGAATGAAAGAATAAATAATAATAAAAAAAAAAAAAAAAATCTAAAACAAAACTTACAATCTGTTTGTTTAAATAATAAATAAAAATAAAAAAAAGAAAACATTTTTATGATAACAACAGCAGAGTGTAGAAGACAAAAAAAAAAAAAAAAAAAAAAGTTTTAATCAAAGTATTTCGGGGCAAGTTTTTTGGCATTTTGATGAAGGGAACATCATCTTTTACCCTAAAGGCTACAATAACTGACTTTTTTTTTGTCTTCTTTCCTTTCTCGTTTTTAATTCAATTTAACCTGGTTATTTTCGCTCCTTTAAATGTTGATTATAGAATTTTCTACTCTTTTTTATTTTTCTTTTTTAAATGAAGATCCGTCATTACTTTTACACAAAAAAATGTATTTTTTACTTTTTTTTTTTGTCGTTATATTGTGCTAAAAGAGTTGTACAGTGATGGTTTGTCCTGTAGTGCACGTCTTGTCTTGTCCATCATTTATGAAACGTTTATTTTTTTTATTTACTGCCAGATGATCAAAATAATAATAATAATACGTAAAAAAAAAAAAAAAAGGTAAGGGAGGAAAAGGTTATTAATAAATAACTAAATAGGATGGATGAACGCGTAGCTAACCGTTGTCCGTTCTTTTCGAAATAAAACTTTATCACGAACGTACAAAATAATTAAACAAAAATTTTACGTCAAATATTAAAATTAATACATTTGCTAATTAATAACTTTTATTTTTTTTTTATATATTTATATATTTTTTGTTGGTTAGGTTGGTTAGGTCCTGATTAACAGTGAAAGAGTAAACAAAGGGAAAAAAATGATGCCGTTTAGCCACTTTAAACATATTTTTTTTTATTTCTTTATTTTAATACTTATTGTTGCCCATTTTTAAAGAATATAAATGATAAAAGAATTTTTCTTTGTTTTCTGCATTTATATAATTTAATTTTATCATGTTTACGTCATTTAATTTGTCGCTGTTTTGTTGTTAGAAATTTTTTCTTCCTCTTAACATTTTTTTATGTCGTTTAATGTTGTTTGTTGTCATTGTTGACAAACAAAACCAAAAAATTATTTGAAGGATAATTCGCGGTTTTTAACAAATAAAAAATTTAGTTTTATTTTTTCTCTCTGCTGTAAACAAATAAATAAATAAGAAGAAAAAATATAAATAAAATATATATATGAGGCAACAAAATAAAGATAAAAGAATATTTTCATAAGAATTTTTCTCATCTCATTCATATTTTATTTACAGATTAAATTTTCTTATTCAAACTTTGTAAGGATGTTTGTTTTATTATTATTATTATTATTATTATTATTATTTGTAATGTCTGTATGTGTATTTATATATATATTTTTTTTATTATTATTTAATGTTTCTAGAAGAGAAGAGAAAACCACAAAAAAAAAAATTATTATTAATTCCTTGAAAAAAAAAATAATTTGTTTTTTTTTTTCGTATTATTATTTTAAATCAACAAGATTAAAATGATTACGATTAGCAAATAAATTAAAAGAAACAAAACCAAAAAAGATAGGAAATGGATATAATAAGAAACTTTTGATAATAATCTCTTTGTTGATTTGCTACGGTTTTTTTTCATTTAGCTGCGTTAAATGCGCCCAGGAAAAAGCTCACCGATTTTTTTTTTTTAATGACACCTTTCAAATGATTACAGATTTTCTTCGTTACCCAGTTTCAAAAAGGTAAAGTTTTTATTTTTCCTTTTTCTTAACTAATCACGCTCAAAATTTTAATCAAGGATATAAATCTTAATTATTTGGTAAATATTATCCCATCCACCGAGCATTTTTATTTTCTTTTCTTCTTTTTTTTTACTGCTTTTATCAGATAATTCATTTTTATGAATAGGGATTCTATCGCCTTTTCTTTTTCTTGTTTTTTTTTTTTAATAAAATTTTTTCTTTGCTAAAAGTTTGTTTATTTGTTTTGTTAATTTCGGGTTTTTTTTTTTTGCCCGTGCACTTGTGAAGTATTTTTTGCTATGTAGACAACAAAGTGACTGCTGGTGTTGTGTGCACAGGTGACGATTCATTTGCTTCAACTGTTTAAATAAAATAAAAAAAAAAAAAAATGTTTTTCTTCTTTTCTTCTGAAAACAACACTTGCCAACACTTGTTAAAAACGAACAGAAAATTAATTTATTTTCTAAAAGATATTAATGAATCTGTGAAACAGAAAATATAAAAAATAAAACAGCGACATTGTTGTAATAAATTTACTTGTTATAAAAAAAAAATGAAAGAAAGAAAGTTTATTCAGTTTTAATAATCTTAATTAACATTTAATGAAACTCTCTAATTGAATTTAGAACTGAGGAAAATTTAATGGTTTAATTAGATTAAAACCTAAAGACATTAACATATATCAAATTTCATTTAATTGTGCGTAAAGTTGCAATCGAGGTGGTGAAAGCAGCAAAGAATGTTAGTTAAATCTTGAGCACAATAAATGTTAGAGATGAGCATCAACAGTACGTATAAAAGGTGTATGGGGTCGTACTAATGTGTAAAGTCTATTGTAAGGTTGTCTTATGATACAATAGAAGGAAGGTTGGATGGTTGTTGCTTTCACTCAGGTAAACCGTAATAGGATTCTCTTAGTCACACCACCAGTTTTAATTTTTTTATTTTTTTTTATTTTGTTCACTCCTGTTTTTATTACACAGAGAAAACGTTCATTTCTGTACTACCAAACCCTAAATGGAAATAATGTTCATTTAGTCATTGGTAACTGCGTGTATTTTAGCCATTTAGCGGTAGAAAATTGGATGGAAAAGAAAAACACAGAAAAAAAAACAAAAAACTTTTAACCAAAGACTAAAAGCCATATAGAAAACTATTTTCAAATTAAATGTTAACTAATAAAACATTAAATGACAATACGACAATTACTAGTCATGTGTGGTTAATTAACTTAAATCATGTTAAGATTTTAATCGGAATTTTCCTGTTTTTTGATTAACTTTAGATATGTATATAAAAAAAAAACTTTTACATTAAATTAAAAAAAAATAAAAATAATAATAATAATACTAAAAATGGGTTGATTCTGATTCTGATTATTTATTACATCAGCGATTAGATAATTAAAAGTTAAGATAAAATAAAACAAATTTCCATTTCAATATTATTGGAATAATAGGAGAAACATTTTTTTTTTGTTTTTCATTTACCTTCATTTTCGTAATAATGTTATTAAAAACTTGTAACGAAAAAACAAAAGGAAAACTGAGTGATTTATCGCTGTTTTAATATTGCTTTTTTCACTGTAACATTCCCAATGCTTAATATTGTAATAAATATATAAGAAATATTAATAATAATAATAATAAGGCGACAAGTTTATATTAAATATTGGTTTCATAATTTTATTTTATTTTATTTTTGTTATAATATAAGAAACGATGTGTGCAAAATCGAATGTCTATTACATAAACCCGTAACCATCCAGCACAGTAGAAAAATTAGAAAAAAAAAAAATTTTTTTTTTGAAAGAATTAAGGACACCAACCAACCAACACCAACCATCCAAGCATCATGTGTTGTATTTAATAAGAAAATATGGTGCTCAATGGTGTCGAACATTTGTGCTTTTTTTTTATTTTTCTTATTTAACTCTATCTTAACCGAAACATTCACATTCAATCACTAAAAAGGAAAATCGAAAGAAAAAAAAAGTTTATTAAATGACAAAAACCAATCCGTTTCAATACTTATTGTTTGTTATTGATTTGATTAACAACGGTTGAAATTTTGTTCTGCTTGTCTCACTTCTGTCCATGATCGATTGTTCTTTTGTGGATTCTTTTGGATTTTCATATCTAAATCGTTCCAGAAATACAGTTTCGATTTACTGTATTCACTTCTTTTATTGCATAAACGTTGGTATAAACTCTACCATCTGTTGAATAGCAACAGTTAAAAATTCTACAGATTCATCTTTCAGCGTTCAATGTTAATTCGCGTGGCATTTGTAAAACATCATTCGATTATTTAATCTAATTTAATTAAGCTCCAATAATTTAATCATGCTAAATGATATCCAAAATAAATACAAAAAAAAATAAAAATTAAATAAAATAAACTGATTTGAATTTAATTTTCGTTTTTTTTTTTTTTTTTATAACAAAATCAGTATCAATTGGTAAACATCAAGAATTTTTTTTTTCTTCTTCGATTTTTTTTCCGCAACATTCTTATCAGTAGAAAAAAATAAAAAAAAAAATCTAAAGTCGCTTTATTTTTCCGTCGTTTATTTATTTATTTAAATCTCTTTCATTTAAACTGAAATTGTTATCAATGTTTTATTTTTATCGACATCCGGTATTTTATTTATTTTCCTTTCTTTTCTTTTCGTTTTTTTTTTTTTTTGCTATATTATTCATAATACAAGAGAAGGAAAACAGAAATAAAGAAAGGAAAAACGAAGACGCAGACGGTGTACAGTAAAAATGAAAATGAAAATCCTACTGTACATCCCATCGAAAACCACTTCGCTGTGAATTTACTGAATTTCTATGTGCTGAGAAACCAATAAATTATCTTCACACTAACAGCACCCCATACCATATTTAACGAATTCTCATTTCTTTCTCGTTTATTTTATTTCTTTAAATATTATTTTCATGCCTGATACAATTCAACGATGGAATTTTTTTTTTTTTCATTTTCTTTCCATGTCGTTTTTTTACTTGATTTATGTCCATTATGAACTTGACTCTTGACGCTTTCGTATATATTTATTTGGAATTTAATGAATTTAAAATTATTCCACATCGTTCGGTCGGTTTTGATATAATTTCGTTTCGTTTCTTTTTTTATTGTAATTTGTGATATTTTGTTATTTTGTTAATTTTTTTTATTTTTTATTTTTGGTGTCAGTGTAGTCCTTTGCATTTCCTTTAAACAGGAAATAAATTTGAAGTGCGAGTGTGAAAATTCTCTCATACTTTTCACGTTTACTTGAAATTTAAATTCAACTTTTCAAGACACAGCATAATCGTTCGTTTAATGTAAAAAAGAATTTCCATCATAAAACATAATCATTATTCAACGGATACGTAATGATAAAAAGTATCAAAAACCCATTTTTAAATCAAGATATTATTATTTTAATTTAATTATACTATAAAAGATATTATTAACACAATTAAATGTCTTATGCGGAAAGTATAATAAAGATTTTAAATATATATTTTCCCATAACATTCTTCCTTCATATTAACTACTTTAGTTTTTTTTTTTTTTTGTGGCTTTATTTCATGTCTTCGTTAAGTTTTTCTCTGTGTGTTTCTCTGTTTCCAAAAGATGAAAAATAAATTAAAAAGTTCTTTCATGTTGCACATGTTGGACTATTAATTGAAACAGTATAATTCAATAATGGTAAACTTTATTCTATATATGCTATTAAGGAAAGTATTTCACTTTAGAAAAGTCAAAACACAAAAACTTATAATAGTTTTGTCCGAAAATAAAGCTTCTGCTGCTGTTGTCGTTTATTTCTCAGTAACTTTATTAAGTTTTGTTTTTCTTCTTTTCATTATAAATTACGTTAACGAAACCAATGCAAAAGGTATAACTGGTTTTTCCGAGTTGGTTTTTTTTTCCCATCAAAACGATAATAATTATTATTGCTACAGACAGACAAGATAGATAATTGCAACTACTAAAAAAAAAAAAACATTTAATTATTATTTTGTCGAAAGTAAGTTATACAGAATAATAGCATATTACTTGAAACATTAATTCTCGTTGTATTATTATGTTAAAAAAACATCTTTTTTTTATGCTACTTTAAGTAAAATGTGAGAAAATAAAAATCGTTTAAACTTTAAGCGTATTATTGCATGCAAACCAATTTTATGTAAGAGATTTGTTTTAGAAAAAAAAATTCCTACAAGTGGTGGAGATAAGTTATTGAAAGAAATAAAAATAACTGTGTGTGTGAGGAGTAATGTTCGATTTATGATATGTGTGTGGTTTGAACTGTTTACCATCAAGTAACCCCAAAAAAAAAAAATAAATAACGCCCTCGAGTTGGTTTGCTTACGGCGACAATAACACATCGACATTATACTGGTCACGTTAAAAAAAAAAAAAAAAAACGAAGGAAAAGTCAGAGAATTTTAATACCAAAATCACTGTTCATTTTCACACCTAGGCAATTTAATTTTATAACTTGTTTTAATTAAAAATAACGACTTTGTCTGTTTAACTTTCATACATACCAGTAAAAAAAAAAAAACCTCGCACTGCCTGTTCCAGGGGTAAAAAAAATAATTTAACCAAAAATTATGCTAAGTTAAAGGCACAGCAGAGTACAAGATGGAAAAATAAACTGTTCATGTCGTTTCTTAATATTATTAACATCAACATTTACTTTGGTTAAAAATAATTTGGTCTTTTTCTGAACAGCGGAATGGAAAATAAGGGTGTCTAAACAGGGAAAGTAAAAAAAAACAAATTGTTTCTTTTGAATCTGTGTTTGTTGGTGCTGTTCGAGTGCTGTAAAGCGACAATCTATTATAAAATAAAAATATAAAAAAAAAAACCACTTCAAACGTTCAACTGTGCAAATTGTGTGTTAAAATGTAACTATGTTAATCCTATGGCTGATGGTGGATGATTTTTTATATTTTTTGGTAACGGGCTCATCATATTACACAAAGTGTTATAATACATTTAAAATGTGATCTTTAACATTCAACACAATAATCATTTTCATTTTTTTTTTTTTTTTTTGGTATGTATACCGTTTATGTTGACTTCTGTTTAAAACATCCTTAAACCTCATACCACTGTGTCTGTTTTTTTTTTATTTTATTTAATAATAACAACAAATTTAACATTTTACCGCATTTATAAAAAAAAAATTCTCGTAGATAAATTTCTTTTATTGCCAAAAATGTGTCTTTCTTTCTCGTTACGTTTTCAAGTTTGTCTAAAAATTAAGGAGAAAATTACACAAGCGTCAAAATAAAATTAAATAAACGTTTCAGTTTTTATTATTATTATTATTATTATTAAATTTGTAGAAAATTAATGATTTCCACAAGAAAATTTAACATTGGTTGTGTTTAATGCATTTAGTTTACCCCTAACTGAAAAACCGGAAAAAAAAGAATAAATAAAAATCAGATTTAAAACGATATTTAAATTCAATTGACAGAGCTTTTTCCTACATATTTCTATCATTTTTTTTCTTTTTTCAATGCTTTTATTTTCTTTTTTCCTTCAATTTTTTTTTTTTTTTTTTTTTTTTTAATCTTATTGACGATGTCGATTTCATGAGATTGGCATTCAAGTATCATATGAGTGTCTCAAACTTCAATATTGACAACTCTTCGTTTGTCAAGTGTCAAGTGATATTGCCAGTATTTCTTTCGCCAGTATTTTCAGGAGTTTTTTTTTTTTTTTTTATTATTTTTTATTTTTATATATATTATTTTCTGATAAATATTTATGTTTATATATTGCACACTTTATAAAGGAAAATAAATATATAAATAAATAAATTTTGTATAGCGACAAAACGTCAACGGTGACAAAATTTTTATTTATATATATATATATATGTCACAACAATGACAGATGTTTCGTCGAATTTTATTTTATTATAAATTATGACTGATCTGTATATTTATTTATGAATATTTAAAGTGTGTGTGTGTGGTATAAATTTAAAAAATAAAAAAACGCATATCAAACAAACTTTCTTACATTCCTTTATTGTCATAATGTCATTGCTAATAGAAAACCAACATGCAACAGTAGTATTTCAGCATTTTTTTTTTCTTCACATTAAATAAATATTTTATTAAAAATATAAAGCATTCTCTCCGTGTGTGCGTGCGTGTGTGAATATGTGGGCTTATCAAAATCTTATTCTTTTAAAAAAAAATTACGAAAATTTTATAATAAAATAGCGAAAACAACAAGAGAAATCCTTGTTAAAGAAGCGACATACAACCCTTAACAGAATTTTTATTTCTTTTTCATTTTTTTGTTATTTTAAATAATAACAAACGAACGAACGAAAAAAAAAATTGTTTGTCTGTTTTCTCTTCTTTATTGCATGTTAAAATGTTTGTTTGTTTATTTGAATATTATATTAAAATACAATATATAAAAAAAAAAAAGCTTTGCTATGTTATTCTGCTGGTTTTTCACTGTTCTATTTCGCCCTTTTTATTGCAGTGATAACCAAAATTACATGTTATCTACTTTACTTTCCTTAACTTTTCTTTACATTATTATTATTATTATTATTATATTTTTGTTTATTTATTTTCAAAGCTTTTATCTCCTTGTTTTACGTTCATTTTTTGTTTTCTTTTTTCTTCACCATTTGCTCAATGTGCATACAAATACTTTCTTACTAAAGGAACAAAAAAGATGACGATGAAAAAAACTAACAAAAAAATTATCTAATAGAACGTAATAACGATTTTTATTTTTATTTTTCTTTTTCTATCTAATAGAAGCAATAAAAAAGCTTTACATATATGCAATTATATGCTGATGTGCTTTGAATGCAATCAAAAGCCATATGTAAAGAATTTTTTATTTATTTTCTTTTTTTTCTTCTTTTTGTTGTGTTGTTGCTCTTCCTTCAAACATTTAACAACCGAAAAAAGCTTGATAAAGCATTCTTGTACCCAGCAAAAAAAAAAAAAAAAAAAATAAATTATTATAATTTCATTATTAAAAATGTTGGTTTTTTCCTTTCTGCAAGCTTAAAATAGAGAAGAAGAAATAAAGCTGTAATCGTTTTTGATTTTTCAAATAGTCTGTGTGCTTTGGTTGTTATAGAATTTTTTTTTTATTCTTCATCTTTTATCATCCGTTGTTTGTTTGTTTGCTTTTTTTTTGAGGAGTACGGAATAAGATTGTAAAAAAAAAAGAAGAAGCAGCACACACAATAGCTTAATATTAAAAAGAAAATTGTTATTAGTGTAGTAAACGTGCCGTATTCGTGTAGTTATATAGAAGAAAGAAAAAAAAACACCAAAATGATAATAATAAAGAGTAGAAAAGAAAATTGAAACGTTTTTATTTGATTTAAATCAAACACGATTATAATTTTATAAAAGGCGATTTTCGTTATGTGGGTTGGTGGATTTTGGAAGATAACAATTTTTTTTTTTTTGGTTTTTGTTTGTTTGTCGCTCGCTAGTCATATATAGAGACATGATTTAATTTTTTATTTTTATTATTATTATTATTTTTTATGTAACTTGGCAATCGAAACGAAACAAACTAATTACAAACGATGTAGCCATATTTCATTTATAATTTAATTTCCTTCATTTTTAGTAATAATAATTTTTTTTTGGTTTTTTGTTTTTGGCTGAATATTACGGCCATAAGGCGTTTATATCTGTCACAATGATCTAACGTTACGTTTTTGGTTGTTCAAATTTTCTCGCTCTCTCAGTGTGTGTGTGTGTCATATATGTTTTGATGGTTGGCGTCGGTGGTTGGATGTACGTCTATGGCGACGTCAGCTACATTCTGATGGAACTTAATTCGTATGAATGATGTGCCAATTTTATTTAACAAACAAGAAAATGTTTTTTTTTTTTTTTTTTGTTATTTAATAATAAAGATAAAAATGGAATTATTACAGATTTATGTTTTTGTTGTCGATTGATAATACACTGATGTAACAGGGTATCACAGGGTTTATATATTTTACTTTTCTTTTTCTTGTCTCTCTATTTAATTAATATTATTAGTGTTTGTGTTTGTAATAATGATGTGAAAACATGTCTTCGTTTCGATGATGTGAAAATGACATACTGAAAAAAATATATTATTTAACAAATACAATGTAAAATGGAAATATTCACCCTGTAAATGAGTTGCCTAATACAAATGACCTGCATACACTTGAAAGCAGATTACTTTACGACCTAACTTAATGGGCCATATAATATTGGGTGACCCATAACGCCCATCATTGTGCTGTGAATCAAATACAGACAAACAATACAAAACTGATATATTTATGGTTGATGGAATTTTCTTTATAAACAACTTTTTCGTATCATTCGTATTTATTTGATTACTTCAGGAAAATTTAATTTTCCACCAAATATTTTTTTTTTTTTTTTTAGTTTTTTCTATCGTTTTGTTTGGTTTTTTTTTTTTTTTTGTTATTGTCTAGTTTATATTCCACAACACTTTGCTAAACAAAACATCTGTTTCTATATATATATATATATATATTTCTTCTAGTCGCTAAACACAAGGCAAACATGGGTGAAGGACACACAAACAACAAATTCCTACAAATTTGTCTTCTCATTTCTTACCAAATTTTCATACCGAAATAAAGTGGAAAAAAACGTACAAAGCGAAAAAAAAAAACGTCTTAGAAAAAAAAATATAATTTAAATATTTTTACATCACCAGTACGAACGCCCAGAATTTTTTTTTAACATTTTAGATTGTTTGCTACGACTTGCTAAATGACATGGCATGACCCCAACTATTGTTCAATTCTTTCTTCTTTAAATGTTAAAATTATTATAAATAAAAAACAAAAAAAAGAGAAAAAATAATCTAAAACAGTCAAGAGTAGCAGCGTTATTGCTGTCGCCGGCACTATTGTCGCGTTTTATTTAAACAAAAAAAAATGTCTGTAATGCGAGGGTGTAAATAATTCGTTTAAATTTATTTCACTTTTTTACGTTGTTTATTTATTTGTTGAAAAAAAAAGCTTTAGCGCAATCAACGTCAATTGTACCAGCAACAGCAGCAGTACCAAAAACAAGAAATTCTCTTGTTATAATTTGTTCGTTTTATTTGTTGAGAACAGTTGAAGTAGTTACTGGTTAAAAGCTAACATTAAATTTAAGCTTTTATATTTGTTTGACACCCTATTTCAGAGTGGACATGATGAATTTTTTGGGTTTTTTCATTTTCTACTTTTCTGATCATATTTTTAGCGATTTTTAAACAGACAAACTTAAAAAAAAAAATTGATGCTGTGCTATACTGCAGCTTATACAAGGTTCAATAATCATAATAATAATAATCATAATAATAATGTAACTGTGTGGTAGCATACGAATGATAATAAAATAAAACACTGGTATAAAAAGTAGCTAACCATGAAGGAGAAAACTGTTTAACAATTGTTTGAATAAAAAGAAAGAAAGAATGAAAAAAAAAAGAGAAATTTCTTTTCCTTTTTCTGCTTTGTTTAAAAACAAACAAGAAATATATAGTTTGGTTGTCTATATGTTTATGTCGTAAAAAGGATATTCTTCTATATATCCCTTTTATTTATTTATTTTTTTTTTTTTGTTATTAAATAAGCTATCATAAAAATAAAAACAAAAGTATATTAGGTAATTGGATGTATATGTGAATTGGATGGGTTGGTGGACCTACACACTGTAACAAATAATAATATTTATTTATTATTTTTTTATTATTGAATTCTGTTTTTGTCATATTTATCCCTTGTTTTTTTTCTTTTCTTTAAACAAGCGTTTTTTGTTGTTTTTTTTATTTTTTTATTATTATTTTCTTTTCTTTAAACAACAGAAAACAATGAAATAAATAAAATACGCTAGTGATCTATACGTATGTATAAAAAAAAAGAAAAAAGGAAAAAATTGAAGCAAATAAATATAAATTCGTTATATATGCTTTTCCCATTTCTTTATTATCATTATTATTTTTTTTTTTATCACAAGGAATGGTAAAGAAAACGGAATTTGTGTACATTGCGCAAAGTAAATAAAATAGGAAAAGAAAAAAAAAAAGATTGTCTACTTTGTTGTTTAGGTCACCCATTTGCTCTTAAATCAAACCCACTCACCTCTGTCGGCATGGCTTCTTGTCATTGTCGTTTTACAATACCATTGGTCGTTTGTTTAAACAAAAAAAAAAAAAGCGAAAAAAGCACAAAACAACGGCATGAAAAATATATTAAAACCGATGGCAAAAAAAAAAGAGGAAAATACACAACAGGAGCGACATTTAAGAAAATTGTAAACTTTTAATCTTGAGAAGAAGCAGCAGCTAAATAAAAAAAATAAAATAAATAAAAGCAGCAAAAATTCAATTTTGATATAGTAGAAGCTTTTAAGTTAATTTTTTTTTTGTTCTGTTATAACATTAACTCTATTTTCTTTTTTTTGCTTTTTTTTGCTTTTCGGACAATTGGTCTGTCATTTATTGTTAAATTTCCTGCTTCTTCCCTATTTTTCTTTCTTTCTTTCTTATTTTTTTTTTTTTGTTTTCCTCTGATTCTTAGAAAAATAAAATGTTTTTGGCATTGTTGAGTTAAAAGCACAAAAATGTCCTCAACCATTAAAACTACTTCATTATATTATTATTAAATGTTTTTTTTTCTTCTATTTTAAACGAAACAATGCGAGCAATTTTCCCCGTTTTTTTCTTTATTTTTTTTTTTTTTGCACAAACAATTTCACATTGTTCGTGGAAAAAAAATTTAATTTGATTTGTACAAAAAAATGAAGAAAATAATTAAAAAACAAAATGATGAGAATTAATAATAAATTCCTTCGACATAACAACGTATAATCATTGTAATAATAAAGTAGTGAGTGTGTGTAGGAGAAAAGTTATGTTAAATTGATCGTATAATGTGTTATATTAAATAAACAAGTTCTAGTCATAACACGTATTACATAAATACAACCAGCTGGAAGATACAATGATACTAACGAAAGAAACGCTTATAGATAAAATACCAAAACCCATTGATTTATTATTAGTTTTTGATATTGAACACATTTGTAGTAAATTACCAACACGATTCATACATTTTTATATTGATTTAAGGATTAAGTTTTCAAAATGTAATTTATCTCTAACTTCTTGTGTTTTTCTGTTTTTCTGCGCTAAAGCTTTCTTCTTACGCCTTCACATTACACACTCAACATAAATGGAAACAAGGAAATTAAGCGCAAACAAACAGAAAACGCACAAATAACCAAAACAGAACAAAACAAAACGATAAAAATATGTAATTATAAAAATAAAATCATGATCAGGCGTCACTTAACATTTATTATAAATTTTTTATTTACGCATTCTGTTAATTTATTTTTCTTTTTATTTCATGAAAATATTTTGCTGTTTTTTCATTTAATTTTCTTTCTTATTATTTTTTTTTTTGTGTGTTATACTTATAAGACGTCAAATACTTTGCCATTTAGTTGTTGGCGGAGGATTTTTTTTTTTTTGAATTAAATAACAAAAAAAAAAAAATTTAATTATTTTCGCTTTGAGGAGTTTTTTTTTTTTTTGTTTTTCGCTGTTTTTTGATGGAATATTATTGTGTTTAGATTTTTCTTATTTTTTTTTTGTGTTGATTATTGCAGGAATGACTTTTGTTAAAGCTTTTTTTTTTTTTTTTTTGATGTATTTACTGTCAGAACGTTAATTGTTTTATTAAATTTTTCTGTGTATATTTTTTGTGTGTAATTTGAACACTGGATACTTTAAAAAAAAAACCTCTGTTTGATAACTGACTACGATTTTTAACGAAAGTTAAACAAACCAGACTTAAATTACTAGAAAAATCTTTAACAAAGTAATTCTCCATTACACACGGTAAATAAAATTCAATTATTGCATTAATATCCTGTTAATGAAACCAAATTTTTTTTACATTTATATTAAAGCATAATCCTCCATACAATTTATCCAATAACGGAAACAAATAAAAACCTAGCTGCAAGCACACAGGAGAATAAAAATAATAAAAAAATTAAATTTTAAATTCCTGTAATAAAAAATCCCTAAAAAGTGTTTTTTCCATTTTTAAATATTTTATATCGGTGGCAGAGTAATGTTTAAACTTTCTATGAAATAAAAAAAAAAAAACTAAAATAGAATTTAAATTAAAAAAAAAAAAAAAATAAAAAGAAGAAAAAATTCCGTAATTTGAATATGACGCCACAGGCATTGCTCAGTGGTTTTAACAGCAGAAATATGACTAGTAAATTAAAAGTTCTGAAAATTCATTAATTTTTTTCTACTTCTTTTTGAAACATTCAATGTCCGTACAGAATTAAATTAAGGATGCTCTACCGTTATCTAAAAATTAATATTAATAAAGAAAAAAAAAAAACGAAATAATTAAAAATTAAAATTTTATTTAAATTGTAAAATACAAAGGTGCTTATACATTGCGTTTAAATTAAAAAAATACAAAATACAAAAAAAAAAAAACATATTTCGTTGTCACACGATTTGTATTTCACAAAAAAAAAAAAAGCTTGCTACACGGTACAAAGAAAGAAAACACAATTTTTTTTTTTTTTGTAATTTAAATTAGCAGCGAAAAATAATTCTCCATAAATATGTAAATTAATAATAAAAAATAAAATAAAAAGCTCTTAAAGCTTTCGCTTGTTAATTAACAAAAAAAAAAGTTCTTTTTTTTTATTCCCTATTAACGTTTAATAAAAAAATAAATTATTCTTTGAGTATCGTTGCAACATGAGATGCATTTCAACGAATTTTTTATTGTATAAATTTTATGAAATTAATTTAAAAGCCAGTAGCAAAGTAAAAAAAAAAATATAAAAATAATTACAACGATATTCGTTACATGATAATGCAATGTAAATAGAAGAAGAAAAACAAAAACAAAAAAAGCTTATTTTAAATAATCTAAAAATTAAAGTTAAATAGAATTTAAATTTCTCTCGAAAATAAATTACAAATTTTTTTCAGTTCTCATTCAATTAAATCATTTTCATCAAATCGCATATGGTTTTGATAGAAATTTATTTGCAACAAACAAAAAAAAAAAAAAACGAAATGTGTTCCATGTTATTATTATAAAGTAATATGCACTGGGATAAATTATAATTGTATATTGTATAGTGTTTACCATTAAAATGTTACTATTACCAACAGCACACATCTTTACTACATTCATTTTGTGTGGTTCCTCCCCAAAAAGTAGTAAAAGAAAAAGATGAAAAATCTAAAATATTATGCTTGGTAAAATTTTATCCTATTACACCTCAGGCATACATACGATATGTACCAGAAAAAAAGAATTAAAACGACAAATAATATTATAAAATAAGAGCATATAGAGGAAAATAGTTATCATTTTATAAATTAGTCGACAGACACAGTGTTTTTCCTTTATTTCATCCTTATAAAATTTTTTGTTTACCTAAACCAAATTCCCTGTTTGCCTGTGTTATGTTTTTATTCACCGAAAAATAAAAAGAACCCAAAAAGCAAAGTAATTCCTGTACGTTAAAAAAAAAAAACACCCACAACCACCACAATAATTGGGTTTATTTAATGCACACAGTAAATATTAAAATGAGGAAAAACTAAAGAAAATTCACTTTATAAATAAATTAAAAAAAAAAAAATTATTAAAACACGCTTAAAACTATTTCGGTTAAACTTTGGTTAAAATTAAAAATTTTTGTTTGCAAAAAAATAATTTTCCTACCCGTTTTTCCATCTTTCCATCCATATTTTATAAAGTTTAACGATGATTAAGAAAATTGATAAGCACAAAACTTAGATGAATTTAAGTAACATTATTTCGAAATTTTATTCGTACTACTGACACCCACACACACATTTTCGATGAAATATTTTCTGTTCAGAATTTTAACTAAAGTTTTCTTTTACTATTCATTTATGTTTTTATGTCGCATAGATACGGATACGTAAAAAAAAATCTACTTTAACAGCTTTTCCTGTATATTTTCGTTTATATAAGTTATAAAACGATGAGAATATTTACTATGAAATCAATGTGTGTAGTAAATTAATTATGCTTTAGCAAATGAAGATAAATCTTAAGTCTATTTGATTTGTGGATCTTTCCGTGTTGGTAATATTCATATAGAAAGCCTCTTATGGTAATAAAAATCATGTTTAATTATTTAATTTCATTTTATTTAGTTTTTATATATAACTAATACTATAATTCAATCAATTAATTATACAATTCTTCTTCTTCATCTTCTTCTTTATTATTAATGAATTGTTTACTATTCTGTCGTTTTGATTTGATTCATATCATCATGTGAAGTTAATTTCTTTTTTTTAATTTAACAGATAAAAATATATAAATTTTTTATTTATAATTATCTATAAATGAATTAACATAACATAGAATTGTTTGCATTTACTTTAGTAAATAAACAATAACAATGAAAAATAAAATAATAATAATAATATATCGTCTATTGATTAATATATTGATTAATTTTCTAAGAAATTTCCTCATCTCTTTAGATTGTTATTTATAATATAATAGAATATGTGGGTGGTATTATGTGTTTTTACTTAATATTACTGTGGTATTGCTTGTTAGTCAAATAAATTCTTGTATTGTATACTATGGGTGGATTCAGGACTTTCTTTTTTTACATCTTTTCTGGTTAGAAAGAGTTATTATTTGTAAAGTATAGCCCTGGAAACGCTAAAATAATACGATAAATTCATCTCCCAACGTTGATTGTATTTATTTTATTATTAATGTCTATATGAGAATTTTATTTATATGCAAATAATATCCTCTTGATACACACAAAAAAAAACTGACTAAAATTAATTTCCACTAAAATATGACGTGAAAAACGTACATAAAATAATAATAAAAAAAAGAAAATGGGTAAAAACTTGAATGATTTGTGACACAACTATTTGGTCTCTATTGTGTTTAATTGTTGAATATTTAATTATTATTTTACCAACAACAACAACAACAACAACAAAAAAACTCTACCCTATCTATCTGTAATTATAGATGTTTTCCACTGATTATTATTATTATAGAAATAAATAAATATATGATGGTTGGAAATAAAATAATAAATTAAAATAAAAAAAAAGAAAATTGTCAGCTAAATTTATGGCATTTTTTTTTTTTTGTGTCCTCTGTGTTTAAGACAGATTTTCATATTATTTTACTAAACTATACTCTGCTGTGTTTGTAAAAATAACAATTTTATACTATATAACAAAAAAATAATAACAAACTAATAAACAGAATACATAACTAACTAACTAACTAACTAACCCTTATAGTAAGGGTAGAAATTATTACATATATTTTTTTTATTATTAAATAAATGTTGTTATTTGTGCTCTTAAAATCTCTTCGTTTTTTTTTTTTTTTGTTATAACCTGTAATAGTTCTTTAATATGCATAAATTTAAAGCTATAACAATGTTTTATTGCCATTACAAGTATGTACATCTCTCCTATTTATTTTTTATTTATTTTATATAAATAAATATATGTATATAGAGCACACGTATTTACTTCGGCTTGTTGCTGTATTATTGTATATATTATTATTGCAGGAAATTTTTTTTTTAAATAAACGAGAGAGAAAAACAAAAAAAATAAAACCATCCAACAACAAGCGGAATAATAATAATAAAAGCTTGGGAAACGAAAAAAAATTATTATTATTATTTTGTATTTATATACAATTTGTTATGTTATTATTGCATTGCAACAATAATAAATATAAAACTAGCTATACTACAGTATATACAATGTGTGTTTGTGTGATACATACTATTCCAGTTCTGTTAAACTAAAACGTAGATCAACGTTATAATATTTGTTTATAACAAATTAAAAAAGGAAAAAAAAATGGGAAGCTTTTTTGCTGTTATTTGTCGACGACTATCCAATGTGTTTGTATGTATCTAGAGTAATTTTTTTTTTTTTGTATATTTACAGTAAATGACTGTTATGGACATGCATGCAAATAATGTTTAATAACCAACGAACCAACCAAACGAAACCAAACCCTTTCGTTGCTTTTCTAAACGACCGCGAAATTTCATATTAAATCCAATGTTTATGTTGCTGATTTTTTTTTGTTTGTTTGTTTGTTTGTTGTTGTTGATATTATTATGCTAAAATCAAGAAGACGATTGTTTTATAACATTCTGCAGTACACCATATGTAATTTTATATGAAAATATGAAAACAATTATAATGGATTTAATTGCTTGATACATTTGCCAGGGATAACACTGAATAGAATAATTAATTTTTCTTAAATAATAATAATAATAATAATAATATACAGTGCTGTAGGCAGGTGGGCAGGTGTTTTTAATATTACTTATACAAAACTTTCAACTTGTTAATTTTCCTCTGCAATCCTTAATATAGATAGTTTATGTAGTATAAGCAAAATACAACACTGCAACGTTTGTAATATTTTGTTGTGACTGCATTAAATAACCCAAAATAATAATAATAGGTCTCAAGCATAAGAAAAACAAATATTCTAATATTAGGTAACATAGAATGTAGTTACAAATTGACATATGTACCAGTAAATATGTAGAAAAAATAATTAAAAAAACGCTTGAAACATAACATTAAGAAGAATAAAATTAACATGGATTGGGTCCACTATATTGCATGCAATTTGTAACAAAATTTATTACGATGCAAAAAAAAGAAAAGAAGAAAATAACTTTTCTTTATTATGTAAAAATGTAAAATATGCTAGAATTAGAGCAACAACATTTGATGATGTACCTTAAAATATAATTTAAATAACATATTGTATAAAGATAAAGCTCACAGCGGAGAGAATGAGTGAGAAATGGTAATGAGTGGATGTACACAGATCAAAAAACGTACCTTTAATTTAATATATAAGTATGTTCTGTGACTTTGTATGAAACCATTGGTGTGGTTGGTTATGAAACAAAGGGGAACGATTAAATGTTGGATTTAGATGCCCTTGGGGTCTTCTTGTCTTTTTCTGCTAACACAAATATGTGTATAGCATACAGTACTTGGTATAAACAGTGAAACCTTCGACTGTGAACCTACTAAAATAGAAAATACATGTCTACGCAAAAATTACACAATCACTGTTTAAGTATTTGTCCACCTACTTGATATCCAAGGTTCTACTGTTCATATGTTATGATGAAAACACAAGTATTCTCGTTTCTTATTAATTGGAGATTTTTATTTTGCTTTAATTTTGTTTTTTTTTTTGGTATAGGAGGGTCAAAAAAATATATTTAGAAACTCAACTTCAGCATACTTGTGCTTTGGTTAATTTGATTAGGAATGACCAAAGATTAGTTGAATTGCTGTTTTACATATAATAAGATGTTCCGTTGGTGAGTTTTCCCTATATTTATGATACTAATGTTGCTGTTTTAGCATAATGAAATTGTTGCAAAAGTGTAACATAAAACTGGGTACATTACAACGAAAATGAATTGAATTAAATTTTCGTTTTCCTTCTGTTTTCCCCAAAAATTTACCACACACACACACACACACACACACACACACACACACACACACACACACACACACACACACACACACACACACACAAATTTTATAGAATCGTTTCGCCTTACGATTAATAAATTTATTAACTTTAAAGAATGAGATTTATAAAATGATAAAAGATAAAAGGGATATTAAATTTAATTACATTTAAAATTGACTTTTACCTTAGAATCAAATAGTATTATCTTAATTTTCATCAAAGTATTATACACAAAAAAAAAAAAAAAACTTTCAATTGCTTTTTAATAACATCAATCGTATTATGTATTTTCCAAAAAAAAAAATTTCTAATTTTCCTCTTCAAAATATGATAATAATAATAATAATTATAATAATAAAAAACAAAAAAAAAAATGAAAAGAAAAAAAACTTGAAAATTAAAAGCTCTACGAAATTACATGAAATTTAATCTTTTGTTTGTATGTTTATAGAAGATGAAGAAGTAATAAGTAGATGCGAAAAACGAATAAACGTTGCCAAGTTGAATATAATGAAAATTGTAGATATTTTATTTTGTAAGAAAATTTATTACTGACAAAAAACCAATTAACGAAAATACTTTGCTCGTTTCTGTTTACCTCATTCCAGTTTAGTTCTAAATGGCTAAGAATAATCGAATATTTTTATACGTTATTTGAACAAACCTCCACTCTGATTTTTTCGATTATTTTAACCCTCTACCGTGCACAAACAATATATATGTATATTTATTACTTGTAGAAATGTATTTTGTTTCGTATAAATGCTCCATGCAACAATCGTTTGTCCATAAAATAAAAACAAAAAACACAAAAATCTCTATCCCAGATACTTTTTATTTTTTTTTTATCACATTTCTCACATAACATTTGCCCTCTTGGCTGAAATCGAAGTTGAACTATTAATAAAAAAAAAAAAAAAAAAAAGCAAAGGAAGCAATGAATTGTTCCCATTTCCTATATAACGATCGTCCAAAAGAAAAACAAATAAGATAGCGAATGCGTGACAAAAAAAAAAAAATCAAATCTATCGATAATAAATCGTCAAACATTTAGTCATTTCATTAAGAAATTTGACAACAAAAAGTTTTTTTTTTTTTGGAAAATATACAAAATATAAATTTTCCGTTTTTGTAAAAATGAATAAACTTTGTGTTGCCACCACCCCCAAGCCCATGTTGTTCTTCACAGTTTGTCTTTTCGCTTAAATTATTTTTAACCATTATGAATATCAAAAAGTCAGAACATAAATCGCAATTCGTGATGGAAGAGCGAGTCGAAAAAAAAAAAAAAAAAAATAAAAAAAAAATTATTATAAAGGAAGGAATTTTCCAGCATAAATAAGAAAGATATAAAATTATGGTGTGTGGTAATAAAATTGAATGGTAACATTCGTGTTGATGGTAAAATATAGAGAAGAAGACGAAAAAAAAAAAAAAATAAAATAAAATTAATTTCGTTGTTATTTACAATGTTTGGTTTTACATTTTTTTCTTTTTCTGGTTCACTTCTGAACGGCGTCCATGAAGATCATTGTAAAGACGTAGAAAATTACTATGTGTCTATTTTCTATAGAAAAATGAATAGAAATGAATGAATTTGAAAGATAATCAAATAAAAGAAAATAAAATAAAATAAAGGATGAGAGAGAGAGAGTGTGTGTGTCATAGAGGAAACAGTGTATTAAGCATATGTGCCGCATATCTAAAATGATTGCTATTGATATTGCAAACATGTTAAAAGAATACTAAAACCAATAACAACATTGACATTATACGAAGAAAAAAAAAATGATAATAATAATAATACTAATAAAAAGAATAAGAAGATGTCAACAAATATGGGAAATCGCGTTGTGACAACAAAAACAGATCTGACAACACGAGAATAGGAAGTAATATTATTAAATTAGGGAAGACACTACTCTGCTTCTGCTTCTACTTCTACTTTAATAAAATAAAATATGTTTGAGAAAAAAAAAATAAATTTATGGTGTTTGTTACAATATCTAGTTGTTTGTGGCTTTTATTCGTTATTTTTTTCCACCCTCTAAAGCTGCTTTATAATATAATGGAAACACCAGAGAAAGAGAATTTCGCGAATAAACATATGTACGCTGCTGGTGCCGCTGCTGCTTTGTATATTGAAAACAGCTTTTTTTTTTGGGTAAATATTTTTGTTAGGGATAATAGACGATATGGACATGATCATTTTCATCTATGAATACAGATATATATATATATATATGTGTGCAATCACATTCTATATTTAGACGTTTGTTGCCTATTCACCCCATACAATTTTCTTTCAACAATCATAACAACAACTAGAGCAAAAAGAAAACTAACAAAAGAAAACAAAAAAATTATATCGCTTGATTCAGTAGATTGAAGTGATGTGAAGTGATGTCGTTGTTGCTGTTGCTCCTTCTAGTTTTTTTTTTTTTTTTTTTTTTTTTATTATTGTTGAGGCACACAGAATTTCATTAGTCGCGAAGATGAACGCCTTAGTCTCTTCTTATATAAACTAGTTTTTAAGATAAAATAAAATAAAGACATTTAAAGAATAACGCAGGAGACACATTGTCTGAACTTTTTTGTCATTTAATCTAAAAGCTCGGAGTATTAAGTTAAATAAACGAAATAAAGAAAAAAAAAAAAAGGAAAAATATATTACAGGATGTTTCACTTGCGTTTCTTCATTTATTCTTGATTGCGTTGTACACTTCATCTGCCATAACAATTTTTTTTTCTTCATTTCATTATTATTTGCGATTTTATTCGGTTTGGTTCTTACTTCAGTGAACCAAACGAGTTTATTACGGGTGATGGGCACTCGTTTATTTATTTTAACTGAAACTCCAACAAATAACCCGATTTTATTTTTTATTTTTTTTTTTATCTTTACTTTGTTCGTGTACATATGTACTACTCTAGTGCATTTTTATCTTATTTACAATGTACACACGGCTGTACGTATTACAAATAAACACAACCAAATGGCTGAGAATCGAACGCATGTATTCCACTGTCTGCCTGCATGTAATCCGTATTTTTATTTGTTATTTATATATATATATGTTTTTACCCTCTGCCATAAGATCAGCATGCATGACATAGTAATACATCAAGAGTGAACAGTGAACAGACACCAGATCGTAATAGCGCTATTGGTTATAAAGTAAAAAAGCTATATAAACAGCGCGAAAGTTTATTTCTTATATGAGTAACTCTGCAAGTAAAACATATAAAAATTGCGAAATGAAAAAGGAAAATTAGCCAACCTTTTTTATTTATTTTTATTTTTTTTTTATAACTGAGCAATCCTGATGCATTTGCTTGGATTGCGATGGAAAAGTTTAATTGAAATTGATTAACAATGTGAAATCACACTAAAAGCTTAAAGCTTTACTCTTTAATTTTTTTTTTAGAAACAAAAAAACAAAACTTACATTTACAGCAAGTGTAATCGATTCGTTTGTAATGAGACAAGAACGAATAATTAAATTTTCTTCAGGTTTATTGCTGAGTTTAGTTTTTTTATATTTTTTTTCACCCGTCGTTATTTTATAAAAAAAAAAAAAAAAAAACGGTACAGAGCAGCAGCTTAACTTAACTTGTTAGTTTTGTGATTTTAACATTTAGTGTAGTATTTTTTGTTTTATTTTCTGTTGTATGCCGAAAATTATCCCAACGGCTATAATTAAATGAATTGGTATTAGATAAGATACTAAGATGTAATACCTTGTTACTTGGAATTGTTCCTCCTACAAAATTTTGTACAAAAAAAAAAAAAAAACGGTTTCTTATATAAACAATTGTGCTATAGTAATATGATTAAAAAAAAGAAAAAGAAAAAGTTTTCGGAAAGAGATAATTTCCATGACAGTTAAGGAGTTTGATGGTGTGTAGAACAAAAGAGGTATATAATGAAAGCTGTTTTCTAGTGTTTTTTGTGTGAGGTTGATGGGATACTGAGAATTATCTATAATATGAAAATTGTGGGTGGGCAGCGTTACTCGTTATAATAATAATAATAATAATAATGAAGAAAATTTCCATGTTCCTTATTCTTCTACATTCAGTTACATTCTATAATGATGACAAGAATTTTAAAATAAAATAAAAGAAAGAATTTTCTATAAATCCAGATGACAACATTTCTAATTAAATAAAGTTTTATTCACTAGCAAACATAATATATATATATATATTTTTTTTTTATATATAATAACGATTTATTTATTAAAATAAATAATAATTCTGTTATTGTTCTAACAGATAATGTACAAAAACATGGTAATTGTTAGAGAAATTACATTTTTCTAATTCGAATAAAAAACACAATCTTATTGTTTTATCACATTATATCGCATATTCTCAATGTAATTTGGTTATTTTTATTTTGTTTTTTTTTTTTTGTTCTGTCCAGTTAAGTCATGAATGTTCTAATCAGCATTATAGTTAGTTAACGAAGTACCAAATATCATGAAAATAAAGAAAAATCTGATTAGATATAGGAAAAATGTTTTTTTATTTTTCTTCTTGATTTTATTATCACCTATTCTTTGGTAAAAACCGAGTAATACTCGTTGCTTTGCGTGTGTTTGGATATGAATAGTCTCAGTGATGGCTTAACTGAAAAAAAAAAAAAAAATAAATTATTTGTTTATATGGCAGCCTTATTAGTTTAGACGATGGTAAAGAGACAACGTTGCAAGTACCAAATTTCTTACTTCATTTATTATGTAATCATTTCGTATGTTTACTAAACACACATAATAATTCTGTTTTGTAATATACAATGTAAATATGCATTGCTGTTATATATATATATATATATATATATATATAGTGAGAATAAATAAATAATGTTTATTGTATGTCACATTGATCACTTCTATTAAAAGATTTATTATTGACACATATTCATGTTTATTATGTGACAAATGTCTTGTACGTTAATTTTCAATAATTTAATATTAAATTATTATTCAATTTTTTTGTATTTTATAATAATAAAATTAAATGATTTACAATATTGCATCTTTCTATATTATAATCATTTAAATATTTATTGAACTGTTAAAATCAATAATATGATTTAAAATAAAAAATTATTTTTTTCCTCTTTTTTTTTATTATGTTTGAAATACAACAACAAGAAAAAAAAAATACAGAACCGAACCGAAGTGAACTAACATAACCAGTGTAGTATAATTCGTTTTGTTTTATTGTTTGCCTTTTCCATAGTACAATCATCATAATTTAATAATGTTAACATTACTGCTTTTATTGAGTAAGAAGAAAATACAAAAAAAAAAAAAAATAAATAAATTTTCTTTTCTTTATTTCGTTGTTTCAAAATAATATTTTTTTAACTGAATTTCCATTTCGTTGCACTTCGCAAAAGCATATACAGAGAAATGTAATAAAATTTTCTTTTCTTTTGTATTATTGTGGAATATAATTCCTTCGTCTACTTTCAGATTTAAGATTATAAACTATTTGTAGAAAGCTGTATTAGAGAATTTTTATTATTTTTTTTATAACAGAATTGTTTTATCAATAAATTTATTCGCTTTAAGCGGGATTTTTACTTTATTATTATTTTTTTCTTTTTTTATTAAATTGAATCAAAGATTTCTACTGTAGGTAATGGCATGGAAAGAACGAAATTATTTTGTATTAAATATCATTTGTAATAAAATATTAAAGTATTTAAAGTATGTTATTATCGATAAATATAATCAATATATATATATCTATAAATTTAATAGCATTTACCTGGAAGTCATCAGCAGAAGTTTATTATTTTGACGGAACCTGAACAATCAGCAAGCTTATCACAAAACTATTTATTTATTTGGAAAATAATTTTTTTTTTATCGGATGTTATATGGTGAAGGAAATTAAAAACACTTTTTTTTCCCAGTTTTGTTTCATTTGTGACATTTCCTATCACCATAAGAAATCAATTTTTTCCCCAGTTTTTTTTATTCTTTCTATTGCATCGATAAAAGCAGTGATAATAAAAAAAAAATTCTCTTTTTTACCACCAACACCATTCATTTATGCATTCTAACAAACAACGATCTTAAATTCTATAATGTTTGTAATCTCATAACTTTCATATAAAGATTATTATGACATGTGTATATCAGATATATACGATCTGGTGGACGATAGGTGGTTAGGCGTGGTGCGTTAAATTTACTTTTATTGCTTAAATAGCATAAAAAAAAATAAAAATAATAATAATATAAAACTTTCATCATAACTTTTACTCGAAGAAGAAAAAACGCCAAACAATAAAAATATGAAGCGAGAGAGGAAATTTTTTTTTTTTTTTGCACACGTATAAAATGAATATTTCTAATAACAAATATTTCATATTATCTAAGAAAATTTATTTATTTTCCCAAGTAAAAGTTACGTTAAAGTAAAGCAAACGTTCTCTGCAAATAAATATAGAATCGCACAGTAGAAAAAAAGCTCTATAAATCTATAGTAAAAGATACATGTCGATAAATTTCAAACATGAAATCACTTAGTACGAATAGAAAGTACACAGAGTGAAAAAAAAATGAAAGAACGAAGAAAATTGCTTTAAAGCGAAAATGAAAAGCGATCAATTGATTTTTCTTTAAATGTTTCATGTATTCGTGCATTAAATATTTCTCTTATTGAGTTTTCTACTGGGTTTCTGATATGATTATTTTTCGCACAACATTCGACACATCAACAGCTGGAGTTGAAAGGTAGCAAGGGTTTATTTTCTGTTTCTTCTTCATCGTCTATTATTATTACAATTCTACTCAAGATGCTTAAACTACATACCTTACGATGGGTTGTTTATATATCGATGATGTTTGTTGTTACTACTGATGATTCAGATGATGATGATGATGATGGTGTTGGGTGTTGTTGTAGCAACAAACAACATAAGTAAAAGTACTGCACAGCAGTTATTAACAATAAGACGTGCTTTTCGTAGTTTCTAGTATTTCTTTAGTTCAATTTTTATTATTTTTACACAAAATTTCATCTATACGATAAAGTCTATTGTTGAGATCTGCAGTCTCTTAAGAAATGAAGCAAAACGAAACAATAGAAATGTGACGATGGCCCGTATGCGGTGAAAATGTTTGGTTTGTTGGTTGTTTGTTCTGTACAAGAAAAAAAAAAATAGCAAAAATGGTGCGAAGTTGTGTTTAGTTTGTTGAAAACGACTTTTCTGATCAAAATGGTAAGACTTGTGCCTATTTGTGGTTAAAATGGTAGTTTCGTGATATTGCTGGTAAATTAACAAAAACGAAAAACCAAAAAAAAAGTCAATTCCTACACATAGTATTTTTTTTTTGTAACAAAAGGACAAACCAAGCACAGTTAAAGAGTTTTAAGGATTTAGTTTTTGGAAATATTTTTTTTTTTGCATTTTTTTTTTTTTTTTTTGGATAGTTTGAGGGAGGATTTTTTCTTTCTCTATATTAAATAAAAGGTGTTGGTAGAGTTTTGTTGTGTTATGTTGTGTTGTGCTGTGTGTTTCCTTCTTAACAAATCTTGTTTCGAATTTATCCAAAAGCATAAACTGGCTTTCTTGCACCAATCTTTAAGAGTGTGTGGTTTTGTTGTTCAGCTAAAGAATCATGAAACAAAGGGTACGGCTGATGTGTCAGTCCCATGTGTCTAATTTTCTTTTATTTGTGGCCTTTTAAAAGCTGATTCACACAACCAAATAACCAACAAACCAACAAACCATCCAGCCAGTCAGCCAACCCTTATCCAACCGTTCACAATATGTCCTTCCTTAAACATACGATCGTTGATACACTTCAGAACCCATAATTTTTTTTTTCCTTCGTTCGTTCGTTCGTTCTTTCTTTCTTTCTTTACATGAACAAAACCATTACAACTATTTTTTGTTACAACTAATATACGCACATTTTGAATGGAACATGGGAATTATCGTTGTTTTTCGTTGTTAAATTTACTCGAATTGCGATATGACGGCAACAGAATGAAAAGGTTAAACTCTGTCCAAATACTCTGTTTGTGGAATAACAATAGAATGGGCACATGTTGTGTGTGGGTTAGAGCTTTTATATATATAATTTAGTATTGTTAAACTTGTAACTATCGTGTTGAGATTTATTTCCTGTTGAGTTTATATAACCCGTGTGGTGTGATGTGTCTTCATTTTTGTTACAAGCTGACTTCATACAATTTTTTTTTGCACTTTATTAAACTTTTCTTTTTTCTGTATAATCGCGGTTAAAAGCTTAAGTTCGCTACTTGTCTAATAATTTTTCTTAACTCTGACCAAACAAACTAACCACATATAGCACGTGGTGCTGGTTAAAATTAAAGAAGTTTTTCGTGGAGAATTTTTTCATTTTTTTTTGAAAGATGAAAAAAACCAAGGAGAAGAACGGACAAACTTTTAACCAGCTAAACAAGTAGTTTAGAAGCGGCAGTAGCATCAGCTTATATTTGTGTTGTTCGGTGAGAATTTAATTTTTTTTTTTTTTTTTTTTTTCATTGAAATTCATTGCATTTTTTCAATGAGATAAGCGCTAAACGTTTTACGATCCATTTTTCCCACTATTATTGTAATAAATTCACATCACGGCCTATATTACAGGTTGATCTTTTTATTGGTTTGTATAGGTAAATTTTTCTTTTATTATTATTATTATTATTATTATAATTTTTTTTTTTCTTTTTTCATATATCATCGTTATTCGTAAATTTATTTTCATAAATTCTTTTTCGATTTTTATACATTTTTTGCGTGCGCGTTTTATTTTATTTTTTGTCTTGTTTGTACTCGCATTCCAAGGGTACAATAAAATTCTTTTTTATTTCTCTATATAGAAATTTTTTCGTTGCGTTTTTTTTTTTTATTTTTTTATTCTTACCGCTCTTCACCATGTTAAATGGTTGGGAAATTTGGTTTAGTGGCTTAAGTGTAGATGATTTATAACAAAAACGTTTTCCTCATATGTTTACCTCCTCCTATGTATAACACACAAAAATTGACCTTTTTCCATATAGCAAATAATAATTTTTCAATAATAAATTTTTTTCCAAAAGCTGATGCAACAGAATATAGAAAGAGGGTATGTAAAGCACTGTAAATATTTATCAAGTAAAAAAAAGAAAAATTATGATAGTGGTTTCGCTGTTAAAATAAAAACGATAACAACACCTCCGGAACAAGCATTAAAAAGATGTCAATAAAATTTCGTCGATTTTACCTAAATTAAAATAAAACGGCAAAAAAAAAAGGTCCTCAGTGTTCAATTTTATTTTCTATTTTTTCATAAAAAATAACCAAAAGGAAACAAAAAATCCTTTTTTATTACAGAGAGCACCGTCGTTGGTTTTTAAGAGGTGATTTTTTTTCTTCTTTTACTTTTTGCCCGTTTATTTCTGAATTCATTACTTGATTGATTGATTGATTGATTAATCGATTGGTTTAATTGACGCTGATAACACTTAAGCTAAGTATTAAAAAGAAAAAAAAAACGTAAAAATACTTGTGTAAAGTTAACCTTAATAAAAAAAAAAGCATGGGAAATAAACAGCTTTTAAGTAGATAAAAAATTAAAAAAAAAGAAAATTTATCATTTGATAGATTGATTAGTGTTGAGAATTTTTTTCTCTCTGTACGAACATTTGTGGTAAAAATTTATTCCAACGCTGTTGTAATAAAAGATTTTTATGGTGTTTCTGAAGGACGCAATACCAAAGTTGAAACAATTTGTTGTTGTTGGCAAAAGATACAAAAAATAACTTAAAAATGCACTGAGCACATGAAAATGTAATTGAATTACAAAATTACTTTGCTTGACGAATAATCTACAGAAACAAAAAAGTTTAACAAGTCAAGCTTAATTAAAAAAAAAGGAGGAGAAATTACCGGATAATCCTGTCACTCACAACTAGATAAAGTATTTTTTATTAGTACTTTAAATGAAATTGATGGGACAATACTGTTGCTGATGCTTCTGCTATTGCTGATAATGATTATTGGTGGCATCGATAGTGATTTTAATCAATTTTCAATTAAAAATGGAAAAAAAAAAAAAATACAAAATGATTAATTTGTTATTGACTAAAAAAAAAAAAATTCTCCTTTTTTTTTCGTTGATGTTATTTGTTTGTGTTGCCTGCTTGTTGCAGTTTTTTATTTTGTTTTTTTTTTTTTTTAATTAATTATTATTTATGTGTTTGAAAGTTGATATAAATCCGTTGGTTTTCTACTGAAAATTATTAAAAAAAAAAATCGAAAAAAGCTGCACAGGAAAATAATAGGAAAATGTTTATTGAATTAATATTTTTTATTTTATTTTGATTTTTTGATTTTTCGACGAAGTGCTTTATTTATTTTTTTTTTGTGTTTTGTTTTGTTATTTTAACGATAAACGTAACAAAGTATTGATAATAAAAATTGATGTTTTTTTCTCTCAGCTTTTTATTTTATTTTTTTTATTAAATTTTTATGTGTTGTTAGATGTGTGCGATTGTGCTTTATTTTTTTTTTTTGCGCTTTTTTTGATTTACGATTTTTGATATTGAATTATTAAGTAGAAGAGATAACAGAAAAAAAATAAATAAAATATTATTCTGTGCTTTTTGAGCTTTTTTCCACATACATTTTTTTTTCTTTTTTTTTTATTTGATTTATTAAATTTACAGTCGTCCTTTTTTTATTTTCGTTAACTCTATTGTTTTTTAATATATTATAGTTTTGGTGGGGCGTGCGATTATTTTTCTGTAGCTTATAACACATTTTTAAAGTTATTTTTTTATTTTTTTTATATATTTGCGAATATTTGCGTTGTTGTCTTTATCAACAAATTTTTGATAAATGAAAAATATTGTGTTATGGGTAGAATATAAATAAATAAATAAATAAAAATATATTAAATAATGATAAAAAAAAGGGAAAAAAAAATTATTACACAAGCAGAGAGAGATTTTTTTTTTTTTTTTGTATTTTGGTTTGTTCGTTTGATATATTTGCAACGATTATTCAGCAGATTTTTTTGTTCTTTTTTTTAATTTGGTTCTTTTTTTTCCCAATATAATTTTCTGTATGACATCGTTATGAATACATAAAAAAACATTTTTCTCTGTGTGTCCTTGTTTTGTTTATATTATTAAAAATACTTTTTTTTTATCATATTTTGTGTCGATGTTCAATTTTAATGAAGTTATTAAAAACATAAAAGGCAATAGGATATTACATTTAATACTGAAACAATAATGAATACTGGTTGGTAAAAAAAAAAATATTAAAATTAAAATTAAAATTAATATTAATAAAAAAAAATACTTTTGTGTACGCTGCTCGTTATTATAATTATGACATTTTTACTCTACTTGTTTTACTTTTCTTTTTTCTATTTTTTTTTTCAAACATTTATTTAATTAAATTTATGTCATAAATATGAGCTGCTTAATGACAAAACGAAGGATACAAAGAATGGACAGAAAAACTTCTTCTCCCGTTTTTTTTTAATTTTTTTTTTATTTTTAAAGCGAAATAATAAATTCAAATCATTAATTTTTATTGAAAATTGCGAGAGTGAATAAAAAAAAAAAAAAAACAGAAAAATTAATTTATTCAGAGAAGGAGCAGCTTATCGTGTAACGAACACTGCACACCTGATGCTAATTTTTTCCTTTTTTTTTTTTTGCTTTACTTTACTTTACTTTAATAAAAACAATTGATTACTGGTGATACATTTTGCACAGCACGATACTGTGTTAACCTGGCGTCTCCATCGTTGGAGATTTTTTCTTTTTGCTTTTTTTGCTTTTGTTAACTAATAACAATAACAGCGACAGATGTGACAAACTATGCCTATACATAATATTTGTTTGGCGTTTTTATTTAGTTTTTTATTTTATTTTTTCCATCAATAAACGGTCATTATTCTTTGCACGTATTGTATGTAGTACACTTAAGCTATTTATTTAGATCGTATATAGACTTGTGTCTGTTAAATAATATTTTCTATTTTTTTTTTTTTATACTGTTGGCGGACGTTTATTTGTTCAACGATTTTGAAACAATATTTGTTGCTCACACCTAATTTTGTTTGTGTTTTTTTTTTTTTAGCGTTAATAAATAAACAAACAAAGCACTGAAGAAGAAAAAGTAAAATAGGTTAAAACGACCCGACATTGATAAAATATTTAGAACAAATACGTGCAATCGAGATAATAGGACGTGACAGTTATTGGATTCAATAAAATATTTGAAATAGAAAAATACTTAGCCGTGCCTAACGGTGGTCCAACAAAATAATAATAATAACAAGAGAAAATATAAATAAAGCTTCCATAATAAATATATAACTTAGAGGAAAACTATCAGCAAAAGATTTGTGCACAGAATTCTATGTACTGGCTACAATATTTTATGATATAATTTTCACAATTGTGCGTTCTAGGTCTTAAGCACAATGTCGAAAAAAAAAATTAATAAAGCAAACACAGTAATCGCCCACACTTATCAAAGGACATTAATTCATGGATTTTCTAAGTATTTGGGGTAGACGGTATTGGTCAAACTGTTACTGATATTCTAACGCACTGATTGGCTTGAAACACTTAAATACTCGTACTATCGTACTACTCGGCTGCAAAATATGATTTTTTATATTTTTTTTTCCTCAGCTTTTACACTTTGATCTGTAAATTATGTTTTAGTTTATTTACCATAGTTTTTCTCTCTGGGCCCACTTTTATTATCGCTTTTTTTTCTAAAATAACATTGCAATAAACAAGATTTACTAAATCTGCACGTGACTACACTAGTTTTCGTTACGTTTTACTTTTTTATTAAATTCTTTTGTGAGTATCCTCAATTTTTCATCTAGCAACTTCATTTCCTTTTCAATTCTTTCCCTTTATTTATTTATTTATTTTTTGGTCTTTTCATTTCAATTCCCTTTTTCTTTTTTACTACGTTTCTGTCATAGAAAAGCTTACAGCAAATGTATTAAATTGGGGTTTTTGTTTGTTTATTAAATATAAACATAATTTCTCTCACAAGCTTTTAGTGTGTTTATGCTTTTTCTGTTTTTTTTTTTTTTGTTATAGAAATCCTTCAATAAAATTATTATATTTTAGTTCATAAATTTGGTTTTACTTATCCAAGATGTAGAAGAAGAAATACCCAGAAAATAAACTAAGAAACTATTTTAATCATCTGGCTAAATATAGTTTAAAAGTAAACAACAGGAGCGGCAAGTTTTCATCATCTTCAGAAAAACAAATTTTTCTTCCCTAGCCCTTGCTAATAATAAAATTACTTTCTTGAGTTTTGGTGGTTTTTCCGTTGTTAAAAAGAAAAGTAAAACAAACAACAACAACGAAACATTTCTTGGGTATGACGAAAGTCAAATTAGAAAGGTCAAAGGAATTATTTTGGAAACCACTTAACAAGTCAAACAGGTGGATGGACAAACGTTAAGGAATTTTCGGTTGGTTTTTTGTTTTCATTTCTTTTCCGTTCGCATTTTAATCTTCTTAAGAAATTTATGTATGAACGGAATATTTATCATAAAAACACTTAAAGTATGTTTAGGCAATGATGAAATTTTTTTTTTTTTTTTGTTTCTTAATCAGGGTAGGGAATTTATTATTTTTTTGTTTTTTTTTTTAAACATTACCAGCTCTAAAGTCCATGAGAATAAATAGCAGAGCTTTAAGCACTCATATCATTAAGCTAATTTATTTGTATACGAAAAATTCAATTTTTTTTCTTTCTTGTAATCAAATCGCTTTCATTTTTTATATAAGTTATTTCGTAATTTTATTGTTTGTTTGCTTTATTTAGCTTTTTTCGCTTTCTTTTTTTATATTTTATTTTTTAATTTAAATAAAAGCGAAGAAAGCAATTTTTTCTTTAAGATGAAAATGTCATTGTTTACTCAGCACCATTTGTCTTCTTTTATTTTCTGTTTTTTTTTTTTTTTTAGTTTTTCCCTTATTTTGAACATTTATAGTGATTTTAGCTTAGAATCGTTTTTCAGTTTTTTTTCTCGATCTATTTGCTGTTTACACGAGTTTATTATCCATTTTGATTTGTATAGAAAATTTATTAATAGGTTTTCTCTATTTAATTTTTTTTTTTTTTTTTTTTTTTCAAAATGAAAAACTAAACAAAATAAGGAAATTGCTTTTAAAATAAAAAAAAAATTTCATTCAATTTTCATGTTTGTTTGCCTTAGAAGAAGTTAAAAAAAAATTCAGTCGATTTAGCGCGATATAAGGTAGGACACAATTGAAAGCTTTCTTAATGTAATATAAAATGAAAAATCAATAAAAGCTATAGAGTAGAAAATTAAATTAATAGGATTTTAAGCTTTTTTTATGTTGCAGAACAATAATAAAGAATTTTCTTCTGTTTTTTTTTTTTTTTTTGGTTGGAAGAAAGTCAAAATAAACTTTATTAACAATAGAGGAAATTTTTTTATATATTTTTTTTTTTGTTGGTTGTTTGCAAAAAAATAACTAAGAAAACTCATGTTGATTTGAGATAATCGTTAGGATGACGTAATTTTTGTAGTACATAGATGTGACATGGTGCTTAAGGACACAAACCATATACATACATATATATATGTATATAAATTGGTTGTTCGTTGGTGGCGGTTATCTTTATATTCTTGTTATTTTATATCTGCTTCATTTTCTTGGTTGTTGTGATGTGGTGATGTGAAATAAAGAGGGAAAATTATATTTTTGTATTTTATTTTATTTTTTTTTATATGATGAAATGAAGGAAAATTATGACAGTGAACATTGACTGGGTACAATGGGAAAGAAGGCAGGAAATATTTTTTTATTTGATATTTTTGATATTTTTTAACAAGAGACTACAAGGATAAGGGATTAAATCTAATTTGTCGCAAATAAATATGTCATAAATAATCCGATTACATTATATGTTTCATGGTTCATCTTTTCTATATAGAAATATAAAAAAAAATATATATATTTCTTCTAAAGAGAAGTTTATTTATATATTTTCGTCGTTTTATTTCTTTGCTTTCCAACGAACAGAAAATTTCTTAGGACGTCGACGATTATATTTTTGTTTATCCCGTTTATATATATATCTTCTGAAAATTTAAGCGATTTCTTTAACTATTGACGAATTTTATACGTTGTTTAGTTTTTATTAGTTGTCTATTAAGAAAATTGAAATCGATAGTTAGCTTAAATAATGTTTTTTGCAAAAAAATAATAAATAACAAATAAAATCAGAAAATCACTCGTTGAAAGTGATGATTTAATAATTGAAAAAAAAAAGAGAAAAAAACTGAAAAAGGATTTTATTATGGGGTTACTAAACCGTTTTATCCTTATTATTCAAGATTTGTCCGAATGTGTAATTAGAGGGAAATATATTTCCTTTAATTTTTGATTCAAAAAAAAAAAAAAAAATATTTCTTTATCAGAAAAACCCCGTTGAATAACAAAAAAAAAAACGAAAAGAAATTTTATCACAAGAGAAAATTATGAGTTTTTTTGTTAAGTAACAAAAAAAAAATCAAGAGAAGAAATCATGTGAGAACTAATATCCGGAGTAAAATCCTTACAATTTAATTTTTTTTCTTTATTTTTTTGATTTTATTTTATTTATTAATACAGAAAATTCTCTGCACGATCGTCACACTCGAAAAGTCAACCATTTTTTTGTTGGTTAGGGTTTATCAAATATGTACGCCTTTAAAAAAAAGCTCTGTAACCACAAAACTAGATATTATATTCCACTCGCGTTATTATAGAATTCTTTCTGTACATTATATTATCCTCTGTTGTTGTTTCAATGAACAAATAAGTCCAAGAATGTAAAATAATTCTCATTCGGTTTTTAATATTATATAAATCCAAAAAAAAAAAAGGAAAATATAATATACTCATATTAGACCATTAAATGTATTTACTAGTAAAATAGTTACAATGAAACAAAGCAAATTATATTGTTGAAGCACAAAATACAATCTAACAACAAAAAGAAAATTGAGAAACCACAAAAATATTGCTAATCAAGCAAAGAAAATACGAATAAACACAATTAAACCACAGAAAAGATGTTTTTTTTTTAAATAATTTTTTTTTGTCTTTATTTTGCTGTCTGTAACCGAATACCCAGGGTTAATATTTTTGTTGTTTCTCTCTTGTTGTTGTTATCATTATATTGTTTTGGACAGAAAAAAAATAGACTTCAATTAGCTGTAAATTAGACAATGAATAATGGTGAAATGAGACGAAATAAAAACCCCAAAAAAAAAAAAAAAAAACCCATTTATTTATTAAGATAAAATACAGAATAAAATGGTAAACAGCAAAAAAAAAAAATGTTTTTAGTTAAAAAGTCACAGTAAAAGTAAATATAATTTATCCTTTCTAATTTAATTACATTAATACAATATTAACGTAGAGTAAATATGAAAAAAAAATAACCAAAAAGTGTTTAAACAAAATTAATAAAAAAAAAATTAATACGAAAAGGGTACCAAAAGTTTCTATTTTTCGTTTTGGTTTTTTTTTTGAATAAAATGTAAACAAAAAAGTTGACAAGACATTTTTACATTAACAGACAATTTTCATGGTTGTAATTAATTTCAACCAGCTTACCCATTTACATATAACGAAAACAATATCATTTGCTGTCATCATTATAACATTTATTGCTTTTATACTTTTATTATTATAATTAAACAAAAAATATATATAAATAAAAATAAAATTCAATGTTCTGTATCTCTGTTCTGTATATTATTTAATTTTTAATCGCGATTACAACAAATATGCAAAGTAGTTGTAATATAATAATAAAAAAGAAAAGCCACAAACGATTTACTAGTTAATTTACTTAAATATTTGTCAAGCGTTTTTCTGTTAATTTAATTATTCAATAATTACATTTTCCAATGTTGGTAATTACAGTTTAAACAGAAATATTTACTTCTGGTTGGCTTTTTCTTTTTGTTGAATAACACCAACAATAAATTTTTATGTTAGTTTGGCGATAAAGTTATTGTTGTTAGTGCAGCTAGCGTTAATGTAACTGGATGCGTTTTTATGAAAAAAGCTTACGTTGATTATAAAGCTTTATTAATTATTTACCGGTAGTGTTTCAGTTTATTGATATATTTAGGGATGCTGTACAAACAGGATGTTATTATTCTGTTTTTTTTTTGTACCTTATTTTGAGAAATAATAAAAACGAATTTATTAACGAAAGTGAGTCTTAATATTTATTAAAATAATAATAATAATAATAATAATAATAATGGTATTTATATTGTAGACAATTTAAGGATTTCAATTGTTCTGCAAATACATGTTTACATACATACTGTACATCCTTAATTCTATTCTTTAATCTAGCACAATAATACGTTTTAATAATAATGTACTAAGTACTAATAATAATAATAATAATAATAACATAAACAAATAAATAAAAAAGAGTTATAAAACCACTTCATTATACACATTAATACAGTATAACTATCACTAACACTATTACCACCGTTAAATATCCTTCCTGCGGCATCATTCATATCCGAGTTATACAAAACATTAAGTACATGAAATGGATCACGGATCTATACGATTGGGTGGTTTATATTCTGAGTTGATTACATTTTTGTTTAACTAATTTAAATTCTCTTTCCATTAAAATTAAAACAACAAACAACCAACAGCAAAAAAGAAAAGTACGAGAAAGTGGTAATAATATTTGCGTAATGTTGAATTTATGTTTAAACAAAAAAAAAAGAAACAAAAAAATGCTAAAAATTGGTAAAAAGGATTGCTTAAGGAGTGAAAAATCATTAATTAACTAAGCGCACAAATATTTTTGCACAAAAATTATTTTATTTAAAAAAAAAAAAAAATAAATAAATGGTTTAGGGTACGATAGGGGTAGGTTAGGTGTAGATAGATAGAAGTTTGAACGCAAAGAAAGAGATTAAGATTAGTCGTCTTGAAAATGTTTACTTTTTGTGTGGATCATTAATCTTTTAATATAAACAGTATTTATTCTCATTTTATCCAAACCACACGCCACTCATCATCATCATCATCATTTTTGTTGTCGTTTTCGTCGTCATTATCATCAGCTACAACATAATTCATTTATTTTATATACAATTTATATTCTAGCCATGTTTAAAACACCAAATGTGTTCGCTTTTCACATTTCACATATTTAATGTTTAATTGCTTTGTTATTTTTCATTTTTTTTTTTTTTATTAATTAATTAATTAATTAATTTTAATAAAGTGTTATAAACGATTAAATTTTATTGTGACTGTGTCTCAAGAATTTTTTTTTTTTTTTTACTATGATTAAAAGTTCAATTCCATTGACTTTTCCATATGTTTCGTTTTTTTTTTGTATAATTTTTTTTAGCTCAGAAAATAAGTTTAAAACAATGAAAATTTCTTCGTTGTGCTTTTTTATTTTATTATTAAATGGTGCCTGCACGACTGGTTTCAAGTGTCAATAAATACGGATTTATAAGCTACAAATTGTCTGTAGAGAGAAATATTTTTTTTTTTCAATAAATTTTCCAATTGTAAATGATCCTCAACGATATGATATGTTTTTTTTTTTTTTTTTTTTTTCGGTACATTTCTTGTTTATTTTTTCCTTTTCTTTCTTTTTCGTTTTTCGTTTTTTTTTTTTGTATAAATTTTTTGTGATTGTCTATTATGTCAACTATTATTGTGATCTTGTATAGCTAGGGGTCATTTCAACTTGACAATAATACTAAAAAGAATTTATATTGTTTACATTTGTGATTTTTTTTGTATGTTTTGTATTTTCAATGTGATTTTCTTGTTATTTTCTTTCTGTATAAAATCGTCGCCATTGGTTCTTTTTAATGTAAGACAATACTGATCGTAAAGGATGATAAAAAATATCACGTTTCGTACCATCTTAAAACAAACAACAAGAATTTTTTGTTGTTGTTGTTGTTGTTTTGTCCTTTTTTAATACAAAAAGCTACAGAAAAAAGCTTATCCTATTTTTGTTTTATTTATCCTTTTTTGTTGTTGTTGTTGTCTATTTTTCCTATAATGATGACGTCTTTGTAACTAATATACAACCCTTAATATTTAGGCATAACTAACTTATTTACTTTAATTCTTTTTTACAGTAATTTCTCTCCGTTTTTTTTGTATTTTATTTGCTAATAAAAAAAGAATCCTGAGAAGGAAAACAACAAAACAGAAAAAATAAAAATAAAAATTGAGGAAATATTTTAATAAGCAGCGGAGAGAAGCAGCCACTTTGAAAATGACACGAAAGAAAAAAGACATCGCCGCTTGGTTTAATTTAGTTGCCGCATTTTGGATAATTATATCAGAGCATTGTCTTAATGGTGAGTATTAAAAATATTATTCGTATACCGTGAAACTACTATACTAAAGTACCCTTAGACTACATGGCAAAAAAAATAAAAAGCCAACCCGTGTAATATGTTTTCATTCTTGTCACTTTTTATACCTTTTTGTGTTTGTCTTCGCTCATTTCACTACCGTTTTTAATGTCAACGAATAAAATGAAGTGGCGACATTATTTAAATGAATAAGATTTAATTTCGTTGTTTTGTCTGTCTTTAAACTACATTGTTCTGCTTGCTTGTTGTTTAATTTTTTTTTTTTTTCATTAAATTCTCCAGAGGTGAGATAATGATAACATAAAAATCCAAAAATAAAACATGAAAATCATGGAAAAAATATTTTTTAAATGAATAAACAAAAAAAAAACGAAAAAAAAAATTATTCTAAAAATAATTGTTTGAAGGTCAGTCAAAGCATAAATAAATAATCAAAAAAAAAAATGTTTTTAATTAATTAATTCATCTTTTTAACCTTATTTTTTTGATTTTATGCATCAAGTAGTTGCGTGCCCAGTATGTCTCATCTGAAATGTGATTATTTTGATTGAGTAAATAAAAAAATTTATGCATTTGCGTTATGTTTTTGTTGGTGGGGTTTTTTAAGTATAAAAGAAACTGGGTTTTCTGTTTAGATCATCAGTTACCATTTGTTGTTTACAAAAAAATCAACATGAGGTCGATCTCGATTGTTATTTTGGCCAGTTTGGCAACATTAGCTGTTGGGTACATTGTCCCAAGTACGGGACCAAGTGTGAAATATGCTGACAAGGTGTTCCTTGAGAAGCAGAAATTAATTTTGGAAATTTTGCAACACGTTGAACAGCATGAGGTGCACACAAAACTTTGGGAAGACTCAAAAGCATACAAAATTGAGGAGAATTATGATAAATATACCAATGTGGAGGCGGTTAAAGAATTCATGTACTTCTACAATCATGGTATGTTAGGATTCGATGAAATTTTCAGTGTTTTCAATGAGAAACATCGCGAAGAAGCCATCGCATTATTCCATACAATGTTCTACGCCAAGGATTGGGACACATTCTACAAAACCATGACATGGGCTCGTTTCCACGTTAACGAGGGAATGTTCGTCTATGCTTTGACTGTTACTGTGCTCCATCGCAAGGATTTGGCTGGCATTGAATTACCAGCTCCATATGAAATCTACCCATACTACTTCTTCAACAGCGAAGTTATTCAAAAGGCACAACAATACAAGATGCAAGGATTCTATGGCATGAAGAAAGTTGAGGATGTTTACACCGTCATTATTCCAAGCAACTACACCGGATGGTATGTTCACACAAACCAAGAACAAAAAGTATCATATTTCACAGAAGATATTGGTCTAAACACCTTCTATTACTACTTCACCGCTGATTACCCATTCTGGATGGGAGGCAAGGAATTCGGTCTATACAAGGATCGTCGTGGAGAACTTTACTTCTACATCTACCAACAAATGTTAGCCCGTTATTACATGGAACGTCTCTCCAATAATCTCGGTGTCATCCCAGAGTTCACCTGGTGGTCTCCAGTTCCAACTGGCTATTACTCATCATTGTCTTACTACAATGGACTACACTTCCCAGTAAGAGACAACTATTACAATATTTACAGTGAAGAAAATTATGATGACATTAATCTTGTCGAGTACTATGAACATCGTATACGCGAAGCAATTGCTAAGGGATTCATTACACTTACCGATGGAACTCATGTTGACCTAACCAAACCAGAATCCATTGAATATCTTGGAAACCTTGTTCAATCCAACCCAGATAGTGTAAATACTCGCTTCTATGGATATTTTGAAATCATCGCCAAGACACTCTTAGGCGGATCCATTGAACACTTTGATGAACACAAAGTTATCCCAAGTGTTTTGGAGAATTTCGAAACAGCTATGCGTGATCCTATGTTCTATCAATTATACAAGAAAGTAGTTAGCTGGTATTGGGAATTCAAGAACTTCCTACCAAAATACACAGTCGATGAAGTTGGCTTCCCAGGAGTCAAAATTGAAACTGTCGAAGTTGATAAATTGGTCACATATTTCGACAAATTCGATGCTGATATCACCAACGCTGTTGACGTTGAAGTCTTTGATGAAAAGACTCACAAATCAACTGAAATGAAGAAATTCGGTAAAATTGCTCACTACCAAGGAGAAGACTTTGTCATCAAGGCCCGCCAAACTCGTCTTAATCATCTACCATTTACCGTTAAGATGTCAATTTATTCCGACAAAGCAGTCAAATCAGTTGTTCGCGTCTACCTTGGACCAAAATACGATCAATACGGTAATATCTATGGAATTAACGAGAACCGTGAAAACTTCTTCCTTTTGGATATATTCCCATACGATCTTGTTGTTGGCAAGAATCCAATTGTACGTAACTCGCAAGACTTCGCATGGTTCGTAAAGGACCGCACCACATTCTTCGATCTCTACAAATGGGTTATGACAGCCTACAAGGGAGATGAGAAATTCCCATTAGATATGACTGAAGCTCACTGTGGATTCCCAAGCCGTCTAATGTTACCGAAGGGTATGAAAGGTGGTATGCCATTCCAACTTTACTTCATCGTATCACCATTCCACGCACCGAAAGTTACCCAATTCGAAGGTTATGATTCTGTGATCAACTGTGGCGTAGGATCCGGAGCCAGATACGTTGATTCATTACCATTCGGCTATCCATTCGATCGTAAGATCAACGAGAAAGTCTGGTTCACACCAAACATGAAATACTACGATGTTAACATTTTCCACAAAAAGGAGACAGAGGTAAATGCCACCAAATAAATTTGTGCAAAATAATAAAATGATGAAACACCGGAAATACTCATAGCATGGACACAATGACACACTGCTGGATAATTCGTTATTTTTACATTTTTGGTTTTATTTTCTTTTCTGTAATATTATTGAAAAAAAAAAAAAAAAAACAAGTAAATAAAATTATTTTCACTCACATATAGAACGTGGAATTAAAAAAAAAAAATAAATAAAATAAAACAAATTATGATTTCATATACGAACTGCTATGTTTTATTTAATTCGCTTCAACATTTTTGCTACTTCCTTTATGCTTGCACATGGACACAATTCTCATGGACACGTTAAATAAAAAATATTTAAAAAAAAAAAAAAAGGAAAAGAAAAATTATAACTCAGTCAGAGAGATGTTTACTTACGCAAAATAAATAAATAAAGAGAAAAAAAAATGAAATGAAATGAAAAGAATAAAATAAATGGGAAAAATATAGTAAATTTATGTATTTATTCAATTGGGAGATGGGGAGCAGATGTCACAAATAACATACAAAAAAAAAAAGTCGGTGGATGGAAAATTATTAAATTAACATACGATTTACATTTTGACAACATTGTCACAAAAGACCATTTAAAAAACAAACAAAAGTTGCAGAAGAAGCTTTTTTCCTTTTTTTTTAATGTTTATTTCACTTGTTTTCCGCTTTTTGTTATCACTCCGTGTTTTGAGGTAAATACATTAATTTTCATCAGAAGTGATTATAGATGATTTTACGAACTTCTTTCTTCAGTACAAAGAAAAAAAAAATACTAAAAATGGCAAGTTGTTGATATTTTTCCGAATAGACAATTCCCTTTATTAAAGCTTTTTTTTTTTTAGGATTAACATTGACAGAAGGCTAAACATTAATTATTCAGCTTTTATTCTTAATAACAAAAAAATCTTTTCAAACGACACTTAGTTACAGATTTTGTTTTGAAATTTTTGCCAAATGATTTAATAAAAAAAAATTTCGTTTTTTTTTTTGTATACAACCAAATAGATAAAAATAATAAATACGTTTCGCCTTGTGGTTTTTTATTTTTTAAATGATGATCTCATCGCGAAGTTTTAATGACGCTTAATAACCATAATTAACAAACAAAAGAATTAATTCATATAAACGTATTGGACAAAGTATTATACAGGATAAACAAATTTTTATTGCTAATTATACGATATTTTATTAAATAATTTGTTAAAGAAACTCCGCAGTATAATCACAATTACTTGTTAGTACTTCTTATTGTTGAACGTTGATTTTCAATCAAAGGGGTTTTTTTTTGTTCAAGGTCAATATGAACAGCTAAGCAATCATACTAATAACAAACATTACAGAAGTGCTGAGTTCGTAATGTTGGATAAACATAATGCTGGGTTTGGCCTACGAAAAATATACAAACCCAAAAACAAAAAAAAAAAAAAAGCACAAATCAACGAAAAATAATTTAACAAGATGAATGGAAACAAGTGATAATTTATTTGTTTGTATATATGTATGTATTTGTAATCGTTATATAATATTATGAATGTAATGAAAATGATGATTGATGTGAAAGTTAACCCGATGACAAAACTTGATTAAACGAATTGTTACAAATTTATTATATTTTGGTCTTGTCACTTTGCCTTTAGTTGAGTTAATGTCACCCCGGTTGCCAGACAATTTAGGATGATTTTTGTTGCCTTGGCTTAAATAAATTTTTTGTTTTTGCGTTTATTGTTTATTTGGACTATTGTGGTTTGGGGTGTAAAAATCAGGCAATAATATAACACAAAAGTTTGGTAAAAGTTATTAAAGTATATTGACGATTCAAATAATGATTATGAGAACATAATGAAAAGAAATTATTTTTTTTTTTTTTAAACTTAAGAACAATGAATGAATAATACTAAATAAAAATAAAAATATGAATTTTTTGATGATGGGTTATTATTACGATGTCATCGTGTCATAAATATATATTTTGCTACTTCCAAGCATTTTTTTTTTAATTTTGCTCATTGCACAATAATATTTAACAGCCAAAATGATTTGGTTTTTAAATGTAATTTTTCTCTGTATTCTGTCAGAATTTAATATGACAAGGACGCTGTAAATGAATTATTCATCAGTTATCTCGGTATTGGGTGACTTTTTTTTTTTTTTACTTCCTTGCTGCTGGTAGAATTACAAAAAAATGAAAATAATAAAAAAAAAAAAAACGAAACACAAATTGGATTAATTAAATACAGAATATGAATTGTGTTTAATAATTTTGAGTCATTAAAATTAATTTATTTAAAAAAAAAAAAAAAAAAAAAAATGTTTGTAAATAATTTATATTAAGCCCGGTGACCCGTTAAAATCGTTTAAATATTTAATTTGTTATCAATTATCGATTATTTATTCGGTTTTAAATCATTTCTGATTGACTTTTTCGCCTTTTTTTTTTTTATTTATTAAAAATAGATATTTTAAGGATTAATAAATATTTATTAAATAACAAAAAATAATTATTATTTTTCAGTGTTTTGTTTGAAAGATTTAAAAATATTTGTACCTGAAGCGGTAATTATGGGCAATGCAGCAACATTATCATGTCAATATGACTTAGAACAGGTAATAAAAGCTTTTAGCCATTTAAACCATTATAAAAAAAATTTATTAATAATAAAAAAAAAAATTATTTCAGGCACAACTATACTCTGTACGTTGGTATTTTGAGTCTGAAGAATTTTATCGTTATGTTCCAAAGGAATCACCACCAGCTAGAGTGTTTCCTGTATCCGGAATTTCTGTAGACGTAAGTTTATTATATTAATTCAATTGATAATGGGGAAACAAGCTGCTTTTTTTTTTTTTTGCTATTAAAAGCAATTAGTGTGTTTTGTTAAAAGCTTTTTTACTTTAAAAAAAAAAATCCTATCAACAATGTAGTTAGCTGGTGAAGTCATTGAGTTAATATTTCAAATAAATATCCTTGTAGCTATTCTGATTAAAAATCAACATGTAATGAAAGTTTAATCACATTCCAAGGATTTGTTTTTCTTTTTTTTTGTTGTTGTTGTTGTTGTTGATTTTAAAGGAAACAAAAATTATTTTTACGAAAAGAAATATATTTCAGGTGAATAATTTCAGGAACCACGATAGTGTTTAAGTGGCTATTATTATTTTTAACAGGTTCACAAACAAGGCAAACTAATTATTAATTAGTAATCAGATGAATGGCAAATGCCCGTATTATTTAAATTAAAAAAAAAAAAAAATCACATAGATCCTGTTCATATGAAACTTTGTACCAGCTTTTTTTTTAAATATAAAATTTCATCTGCCCTTATTGACTTTATTAAATAATCATATAAATAAATTGAATTAAATGAAATTTTTTGTTATTTTCATACAAATTAACGTATTAATCGCCTTATATAATAACAATAAAAATAATAACAAAAAAAATTAATAACAAAACAAAACAAAAAATTACATCATATGATTGATTTTATTTGCAATCAATTTGACTGGTCAAATATAATTAAAATTATCCCAAAATAATAATTAAATAATTTTCATTTTTTCTACATTTTTTGCTGCTTTTTTTTTTTTTTTTTTTTTGATTAAAAAATCATTTTGAATAAATAAATTTTTTTTGTTTTTTTTTGTTTTATGTTTTTTTAATTAAATTATGTAAATAATGTGTTCTGATAATCATGCCAATAAGTTATGAATTATCAATAAAATAATCATAATTATGAGTACAAATAAATAAATAATGAAAAAATCAAATCAAAATAATTGCCACCTATTGTAACCTTTTCATGACATTTCATTTTAATTTTTTTATTTACATTTCGATTTAATTAAATTTTTATTTATAGTCTGGTTACAAACGGCTCGTTTAAATGAATTTTTATTGTTTTTCTAACAAAATTTCTTTATGCATTATTAGCATAACATTTAGGCTGAATTAGTAATAGACACTTAGAAAAGCTTATCTAAGCTATAGAGAGCAATGACATTAGGAAATTAAATTCACAACGATTATCTAGCAGAAAGACGGAAAACACTTAAAGAAATTAGAAAAAAAAAAAAAAAAACTTTAAATTTGCTCATCAATCAGATTAATTTGTTACTAAGTCGCGTGTTTGTCAACAAAAAAAAAAAAAAATGTTTGCATAATTATCTAATTCACCTCTAAATAAAAAATTAAATTAATTAAAAAAAAATTATCAAATTTTTTTTTTTTTTTTTGCAGTTATCATCGTCTGATTCGACCTCGGTGACCGTACGCAGTGTGACACGCGACTTATCGGGTCAATTTCAATGTGAAGTATCAGAAGATGCACCATTATTTCATACAGATATACGTTTTGCACGTATGCAGGTTATTGAACTACCCAAAGTTGAACCAATAATGATGATTGATAAAAAAGTAATAACAATGAGTGATAATTTTAAAGCTGGCTGTACGGTTGGCTCATCATATCCATCAGCCAACATAACATGGTTTATAAATGGAAGAAAAGTGAGTATTTGTTGAAATTAAATTAAATTAAATTTTAAAAAAAGAAGCAAAATAGAAGTGATTGTTGTGGGAACGAACATACGAATGGTATTACACCATTGCTGTTAATATTGTTGTTGTTGGAGTCATGATAGAAAGAATAATTTTTCACCAGCGAAAAATAAATCAGCATACAATAGACGAGAGATATGAATAAAAATAGCAAAAAATTTATTATTGTTGGTACAAAATTTAACAAAACGAAAAGATCATTCATCATAGATGAAACATATTTTCTTTTCCTTCTTCTACTTCTTTTACTTCTTCTTCTTCTTCATTTTTATTTAGATTATGCTCGATGTATATGAATTTTTCCAACATTAAAAATATATATATATATATATATATATATGAAAAACACTTGAAACATCACAAGTGAGTGACGTATTGCAAAAGTATTCGTTCATGCATTGGAATTTATAAACTAAAAAATGTTGTGCTTTGGTTCAGCGAGTAAAAAGTAGCTGAAATAAAATAAATAGAAGGATGGTTATGGTTGGTAGTTTTTTTTTTTTTTTTTTTTTTTTTGCAACCACCCACAATATAATGTGTTGAAAAGATGAAGCAAACATTTTTTTTTAAAAAGCTCGCACACACATTGTTTGCTGTTTTGTTAAGGAGGAGAAGAAATTTTTTTTTAAATAATTTTTTGATTTGATGTGATATGAGATGTTTGTTACGATTGAAAATAAAAAAAAATAAATTATTTAAAAGCAACCGAAACTGATGATGTTATAGCAAAAATAATAAAAAAAAAAAAAATAATAAACATAATTTTTGATGGAAGAAAATCGATCAAACGTTCAAACTTCCCATGTGTTTAGGTATGTTAGGTCCATCAACAGTAACAGTAACAGTAACAACAAACAGTATTACAGTGAAATGTTTTTTCAAAGCTTCTTCATTTCTGAGATAAATATTTATAAAAATATGATGATGATGATGATGATGATGATGTGAGAAACGATCATATGCCAGTGGCAATAAATGTGTGTATTTTCTCAATTGGTTCGTTGATTATGTCTTTTTATTTTATTTTATTTATTTATTCTGCGGGGGTGATTCTTCTTCAATAAATAAAATTAACAGATATTTGTGCCCCCCAAGTTGGAAACAAAATCTGAAAAAGATTTTTTTTTATTGATTTTCCATTTAAGAGAAATTCGTGTTTTTTTTTTTTTTACTCGCTTAACCGTTTTTCTTGCTTTAGAAGATATTTTCTATTCAACGATATTTAATTATGTTGTTTACGGTCGCTGTGTGTTTTTTTTTCCGATTTTTGCTTTACATTTTCAACTAAACGAGTGAATGATTTTTTATTATAATTTTTTTTTTTTTATTAATGTTGCTTCTTTTGTGTTAATAAATTTCAATATTCCTGATAAAACGTCAAATTATAATGTTTTTTCCTTTTTTTTTTGTTGTTTGCTATTCATTGCTGATGTTTTTCAGGTGGTAACGTAATAGAAAAGAAAAAATAAAAAATAATAAAACAGAAAGAAAATTTGTATTCGCATCGATGTTGTTCTTTTCTGTTGTTATTCCTTTGCTTTCCTTTTGTGATTTATGATTTCAATCCATTAACCGTAATGAGGGCACATGTGAAGCTAGTGAATCGGTGAATTGAGATGAATGACTTTGGTTGTTTTATTTTCGTTTTTTTGATAGTAGACTGTATAGATTAGAGTAATAATGGTTATTATTCACATTACATTTCCTACTTCATTTATTTGATTCTCTTTCTTATTTTCAAAAAAGCACTAATAATTTTTAATTATCCAAAACAAAATGCCAATTTATTCAGTAAAACGAAATACATTTTTTTTTTGTGCTAGTAGTGAAAATTGATATGGGCGGTTAATTTGGAAATTTTATTATCTAGCTATTAGTCGATGAAAATGTGTCCAGGGTTCTTGTTTAAAAAAAAAAAATTTTTTTTTAGCGATTTTCTTATCGTTTCATTGGCATAACTCGCAAATAACATTTCTGCATAGTTTCAGTTCGTTCTGAATTAATTCATTTTTCCACTAGGAATTTTTGGCTAAAATTTCACACAAATATACCGTAGAAAGATTTCCGTTCTATAAATTTTTTTTTTTTAAAGTCCGGCCAGTTGAATGATAAATGGATCGGTCGACCATAAAGCGTCGATCTTAAATTCAATAATTTCTAACTGCGGTTCAGTGAATAGCGTCGATTTTCACTAGGTTTTGTCAATTTTGATTAATTAATTTATAAGATTCTAGTTCTGCATACTTTTATAAAGGCAATGCAAAAATACAATTTTATTTTTATTCCATCATATCGTATCACATCGCATGATCAATTCAAAGCGATTTATTTAATAAATAAATGACTTGCAATGCTGAATTGCATTTGTATGCAATCAGGAAAAAAAAAACAATTTTCTATCAAAATTTCAGTTTTTATTTCCCCTGCTGCATTTACTTTGAGTTTAGAGAGTCTAAATGGAAATTTAAAAAAAATAATAAATACAAAAAAGTAAAAAAAAAAGAATTTCGTTCAACTTAATGGAAAATCATATTTCTGTAGATATTCAATTCGATTCTTTTTTCTTTTTTTCTTTCTGTATTTATTTTTCATTTTACTTTTTAAATTGCTTTGAATAAATATTTGTTATTTTTTTTGTTAAATTTTCAAATTAAGTTGAGTAGAGTAGAGAAGCGTATAGAGAGTTCGGTTATGATAGGATTATTTTAAGGAAATGAAAATAAAATTTCTATACCGGATGCATATGCCGATAGAAAAAAAAAAAAAAAAAAACAAGTACAATCACATCGTTTATTATTATTATTATTATTATTTTTGATGCGGGGTGAATGATTTGCTTTTAGGTCCTTTTTCCCTTTTTTATTATAACTTTATTTATTTATTCGTTTAATATCTCTTTTGTATATATATTTTTTGTGTTCAGGTATATAAAACACCATTTCAACGGATTGTGTATCAATCGTATGAAGGCGACTCAACGTACTCATCATTAGAAATGTATCCGCATAGCCAGATATTACAGGATATATTTCAATCAGTACCACATTTTTTAAATAGCATAACAATATTATGCGAAGTATCAATATTACATGTTTATCATAAAAATGTTGAACAGCGAATATTATTAGGTGACCTTTCAATAACAACGGTATCACCAAATTTATTAGGATTAGAAGGTTATAAAAAGGGTAGCGGTTCTGGTGATCCAGATAATTCACCATTAACCGGTGTTTCAATTCGTAATCATAATAAAAATCATTTTCATTTAATTATTTATATATTATTATTAATTTCATTTAATTTATTCAGTTACACAATTATTTTGTGACATTATTTAAATGAGAATTTTTAAAAAGAAATTTATTTTTGTATTGTTTAAAAAAGAAAGATGAGCTAGCAAAATACCACACACACACACCCCCAAAATGTTTTGCATTAAAAAAAAAAAAAAAAAAAAAATTTCAAAAAGAAAAACTGCTAACAATTTTTTATTGTTTCAATTAATTTTTTAATTAAATTTTTAAGTAAATAAAACGTTAAAAATAAATATATAAATAAAAAATTTAAATAATACTAATAATAAAAAAACTATTAATGTATAAAATACGTAAAAATAAAAATATTTTTAGCTAAAATTATAAAAAAAATAATTAAATAATTTATGTGCAGAAAAACAAAAAACCAACAAACAAAAAAAATAAATAATTGGCGTTTATGACAATATATTATATAATTAATTAATAAAATTATTATTATTATTATTAAAATGTTATCAAATAATTAAAATACCAGAGAGAGAGATAGTGAACAAAAAATAGTGAAGAAAAAATTAATTTAATTTAATTTTAATTAATTAGTTTAAATTATCATAAAAAAAAAAATAATTTGTATGCGTAAATTGTGTGGAGAAAGTGATTTATTATTATTATAAAAAAAAAATGTTTTTTTTGTAAACATGATAACAATTATTTTATTACCATTAAAAATATAACAAGTAAAAAAAAATAAAATTAATAATTAATAAAACGTCAAGTGTTAGAACATTAAATTATTAACAACAAATAAAAAAAAAAAAAACCAAAACCAATAATTTTTAACAACCAATAATATAAATAAATAAATAAATAATAATAATCTGTTTAATAATGTAAAACCAATAAAATTTATAAATTAATTAAAACATAAAAAATAAATAAATAAAAAACAATTAATTATTGGATTAAGAATCGTTTTTGTTTTTTTTAGTCAATAACATTGATGAAAAAGTTTATAAATAATTTTTTCTTAATTTTTTTTTTAATAAAACAATAATTGTATATAGCAATGGTAAAACATTAAAATTTTATGTTTTCTGATAAGAACAATTCTTTTATTCTAGTAAATAAATAAAAAAATCAGGTCCGGATGTTGAGTATTTGATACATAAGGCAACAAGTAATGTGTCTTCATTTTCTAACACAAAAAGTATTCCTAAAAAAAAATTTCTATGTAAAGAAATCGCATGTTTTTGTGTTCGAAACAGTTTAAACCGCATAGAAAATGTATAAAAAGTTCAATAACCAGTAAAAAAAAAAAAAAAATTCTTAGCGACAAACTTTCTAAGCCAGACCTGACACATGAGAAATGTGTTTAACAAACATTCAAACAATGTAAATATCGATAAAATTTCAATAAATCAATTTACAAGTGAATTCAGTAAATGAAAATTGTTTTCACATTTTTTAAAGTAATAAAAAAGTAATAATTAAAATAATAATATTTAGTAATAAATCAATACATAACAATCGTCTACGACTATAAATTTAATTCATTATCAAAGTACATAACATAAATAAACCGTTTAAATAAACCTGTTGTTTTTGTATTAATTAAAAAAAAGTAAATAATTATTATTGTAATCGGGTGGTTTTTCCATTTTAAATGAATAAGGCGATAACGTTTTCTAAACTTCTTGCTTTTCATTAAGGTGTGGTTTTGCACACCCCGAAATATTTATTATTACCAGTGGCGTTACTAACGTTTGTAATAAAACCTTAAAAACGCTTGATCGGTTCTAGTGTTCAGCATTGAAAAATATTTAATACACGGTTCATTGTATCACATACTTTGTTCCTTGAAATTTTAATTAAAATTTCACCCTAGTGACGCCATTGTTATTGCCATTAATACCTTTCAAACATTAACCAAATTAAACAAAATTCTGTTAAAACATTAAAATTTATATTTTATTCATAAGAAAAACCTTTATAAAACAAGTAAAAATAAAAAAAAAAATTTTAAATAAAATGTTGCAAGTTGAGTAACCAAGAGTTGAAAAACTAAAAAAAAAAAAATCAAACAAATAGAAGTCAAGTAAAGGCGAAAAAAAAAAAATTATAATTCAAAATAATTTATTTCAATTGAATTTAATGTGTTTTATGTTTTATTAACTAAAAAAAAAAAAAGCAAATTAAAAATTGAAAAAATATATTCCTATATATATTTTAAAACAACAAGAGAAAAAATAGGGAAAAACACAGTGAAAATTGTATTTTCTTTGTAATTAAATATAAAAAAAAAAAAAAAACGTTTCTGTTGCTCATTCTGCTGTTGCTACTGCTGCTAGTACTGCTGCTACTTGCTGCTACTTACTCCTGTTTTCGGATTATTTTAAATAAAGAAAAAAAAAAAAATTCCTTTTCGTTTCTATTCAAATTTATTTTATTTAATTAATTAATTAATTAATTAAATTTATATTTATTTTTTCTGGCCTGTATTTGACCTGTAAAGTAAAAACAATTCTTTTTTATTTAAAGGATAAAAAAATACCGATTTAGATAAAATAATTACTGTGAGGCATCGGGAATGTGATAATGAGTTAAAAAAAATTAAATAATTAAATAAATAAATTTAATTTAATTACCTAATAATAATAATAATAATAAATTATATTACCAATTAGCTTTATATTTAGATTTATAATTGTAAAGTTTTGTATTTGGTTTTTGACTATAAGGCGATGATGATTACACGATATTTGTTTAACAGCAAAAGTTTTAAACAAAACCAAAAAAAAAAGTTAAAAATTTTTTCTCCTTATTATCGTCATGAATTTTAAATTTGTAAATAGAAAAAAAAAATTATATTAATCATCGTCTTATAATCGAATCAATATGGTAAATTAAATTTTAATAAAAAAAAAAATCGTTAACCAAGCAACGAGAATTTAATTCTTATTTCGTTGTAAATGTAAATAAAAAAAAGAAGGAAATTCTGTTCTTTTACATCCTTAAAAAAAAAAAAAAAACTAAGGGGATGAAAAAATATTTAAAAATTTATCAGCTGATGCTCTGGTTGTCACTTGAAAAATTAGGTAAAACTGAAAATACAACAAGAAAAAAATGAATGAAATATAAATTATAAAATACAAGCGAAATAAATTTAATTTAATAAAAAAAATTACCGTTGCTAAACTACATGATCACCCCTTTTCTTTTTTTTTTGTTTTGTAACGTTACCATTTTGGTTTACCTGTTTCACCTGTCTTCATTTTAAAAGCAACAAATTTCAACATCTTTCATTTTGTTTTTGTTTGTCTTTATAAAATATTCAGCATGTAGTTGTGTCAGCTGGCACCACCAAACACCCCTAGGCAATGTTAAACTAAGTTTAAATAAAGCATCTGTGTATCATTTTGTGATTAGAAAATTATTATTTATTTTTTTATTTAATATTACTTTAAATTGAAATTTAACCTTTACTGTGTTGCAATCAAGACAGTAAATATAAATGAAATAAAATAAAATAAAATAAAATAAATCAAAATAAGAATAAGCGAAAACATGAAGAAATTAAAAATATATATATATATATATATATATATATAAAATAAAAAACTAATTAATAAATAATCAAAGGAAAAAAATAAATTTAAATATAATTAAGAGGAATAAATAAATAAATAAATAAATAAATAAATAATTCAAAAATTAAATATGTATTTGTTGATTGTAAAATAAAGTTTGATATAAATTAATAAAAACACAAAAAAAAAAAAAAAGAGAAAAGTAATGAAAGAAAAAAGTGAGAAAAATTAATAAAATAATTAAAAAAGAAAAATAAACAAAAAATGTTTTTTTTTTTAATTTTTATTTTTTATTTTGATAGCGCAGCATTGTTGCAGCTTTTTAGAAAAGTAAGAGTAGGAGTGTTGCGGTATAAAAAGGTATGAATTTCGATGATAGGGTATCAGTTCAAAATGAGAGCGACTACGGTTTTGATATTGCTGTGTTCGGTGGTGTTCGCCAGTGGTTTCTACATGACAAAAGGTGTCAAGTATGCCGATAAAGAATTCCTGATGAAGCAGAAGCTGGTTCTGGAGGTGCTACAACATGTGGAACAACGTGAAGTACATACACATCTCTGGGAGGACTCGAAAAATTTTAAATTTGAAGATTTCTATGATCACTTTGAACATGTAGAATATGTTAAAGAATTCTACTATATGTACAAACATGGTATGTTGCCAGTTGATGAGATCTTCACTGTCTACAATGAGGAACACCGCAAGGAGTTGATGTACTGTTTCAAAGTCATGTACTATGCCAAGGATTGGGATACTTTCTACAAGACATTCTCCTGGATGCGTTTCCACATTAACGAGGGCATGTTTGTAACAGCATTCACAATGGCAATCATGCATCGTGATGATATGGCAGGCATTGTATTACCGGCTCCATATGAAATCTTCCCAGACTACTTCTTCAACAGTGAGGTAATCCAAAAGGCCCAACAATACAAAATGCAAGGGTTCTATGGTGTTGAAAAGGAAGGTGATCATTATGCTGTATATATTCCAAATAATTACACTGGCTGGATGGTCCACACAAACCAAGAACAAAAGATCTCATACTTCACAGAAGATATTGGCCTAAACTCATACTATTACTACTACAATCTTGATTATCCATTCTTCATGGGAGGCAAAGAATTCGGTCTATACAAGGATCGTCGTGGTGAATTCTTCTTATACCAACATCAACAATTCTTAGCCCGTTACTACTTGGAACGTCTCTCAAACAGCTTAGGCGTTATTCCACAATTCAGTTGGTGGGAACCAATTAAGACTGGTTATTACCCATCATTGGCTTACTACAATGGAGTTCATTTCCCAGTCAGAGATAACTTTTATCATGTCTATACCGAAGAAAATTACGAAATGATTGAAAAAGTTGAAGATTATGAGCACCGCATCCGTGAAGCAATTGATCAAGGATACATTGTCATGCCTGATGGCACACATATTGATTTGACCAAACCAGAATCAATTGAATATTTGGGTAATCTGATCCAAAGTAACCCAGACAGTGTCAACTACAGATTTTATGGTGATATTGCCTTGTTCTCCAGATTGTTATTGAGCGCCTCAGTTGAACATTTTGACAATTACAAGAATCTTCCAGGAGTAATGGAACAATTCGAAACTTCAATGCGCGACCCAATGTTCTATCAATTATACAAACGCATCATCGCATTCTACTGGGAATTCAAGAACTTCCTACCAGTTTATACCAAGAAAGAACTCGACTTCGCAGGAGTCAAGATTGAAGGTGTTGAAATCGATAAACTCATCACATATTTCGACAAATTCGATGCTGATATCACCAACGCAGTCGATATTGAAGTTTTTGATGAAAAAACTCACAAGGCAACTGATATGAAGAAATTCGGCAGGATCGCCCATTACCAAGGTGAAGACTTCGTCATCAAGGCACGTACAATGCGTCTCAACCACGTTCCATTCACATTCAAATTGAACGTAAACTCTGATAAAGCACAAAAGGGTGTCGTTAAAGTTTTCATTGGACCAAAATACGATCAATATGGAAACATTTATGGAGTCAACGATAATCGTGAGAACTTCTTTGAATTGGAGCATTTCGTGTATGACTTTGTTGCTGGCAAGAATCAAATTGTACGCACATCAACTGACTTCTCATGGTTCGTCAAGGATCGCACAACATTCTTCGATCTCTACAAGGCAGTTATGTCAGCATACAACGGTGAAGGTAAATTCACAACAGATATGTCAGAAGCTCATTGTGGATTCCCAGAACGCCTCATGTTACCAAGAGGACAAAAGGGTGGTATGCCATTCCAATTTTTCTTCATGGTTGCACCATACCATGCACCATCAGTTGAACGTTTCAGTGGTTACGATAACACAGTCTCTTGCGGTGTAGGAACAGGAAGCAGATACTTGGACACCTTCCCATTCGGCTATCCTTTCGATCGTAAGATCGATGAGAAATTCTGGTTCACACCAAACATGTTCTACTTTGACGTTCAAATCTTCCACAAACAAGAATTCGAAGTCAATGCCATTCATTAAATTATAAAAAAAAAAATTATAAACCGATAAGATTCAAAAAAAAAAAAAAAAATCGAATATGTAACAAACAATGAAAAAAATCCAATAAATCTATGTAATATCAACGATGACTGTTTTAGATATTAAGTATTAGCAGCATAACAAAAAAATGTAAAAAAAAATATGTGAGAAAAAAATAATTTCCATCTCACAAAAAACATAATAAATGAAATAAAGCAAAATTAAAAAAAAAAAAAATAAATAATAATCTTTTACTTCGATATTCTATTAGTACTTGTGTGCAGTATGTAAATGAAATTAAAGCTCAATATTACATGCATAGCATATAATTAATTAATTATGTATTTATTTAAAAGAGTTAATTTATGGAATATTTTTTAATTAAATCATTATTGGTGAACCATCATCATCATCATTATGATTATTATTATTATTATAACTATATACTGAGCATACATCGCAATTATTAATTCAATTGAAATACAATTTCAGTTTAATTAATTTTTTTTTTTTTAAATTATTTATTTGTTTAACATTTGTTCGCTTGTTAATGATTTTCAAATTAAAATCAAAGGACAAAATGAATGAATCTGTTTGTTTGTTTTTTTTTTTCTTTTTTTCATATAAATTACACGAGATTTCTTTGTATTTGGAAAATAATTTAAATCAAAATAATGAGTATAATTATAAAATGTGCTTTTAAATCTGATTACAACTTCAATTATTTAGTGGACTTTGGTTTTGTTTAATAAAGCAATCAACGGTGGTAAGTTACCGTAATAATTAATGACAACAAATTTATTGTGGTTTGTCAAAAAGCACCACATAAAATTTTTGTTATTGTGTAAAATTAACCGGTGATTAGTGATATTATGAATGGGTGAGCTTTTCTTTTTGGAAGTATTTTTAGGTGGTTTTTTGCCAGTTTTTTAATCCACTTAAAATTCATTTGAATAAAAGACAAAGAAGATCGTTGATCTTGTCCATTATTTCCAAATTTCTTTTCCATTTTAAACGTTTTGAAAGGCATTCTTTTGACCTCCGAAGTTCAATAACTGTTAGAAACAGAAAAACTTGACACATGGCCAATTCTTTATCTAGATTCACTCTTATTAAGCTCAGATTAAAATACTAAAAATCACCAAAAACTATGAAACTAGGTAAATTAATAAATATTTATTCCTTAAATAAAATCAACTCCTGTCTCAGAATTTCATAAAGAACATAGAAATAATTATTTATCAAAAAGCATTAAGCTCTCGATATAATGAAAAAAAAAAAGAAGTTTTTTCTTTTTTTGAAAACAAATAAAAATTATAAAAAGTTAATATTTCGAATTATAATATTGGCATAGAAACCACAAAATTCTACTGGTTTTGTTGGCATGTAAATACTTAATTGGTCATTACTCAAGTTGTCATTGAACGACCTTTAATATATATTCGTACCATTAATTGTTTTCGTAAAATACATCCTTATATAAATGTCCTTGTCATTAATTAACATAAATAAATTCTAATTAATAATTTTAATAGCAATTAAAAAATTATTCCTTACTATTAATTAAAATCTTTTTAGAAGGAAAATTAAAAAAAAAAACTATTTTATTAAAATCATTAAAGGAATTTTTATTTCAAAGTTTTTTTTTTTTTTTTTTTTTGTGAAGTTTTTAATATAACTAACCCACCAACCCACCATCACAACAAACCATCAAATAAATAAATTTTTTAATTTGATAAAAGAGGCGCAAAAAAGCAATTTTCAAAAGTCCAAATGTATATAATCGGAAATCATTATAATTATAATCATTTTTAAAAAGTCACTAATTGAATTATAAAAAATAAAAAAAAAAATCTTTTCAATACTTTGTAGCAACATAAAAATAATTTTTATTACACTGTTTCAATGAATAATAATAAAACAAAAAAAAAAAAAAATTAAATTAAATTTATAACCGAAAATAGATTAATTGGAATCAATAATTTGATGAAAACAGAACAAGCGAAACAAAAAAAAAATAAAAATAACGACGCAACATCGGTACTCTGAATTATGTAAATTATTAGATAATTAATGAAAATATATTTTTTTTTTTTTAACTTTATTGTATGGTGAAAAACTGTGATAATTAATTGATTAAAAATAAAAAAATTCAATTTTGTTGCACATAGATACAAACATGTGTTTTAATAAATTTATTTTGTTGTTTTTTTTTTTTAATTACTTGAGTGACATACACGATGACCTAAGTTATTTTTATAATTTTATTGCAATAATAGCAACAAATCTAATATAAAAAATAGCATAAATTGTATGTTGTATAAGGAAGGGGAGTTTGGTATAAATACTAGGAAATTCTATTAACAAGGTATCAGTTCAAAATGAGAGCGACTACGGTTTTGATATTGTTGTGTGCGGTGGTGTTCGCCAGTGGCACTTATATGACAAAAAGTGTTAAATATGCTGACAAAGAATTCTTGATGAAGCAGAAGCTGGTTTTGGAGGTTCTACAACATGTGGAACAACGTGAAGTACATACACATCTCTGGGAGGACTCGAAGAACTTCAATTTTGAAAATAATTACGATAACTTTGAATTCCCAGATTATGTAAGAGAATTTTACTATTTGTACAAACGTGGTTTCCTTCCACTAGAAGAAATTTTCACAATTTCCAATGAGGAACACTGCAAGGAGTTGATGTACTGCTTCAAAGTCATGTACTATGCCAAGAACTGGGACACCTTCTACAAGACATTCACCTGGATGCGTTTCCACATTAACGAAGAAATGTTTATAACAGCATTCACAATGGCAATCTTCCATCGTAAGGATACAGTGGGCATTGTCTTGCCGGCTCCATATGAAATCTTCCCAGACTACTTCTTCAACAGTGAGGTAATCCAAAAGGCCCAACAATACAAAATGCAAGGGTTCTATGGTGTTGAAAAGGAAGGTGATCATTATGCTGTATATATTCCAAATAATTACACTGGCTGGATGGTCCACACAAACCAAGAACAAAAGATCTCATACTTCACAGAAGATATTGGCCTAAACTCATACTATTACTACTACAATCTTGATTATCCTTATTTCATGGGAGGCAAAGAATTCGGCCTATACAAGGATCGTCGTGGTGAATTCTTCTTATACCAACATCAACAATTCTTAGCCCGTTACTACTTGGAACGTCTCTCAAACAGCTTAGGTGTTATTCCACAATTCAACTGGTGGGAACCAATTAAGACTGGTTATTATCCATCTCTTTCATTTTATAACGGAGTTAATTTCCCAACCAGAGACAACTATTATCATGTCTACACCCAAGATAATTATGATTATATTGGAAAAGTTGAAGAATATGAACACCGCATCCGTGAAGCAATTGATCAAGGATACATTGTCCTGCCTGATGGCACACATATTGATTTGACCAAACCAGAATCAATTGAATATTTGGGTAATTTGATCCAATGTAATCCAGACAGTGTCAATCGTAGATTCTATGGCAATTTAATTATGATGTCGAAAATATTGTTAGGCGCCTCAGTTGAACATTTCGACAATTACAAGAATATCCCTGGTGTATTAGAACAATTCGAAACTTCTATGCGCGACCCAATGTTCTATCAATTATACAAACGCATCATCTCATTCTACTATGAGTTCAAGAACTTCCTACCAGTTTATACCAAGAAAGAACTCGAATTCCCGGGAGTCAAGATTGAAGGTGTTGAAGTCGATAAACTCATCACATATTTCGACAAATTCGATGCTGATATCACCAACGCAGTCGATATTGAAGTTTTTGATGAAAAAACTCACAAGGCAACTGATATGAAGAAATTCGGCAGGATGGCCCATTACCAAGGTGAAGACTTCGTCATCAAGGCCCGTACATTGCGTCTCAACCATATTCCATTCACATTCAAATTGAACGTAAACTCTGATAAAGTACAAAAGGCAATGATTAAAGTTTTCATTGGACCAAAATACGATCAATATGGAAACATTTATGGAGTGAACGACAATCGTGAGAACTTCTTTGAATTGGAGAGCTTCTTGTATGATTTGAAGAGTGGCAAGAATGAAATTGTTCGCAACTCTGCTGATTTCTCATGGTTCGTCAAGGATCGCACAACTTTCTTCGATCTCTATAAGGCAGTTATGTCAGCATACAACGGTGTAGGTAAATTCACAACAGATATGTCAGAAGCTCATTGTGGATTCCCAGAACGCCTCATGTTGCCAAGAGGCAAAAAAGGCGGTATGCCATTCCAATTCTTCTTCATGGTTGCACCATACCATGCACCATCAGTTGAACGTTTCAGCGGTTACGATAACACAGTCTCTTGCGGTGTAGGAACAGGAAGCAGATACTTGGACACCTTCCCATTCGGCTATCCATTCGATCGTAAGATCGATGAAAAATTCTGGTTCACACCAAACATGTTCTACTTTGACACTCAAATCTTCCACAAACAAGAATTCGAAGTCAATGCCATTCACTAAGCAAGACACACCCTGCGAAAATGCATAAATCATTGATGACTGCCTTAGATAACAAACTATAAATAAGCATATTTAAATATCGTAAAAATTGTGAAACAAAGAGAATACTTTACCAAGCACTAATAAATATAATAATAAAGCAAAAAATTCATGTTTTTTTATTTCATTTTCTCAACCCTGAATGTTTTCGCTTTTATCTTAGCCTTGTGTCGCCTCTCTTACTCTGTCGCTTTGTAATTTAAATGTAAATACCTGTTACATCATTTAAACATTTCCTTTATTTTATTTACAGACAATTTTGTTTTGCCTATCTCTGTATATAAATGAATGAATGAATGAAGATAGAAAGAAAGAATGAAAGAAAATTATAGCAGAAAAAATTAAATAAAGAAAAGCGAAAAGAAATAAAGGAGCAAACGTCTCCCCTATTTAAAAGTTATCATAATAAAACCTCAGAGTCACACAAACAGAAGGGATTTTTTTTTATTCATTTTTATTGAATAGAAGAAAGATAAAATTTGTTAATTTATACATAATTTCCTACGTTTTTTGCATTTTCTTTTGTGTTTTATGACTTGTTCATTTTCTTTTTTCTGCTTTATTTTTTGTTGCTCGCTTATACTTTTGTTCATTTGTAACTTTAATTAAAATCACAAATTTCAATTCATTAAAGTTTTCGTGGTTTTTTCCTTTACTGTTTATTTTTTATTTTTTGGGATACAGCTGCCTTTTTTTGTTGGTAGTAAATGAAAATTACTTATGCTATTGCCGTGTAAGGTTCAGTTTTGTTAAAACAAGTTTAGGGATATTTTTTTTTATTACATAAAAAGTCCTGATAGTCAGAAGAATTAATTATATTAACGAAAACATTTTTTTTTTGGTTGAAGCAGCTCACTGTTATTTTGTCTATTGAACAACAAAACGAACAAACAGACGAAACATTTAATGAATTTTCATTAAACAAATATTGGATTGCCGTGAATCTATGTAGAATTATTAATAATAATAAAATCAAAAGGAACGATAGGTTAAAATAAAAAAAAAAAAAAAAACAAAGAACAAGAAATACTTAGTACACTTAAGTGGGTCCAAATGGTTTCAAGTGATTATTCAACAGAAGCACGCATAATGCCTGAAGCAAAATAGAACAACAAGGAAAAAGGTACAAAACAACTCGAAGAAAAGGTATTTTCTGGTTACGATTAAGGAAATTCAACCAAAAAATAATTTTTATTTTTGGATTTTGTGTTTTTTGTGCAATAATAACAACAACGGAAAAATAAAAAAAAAATCTTAATGTGGAGAATACACGATATGAGATAAGAGTTTGCAAATATTAAATTCATTTTGTACTAGGGGCATCTAATTCTGTTTAAAGCACTCTGTTATTCGATTAACCGAGATTATTTACTTGTATATGGTCTGTGGCACAGTTTTGAAAAGGTTACCAGAAGGAAACCTGATTCAAGATGAACGCTGATAGCTCGAAAATTGGCAATTTTAAACACAACTGGCCATAATTATTGACAAACATTTTTTTGAGCGGTAATCTTTCTACAGAATATTTGAGAATCAGTGGAAAAATAATTTAATTCAGGACACGCTGGAACTTTACAGAAATACGCAAAGATAAATGCTGAATCATGTTCTTGGAGATTTTAGATAAGGTCACAAGAATTTCAATAAAAAAAAAATTCTGAAGCACTTTTATCCATGAGCACTTTTCTATAATTATGTGTACCTTAGGTTTGTTTATTTATCAATCCAAAACACATATAATTAAGGTTCTGGGATAAATCTTGATCGGAAATACACTGATAAAAATGGAAAATACTACAACCGAATGGTAAATATAAATATAAATGAAGTCGCCAAGTTTTCCAAACACTTTTATTACATTTTATTTTATAAAAATATTTTTTCACATTTTTTTAAATAATATTTTCTTATCAACATCTTGTTTTCTTTTTCTTTTATTCTTTTCCTCCATTATTTGTTAATTTTCTAATGAAACTTCATTAAAGTTTTCTCATTTCTCTTAAAACTTTTCTATTTTCATTTCTTTTATTTTGCCTTTGCCAGTTTTTCATTTTTATTCACCAGCAAATTCCAATTGGTAAATAAACAAAAAAAAAAAAAAAAGAAAAAGTGAAAGAATATTTATGAATTATTAATTGTTAAATGAGTAAAAAGAGAAAAAAAAATAAATAAAAGATGGAAAAATTATTATAAAAGCAAGAAAAGGAACTGCAAATACAGGACAAGAAAAGAAGAAAAAAAAAGTTCTTTGCTAGAAGATAATTATTTTACAAGAAGGCTAAGCTTTTTCAAACAAAAATAAAAAATAAAATTTATTTTTTATATCCATGGAAACTTTTTAATTTTTATTTGTTTTTCTCTTGCAAGTTTGTACAGAAACAATTTTTTATTTTTTTTAATTTATTAATAAAATTATTGTGCTTTTATAAAGCGATTTACTGTAATTTTTGTATTTTTTACTCTAAGCTATTTTTGTTTTTGTTGTTTCTGTTTACAAGAAGATTAATTTGTTTTATAAAGATTTTTGTTTTTGGACTTAATTTATTTATTTTTTAAAGCTTTGAGCAGGACATAAAAATACAATTTTTTTTTTTTTTTTTTTAATTTACGTTTAACAATCGCCAATGTATATGGATATTCAATAGCTAAAGTGCATTTATCTGTTGTCCATAATTCAACCGGTTGCATACGTACATAGTTTGCAGTTTACCGTAGCTGTTATCGATAAATCTATAAATAATTTATAAGTAACAAATGTGGCTCCATATATAAGTTAATATTAATAAATAAGCAGAAATAAAATAAAAATACAGAGAAAAACGGGGAAGGAGACAAAAAAAAAATTTTTTTTTTCTATGTGATAAAAGTCAGACGATGATATTAAACTTTATGCAATGATATGATAAGATTTAAACTTTATAATATCAAAAGTCATGTTGTTTTTTTCTTTGTATAATAAAAATAAATTTTATTTCATTTTTATTATGCTTTTTCTCGTGCTTGTTAATAACAAGTAAAAACTGATTGTCGTCGCTATCCGATACACAGCCGTACGTTACGTTACCGACATTTTATATCTTAATAAACGATAATACATTAAAAAAAAATTATTTTATTTAATCATTAATGATAATGTTAATTGTGAAATGTTTTAGAAATATAAGCGATACGGTAGAATTTTGCGCATAGAATTCACTAATTAATATATAAAAAAAAAAAAAAAAAAAACGAAAACTTCTGTCAAGATGAGAAAATTATTATTAAGCCCTTAAGAAATGGATTCATAACCGTTTTGTCTACATTTTCTCATCACTTTGAATATAATATAATAGCACAAGGGTTATTCATTTTTTTTTTCTTTAAATAGAAAATTTTGTAACATTGGTTGTTTGCCACCATCCAAAAAACAAAAAAAAAAAAAAAAAAAAAATAATAAAACGGTGAAATAATTTTCCATCAGTTTAACTGAACAGAAATGAACACAAATTAAAGCGAATTTCCCTGATATCACTTCACATTATTATTATTATTATTAAAAAAAAAAATAATGAAGAAAAATTATAAATTATGATAAAAGAATCTTGAGGAAACAAGTTAATTAATAATTTTCATTATAATAAATGTCATTTCCTTATAATAATAATTTTCTTTTCTTTATAAATTATTTTGCTTCTTCATCATTTTTAAACTTTAATAATAAATATTAAGCAAATTTTCCATTTTTGTATGTTTGGGTGTGTGTAAATCTAATAAAAAGCGAACGGTAATGCTAGTTTTAATTTTTTTTTTTTTTTTATAAAAAATAGTAATAAAATTGATGAGAGTAGCTAAAAAGTTAGAAACAAACAAACAAAGTTGAAAAAAGAAAATAAACCGAAAAATGTTTTTTTGTTAGAACAACGAAACGTAGCGTACAGTAGAAATTGTGATTTTTCTTTTTATACCTGGTGCTGGCATCCAAACACTTTTAGTTTATAGAAAAAATATATTTATTTTTTTCTACTTTTTTATTATAAATTTCGTAAGTAATATCGAACTGAATTTTTATAGACTAGTTTTGTGTACAGGATTTTTTTTTTCTGTTGCTATTGGTGTTATTATGTACTTTATGGATGTTAACAGCATGTAGATGGGATACTTTTATATTATTATTTTTTTTTTTTTTGTACTTCTTTGTCTGTTTGTTTACTGTTTTCATGTTTGTTTATTGAAGACAAGTAAAATTTATCTTTAAAAAATCTGTAACAGGAAACACTGATGATATATGAATATTTGATTTAACAGCTGTAGTCTCTTTTACGTTGTATGTATTTACCTTAAGAACTTCACTACGAAATTCTCATTAAATTTAGCAATATTATTTGTATTTTCTTTTAACAAATAAATTCTTTTAGAAAATAATTTATTGTATATAGAAACGATTTTTTTTCACTCACCTCCCACTTGCCATATTGATTTACAATTTAGAAAATTTTGTTTTGTAAAAAAAAAAAAAGAAATGGAAAGAAGCTTAATGATGTTATAAATTGAGGTTAATTCAATTTATTTGTGCTTGAGCTGCAATGTTTATAGAAAAACATTAAGAAAATTGTTTAACAAAGTAAAATATTGCATTGTCTGTGGTAATGTATAAAAAGCACGCGTTGTACAAACCTTTTTTTAAAGTCTCGTCACAATATATAACAACAGCAGCAGTAATCATCTAACCAGCAGGGTTTTTTTTTTCGTGTACTCCACTTAAACAAAGAAAAGAATTGGAGGAAAAATGAGAAAAAAAAAACGTAAATACATATCTTTATCCAGAATATATATACATTTTTCCTTTTTCAAAACTTACATAAATTTATCTATTTATCCAGACTAAACATCGATTTTGTCTGAATTTATATAGATACTTTTGCAATTCAACAACAAGATGAAATGAAATGAAATGTTCATTTTCATTCATGCAAATATTGTGAAAGGTTATAAGGATTTACAGAAATGCTGATCGATACAAATATACTTCAATATGTTTAAGGACTCAAGAACAAAACGAATCTTAGTGTTTTTTTTCTCGTATTTTTATTAAAACTTCGCAGAGTATATATCACAGCTAAATCACAGAGAAAAAAAAATAATGGGAATTGATTTAAAGAATTTAAAGAAATGGCATAAGCACAAATATAAACAAAAAAAAAAACCCAAAACAAAGCACAGTAAGCTCTAAAATAAAGTCAAATTCACAAAAAAATAAAAAATATATAAAACCGCCCTAAGCATATTTACTTAATCTTTTCGAATTGTGATAAATTAATCGAGCAATCATAGAGAGACCGACAACAGACAAAAAATTATATTGACAGTCAGCTACCAGTTTTGCAATTTCATAGAAAAAAAAAAGCTTAATCTTTTCGCAAGTGAACGACATTATAAAAAAATTATTCAATAAATCCGTCGTTGATGTGCTTTATTATTATTATAAAATATTTTTTATTATTTAAAGCATATAAAATGTGTAATAATATTTTGTAAACAAGTAAACGTAAAAGAAAAGCTTCTAAACAACATTTTACAATATATTTATTTCATATAAAATAAAAAGACACGGGGCGACAAACAATCTGAAGATGTTTTCCACTGTTAAAAATAAAAGAGGAAAATTTATTATGTTTGGATGAAGTTTTTTCCTTTTTTTTTTGCCTATTTTTATTTATTTATTTTTGTTTAAAATAATGTAATATGGGGGTGAACGTTAGGGGTCTCAATGGTGCACAGGAGACATAAAACATACTGAAAATAAACGTTTTTTTTTTTCTTTTCTTTTTTTGTTTTTTGCATTTAATTTCTGGAAGAATGAAGAAAAGAATGAAAGAAAAATCGCAGGCAACATCTTAAACGCGTTGTAGGTCATACACTTGCACGGTTTATCATAATCATATATAAAGGCAAATGCTATGACGTATTTATTCCTTTTTATATAACCGTGAGCCTTTTATTTTTATTTATTTCCGTCAACTACTTTAATGCTGCTGGTGTTTTTCTTTTATTTTTATTTTTTATTTTTATTTTTTAAACGATCCATCGTCAACACCCACGCCATGTAAACGACAAACAAAATTTTGTATGTGGATATAAATTACATCACATACAAATTTGTTTGGATTTATTTGCGGTATGGTGTAGTACCTCTAATATGGAACAAGTGAGTGCTACGGACATTAACATAAGCAAAATATATGGCTGGGGAAAAAAAGTACATAAAAACCACGGAATTTTTGCTTCTTCCTTTATTATTTTGTGATGAAGTATAAAAGTGATCCAGTGTATTTTGTTATCTATAAAATGGGATGAGATGAACCATCAAAATTGCTTTAATACATGGAAATTTTTACAAAGTGATTAAGTATTGTATGCGCACGAGCACATGATCCATGATTCCCGTGAAATGGGTGGATCAGCTTGATCAGCGATTATTTTTCTTTTACTTTTTTATGTCTGTCGAAACAATTAAAAAAAAATAACTACTGTGCCTTTGGTATATACACTTGTAATAAAGGGGTGAAAAGGTTATAGAATTATACGCTTGAATTAAATGATTGCGGAAACGACAATGACGGTCATTCTATACCCAATACAGAAAATGATCACATTATAACGACTTTAGTTATTGAATTTTCATTATAATCACTTTCACCCGTATTGCTTAACAAACGCCATAAGTATTAATAATAATAATAAAATTAATTTTCAAACAAAAGGTTTTTGCTTTAACCATTGTGTACATACAAAAATTTTCCATTCAAAATTTATAATCAATGCCTTGACCTACAATAAAATAATAAAAAAAAAAAATTTTTAATCTTTAAAACTAATTAATTTTTGCACACAAAACAAACAAACAAATAAAAAATCTGAAATTCCAACAATTGCTACTAAAATGATTATAATAATATTTATTTATCTGGCACCTCTACGTTATTGTTGAAATTAAGTCAATTAATATTAAAATAGGGGATGCACGATGATGATAATTTACGTGAATAAATTTTTATCAGAAATTTTACCTGACCCAAAATAATTTCAACAAAAAAAAAAAACGTCTATATTGGTTTAAATAAACTTTTTATTAAAGAAAGACTTTAAAAAAAAAAAAAAAAAAAAAACTTGTCGCTGGTACGTTAGAAAGTTATCAACTGTTTACACCCTAAGTCAAAAATAAAAATAAAAAAGTTTTTATTTTTTTAAGGGTTAAAAAACTGTGAAATACATCAAAAAGTTACCAAAAAAAAAAAAAAATAAATAAATAAATAAACTGTTTATGCGACAAACGTTTCGTTTTATTTTTAACTGAAAGTTTTATCAAAAAAAAAAAAGAAATTTTTTTCTAACTGGAACTTAAATTCAATTTTTATTTATAAAAAGCTCTATGAATATTTAAAACGCGTTGTTGATGAAATTTAGCATATATCGCTTAGTTGGTAAGTACATAAAATGTTGCCCTTTTTTTTTTTAAAGGTCCCTACAAAACAGTAGATTAAAAACTATACGGTTGTAACAAATGTTCAAATCAACGCATTCACCAATTAACCTTTTTTTTTTTTTTTGAGTTTTGCTGCAAAACTATTTTGCTACTGCTGTTGTTATTCATTTTTTTTTTTAAATTAATAACAATGTTTGAAATATTATAAATAAACTAGCTGGTCGCGAGTCATCATTAAATAACGATATTATCGCTTATCTGGTTAGAGAAATTGTTTTTTTTTTTTGTTATCAAAAGCAACAATATGTATTTTGGTGTGATGCTCATAAATGATTTTGTTGCGATATGAATTACTACTTATGACATACAGTGCATATACATATAATCTACACATGTAATCGTTTTTGGTTTTTTTTTTATAGGTGCGGCGTTATTAACGATACATAATACAGTGCGATGATAACAGCTTTAACTTTACCGCACGCATTTATTTTTAAAAAAAATTCTGTATATAAAAAAAAAACATTTTATAATTCACCGTGTGTATTTATTTATATACCATGTTTGTCATCTCTTTAGCACGTGATATTAGCATTAACACTCATGATTGCTGTTAATCATTTTTGTTAGTTTACTTCTTGGGTAGAAGGTCTGGTGACATCTGCAGAAATTACATTTGTTTATGCAGAAAAGTTTTATTTCTTTCTTTAATTGAAATAACTTTATTACACTTATGGTAAACTCGTTTATTAACAATTTAATAACTTTATTCAGTGTTAATTCAGTGTTGGATCACTTGGAGTGAACTGATTTTATTTTGGGAGAAGAGCAAAGCACTGTTTATCCTTAATAGAGACAGTTTACCTGTGTTCATAAGACCACGAAAAGACACAATTTGACTGTTTTCTTCCATTTTATTGCACAAGTGAAAATAATTTTTTTTTTAATTAATTTAATCAGTGAACTGTATCATTGTCTTAAAATTGAAATTAAAATAATTTCAATCAAATAACAAATGAAAATTAATCTCTATGAAAATTGTTTGTTGATTATTTCTAATTCCTAACTCGAATACGAGCAAAAATATTTTTTTTTTATTATTCTATTTGTTCAAATAAAAAAAATTATGGTAATTCAATATAATTGATTTGTAAGCGATAAATTTTCTGTGGATTATTTAACTAGAAATTGATATGTTCAAAATTCTAAAAACATAAAATCAAAAAAAAAAATAAATAAAATAGGAAAAACAAGAAAAAATGATTAATTATAGAGCAAACATGAGGGTAATGTTTGATAACATTAAAGGGTATTTAATCAAAAATCTGTCAATAAATTTTCTAATTTATATATTATAAAGCAAATCAATGATTATCATTTCATTTTAAAATTTATTTTAGTTTTTTAATCAATTTTATCAATATTATTTTATGCTAATATTGGATGAAACGGAATAAACCAAACTAATAACAGGATATTTATATAGAGTAAAGTGTAACCTCGTATGTATATACGATGAGCATAAAAATGCAATTTCAATTTTGGCTCATTCTTTTGTATAGAGATTTTTTCCATTTACACATTCATCTCTCCTGTTCAAAATTGTGTTTTTTGTTTTCGTTTTTTTGTCTATTTGCTTTATCTGTTCGTATAATGAAATCATCCACACACCATCTAAAAACCAAATGATGCGAAAATTTAAATGACGCATATATTGTGTCTGCAACAACAACGAAAAATAAATAAAAATAATAATAATAATAAACGCAAAATAAGGATGTTTAGAGCTTCTTTTTTTTTTTTTTCTTTTCTTTTTTTCTTTACATTGACAAAGTATATAATTTGTTCAAGTTTTCTTGTTTGTTGAGCTATTGAAAATAGCAAATAAAAACAAAACAAAAAAAAATAACGAAAATTGTCTTGAGAGTTTATGCTCTTAAGAAATTCTTTGTTTTTTTTTTTTTTTTTTGCTGTTACAACATCCTTCTCATGCCTACAGGGAAACGAAAAAAAAAATATAAATAAAATACAGAAGGAAGAAAACAAAATTTAATAATCAAAAGGAGGAAGAAAAAAAAAAACTCTGTGATGTTGGATTTTGTCATGTGTGTAAAACAAAAAAACGAAAAAAATGTTTAAAACCCTTAAACGACTTTCAATCTGTATAGATGTTTATGCCAATACGCATTAACCAACACCCCAACCATATGACCTACAAGTGTAACACCTATTTGTAGCTACAATTTCTCTTTACTATACTTTACGTTACTTTATTCACTTTTGGATAAAGAATTGTTTCTGTTACATTTCCTTTTCATCGCATCGTTTCATGATTATCATTTTCCCAAAACAAAAACCAAAAAACACAAAAAAATGAAAACTTTTTTTTTATAAAATGATCGCAATAAAGTAAAGTAGCTTAAACAATGTACTTATGTGAACAAAAAAAAAAAAACAAAAACAAAAAAAAAAACTTTTCTAAACTGGTTAACTCTTTTCGTTTATCAATATTATCGATATTTAATTCGCAAAATTTTATTCAACGATTATAATGCTTTTTTTGTTTTTTGTTAAACAAATTTTCACCACTTAAACTCTATTATTAAGCATTCATGTACAAATGGTGGTTGAATGTTTCCCTCTCTAATATTTATTCAGTTTATAAACTATATTTTTATTTTTATTTCGCTAACATCAGCTATAATCCTATGTGTGTTAGTATTTATTGGTTTTTTTTTTTGTATATATGTACGCGTATGATAGACACGATAGACATATATTCTATGTACACAATACATGATATGATATATTATGTTTAAGGACAAACATTTTGTTTTAAGTGTCTTTTGGCAAAAAAAAAATATTTTTTTCTGTTTAAAAATAATAATAATATTAAAATAAAGCGTAAAAATGTTGATTGCATTTGCTTTTGCTTGTTTAGATGAAGGAAAGCACCGAAAAAAAATGAAAAAGCTTTATGAGGATGTGTCATCGGTTTTATTTCTTTTAAAATTTTCGATTTAAAAATCTTTTTTTTTTTTCTTTTTTTTTGCTAATAAAATGTAGCAAAGAATTGAAAGAAAAATTTGTGCTTTAAGCTTTAAATATTCTTAAAATGTCCTTCAAGTACCAGTGTGTAAGAATTCAGATATTAATTCGCTGAAAGCTAAAGCTACGCTATAAATTTAGACACCAAAGTAGAGGAATATTTGGTCAGTGTTTTGATTCATAACTAAGTGGAAAGTATTTGTTACTTATTGTGCGTCTCTTTGAAAGGAAGAATCAACATACTATTACCGTACCGGGTGTCATCCAACATAGTGACGCCACTGGTAAAACACAGTAAACGAAATCGTTTAATGTAACGAATAAAACTTACCATCAAAATATCATTATTATTTTTTTAAAACATTTCTACAATCAAAATAAACATATTTTTTTTAACATTTTATTATTATATTATTTTCTTTAGATTTGACACTTTTTAAAGACTCGAAAAGTTGTTAAGTGATAATCACACAAAAAAAAAAAAAAAATAAATAAATAAAAAACCAGGCGCCTCCACTTTGTAATCAGAAAAAAAAAATAAATAAAATCAGAACCAGTAAAGTGTTTTTTTTTTTTTTGCTGTCTTAAAGTAAATATTTTAACGAGACACGGTATTATTTTTAATTTAAAATTAATATAAAAGACAAACTTATAATTATGTTTTTACATTTATTTTCGTTTGTATGAAGTGAATGAAAAAATGAATTAAAATGAAAAGACAGTGAAAAGAGAAAGTAAAATAAAAAATAATAAAATTTCTATGTCATCACCTGTTTTTCCTACATTTTCAATAAATTATTCGTTACATGCGCAGGTAATAAAAAAAAAATTCTTTTAACATTATTATGTTTAAAAAAAAAACAAAAAAAAAGCACAATAATAAGAAATTTATCCTCTAAATTACTATGCTAACGATATTAAAAACTTTTACTTTTACTATTGAATAGGCGATGTACACCACCTAGTACTAAACTATTCTCTTTTTTTTTTAAAGCTATTTTAAAGCAAATAAAACTCAGTTAATACCAAAAAAAAAAATAAAAAAAAATTGTATACTTAAAAATAAGTGAAGATAGGTGAAAGTTTTTTTCGGGTTTTAAGAACTAAAATCAGTAACTTTGTTCGTTATTTTTTTTTAATTTTTGCGTTTCAAAAGTTAACGATGAAAATTCAATTACAAGTAATTTTCATAATAATTTTCATTAAGAAAATTTTAATGTTAAATATTTTAACAAATAACGATGATAACGATCATAGAAATATAATTAATAAAAATAATGTAAATGGTGAAAATATTTTTGAAAAAATTCAAATTGCCAAAGGTTTGTTTGTTTCGTGTTTTTGGTATTTTTTGTTTCAATTTTTTAATTAAGTGACTTTTTTAGGTTAATTATCAATTATTATTAATCTCTTGTTTAAAGTGGCTTATTTATTTTTATTTTTGTTAATTTTCAAAGCTTTTTTTTTTTTTTTTTTTGTGGTAATATTAACTCATTAAATACGATGATTAAAAAAGTTTTAATTTAATTAAATATTTTATGTTAAACAAAAAAAAAATCGATTTAATTTAATTTAATTTTCAATTTTTTGAAGTTTTTTATTTGCTTGAACAGACTTAATCATTTATGAAATTCGATACAGGATAAAAGATAAAAAAAATTAATCTTTTATTTGATTGAAATGTTACACAAATTTTTTGTTTTGTTTTTTGTTTATATTTACCGTATATAAATCTACGCTCTTGTTGTTCACTCAAAATATTTTAATTGGTGTATCAATTACAAAAAAATATGGTTGCTCGTTTAATTATTTATTTTAATCTTTTATAAATGAAATTTGTTTGTTTTTTTATGTTTTTGTATTTTTTTTATATGATTTTCATTGCAAAGAATTAAGGGAATATTGCCGCTCGACATATGATTGCCGTCCAAATGCCTACATATGTGTACTACAAATTTGCGAATGCGCTGAAGGCTATCGACCAGATGAACTGAATAAAACCTGCGTTGGTGGTAAATATAAAAAAAAAAAAAGTATAAAAGAAAAATTCATTTTCCCAATTAAAAATAAAATAAAATTATATTAACAAAAAAGGCTTAATGCCACAGTAAAAAATAAAAAATAAAAACCCGAAGAACAATTCAAAACATAACTCATGCTAATCTTGATATTAACACAAATAAAAAAAAAGAAATAGAAGCCCCCTATATACTAATCCAAGTTAATTCAGTTCATGTGCCCAAAAAAAAACAGACCCGTAAATAGTGAACAAAACTAAAATGAATAAAAAAAAAAAAGTTTTCTATGCAGAAATTGAATACAACCGAGAAGGGAAGAAGCAAAATAAAAATAAAATAAAAAACAGCAACTAGAGACTGAAGAGATATGTGATGTTTGCATGATAATTTATTTGATCAAAATGTTTGAATCATTTAAAATTCATCTCATATAATTTTCGTTATTATTATTTTTTTTTTTTTCATGTAGTTTTTAGTAGTAGTAGTATTTGTAAACACATATCCATGGTTATGGTTTGTTTAGCTTTAAGTGCAGAATAAAGAAAAAGAGAGAAGGAAAAAAAATTTACTTAGATGGACAGCAAAATTTGTTATCTTATTTGTTTGTAGTTTCTTTAAGGTAAATGGTTTTGCACATATTTGCATTTATCTACAAATAGAGGGTGTGTTTCTGTAATTTTCAGTTACTTTAAAATAAATAAAAAACATAAAATCAACCAACCAGGTAATTTGTACGTTTTATTATAAAATGTTTCTACTTTTCTACAATAATAAACAATAATAAAATTAAGTTCATATTGTAGAGATAATAATTTAAATTCTATATATATATGAATAGGATAGATATTTGTAATAGATAAACATATTATGTTATTGTCAATAATGCTTTAAAAAAAAAAAATGTTTCTTTATTTTTTGATTGTATAAATGTAGCAATTGGCAGGCATTGCATGTACGATAGTCACTGCATAACAAGAGCGTACTGCAAAGGACAAATGATATGTACGTGCAAAGAAGAATATCCTCATACTTCTGATGATAAGTGGTCATGTTATGGTAATTTATCATTATAATAATAAAGCAATGTAAAAAAAAAAAAAATATATATATATATATATATATATATATATTTATTAATAGGTTGATGCAAAAGTTTCGACGTGTAAAAACAAAACAAAAAAATTAATAATAATATCGGTTTTCATTACTCTTTCTGGCAGTTTTATTTATAAAAACTGAGAAAGTAGAAGAGTTTTTTAAATATCCTTAATATATGACAGAACTAGAAATATCCAAAGATTATAAATGATACTTAAAAGCATCCCAATGATGAAAAGAATATTTAGTCTCTACTGTAGTTTCAGCTTTAATTAATAATTTAAGCAGCTTTTCTACACTTAAATCAGTGAAAATTAAGGAAGAAATGCATTTTATTGTTTAGGGTACAGAATTAAATAGAAAAATCTTTTGCATCAGCCTTATATTGAAATTTTCTCTTTTTCTCTGTTTTAATTATTTTGTGTTTTCTTTTGAATTTTCATTTATTATTATTATTTTTTTTTTTTTTTATTTATTTATTTACAGATGATACAGATTCATTCGCTGTGAAATTAAATCCTCACATTTACACAATAATGTCGATTATAATTTATCATGTTTTTATTATATAAACAAAAAAAAAAATGTTTTTTACAAGGAATAAATTGAACGAAATGAATATAAATATGTTAGAGAGAAAAAAAAAATATATAAATAAAAATAAAAGAAAATAAAAAAAAAAAAATATATAAAATTCTACTCTTTTAATTAATTAACTTCGATTCTCTGTTGCTATCGTTTTTTTTTTTTATTTATTTATTTATTACAGAAAATAATAATAAATATATATTTTCATCACCCTAGTTATCATGTAACTGCGATAGTCAAATAGAAAACAATTTGTAATAACAAAGTTAAAAATTCTAAACAATTTATTATTTAATAAACATTGCATAAAGACTGTCATAGCAACGAGAAATTAACGAATAAAGAATTTTTTTTTTGTTTAACTGCTTTCTATTTTTAGTTTTGTTTTGTTTCTTTCTGTTCCTTTTTATTATAAATCGATCTGTCACTTTAATGTAGCGGTCATAGAGAAGAAACTAGTTTCAAGCGACTAATTTTATCCTCATTTTTTTTCTTTTTTTTTTTTGTAATATCATAAAAACAATTATATTCCGTTAATGCATTATGGTTTGGCAACAAGATTAAAGGTGGAAAAATAAGAAAACGACAGCGTAAAAATGGAAAAGGATTTTCGTGTAATTTGGTTGCGTGAACAAATTAAGAATTTTCTCGGTATCAGTGATTCAGCATTAATAAATGCATTCATTTCAAAGAAATATAAAAAAATTATTGAATTCTTCGATGAGGAAATAGATGATATAAGTGATTTAAATAAACGTGTCCTGTATTTATACAGAACGTTTTATGATAAGCTAGTTGAGACTACTGTCACCGTCTTGGAATTGGGTAATACAAAACAAAAAAAAAAAAAGAAATATTAAAAATCTCTAGAGTTTTTTAGAGAAAATGATTAATGATTTATTTTTGTTTATTACGTGATGTTAGTGCCGACGCCGCCACCACCACCAGAACCGGTTGAGCCTGTGAAGAAAGGCAAAAAAGGAGCCAAAGGTTAGTACGTCATGTGTTTTTAGTTTCTCTTCAAAAATTTATTATGCATACAACACACAAACACACACGCGCGCAAAAAAAAAAAATTAAAAAAAAATAGTTTTGCATGCTTAGGATTAGATTCATTTTTCATAATACAATTGTCTTTCAGAAAAAAAAGGTAAAGGCAAAGGCAAAGGAAAAGGGAAGGATTTAAAAGAATCCGAAGCGGAAGTTAAGCCGGATCCAGATTATGTTGGTGACGCTCAGGGAAAGGCAAAAGGTCTGTCGTTTTTTTCTTTTCTTTTCCTGTCTTATTTATTATTTATTTATTAAATTTTATACTTTTCGTCTTATTCTTTTGGATAAATATTTGTCTAAGAAAAAAAAAAATTTTTTTTTTCTTCACTTGCGATTTTCTTCATTTAGCAGCAGCAAAATTAAATTTTTTTTTTTCTTATTTGCTTCTTTTATTCTGTATAAACGTTGAAATTACTTAGGTCTTACCAATGATGATGATGATGATGACGATGATAATGGTGAGTTAAGTATTCTGAAATAAAAAAAATAAATAAATGAAAATTCCAACCATATCGCAAAAACCAATTCCCTATTCATTCACAATTATTTTTCCTTTTTTTTTATCTTTTTCTTTAAAATAATATTAATTTTTCGTCTTTGTCGTCCACCCACCTCCTCTGTATCATTAAAATAAAAATTCTTTTTGTCTTCTGTAATTTTTATTTTCTTATTTTTAGGGAAAAAAGGAGGCAAAGGCGGCAAAGCTGGCAAAAAGGGTGCCAAAAATAAGAATAAAATTGGTAAAAATTATTCATAATTTCTTTTTCTTTTCTTTTCGTTAATGTAATTAAATTTTCCAATTTTTTTTAATTGTTTAGTGGAACCAGAACCTGAGCCAGAACCGGAACCGGTATATGAAGAAGTTCAGGTATTCACGTTGTGTATTTTAAAATTTTATTTTTTCATCAATTAAAATTTATTCGTTGATAGAAAATCGTACAAAGTTCCATCAAGTCACCGATAATACATTGCTATTTTGGACGGATACCAAGTGATGAACTTGATCCGGAATTATCGTATGCATATATTATCAGAAAATATCGACCCGAAATTGGTATTCTCAAGTGTTTTTTGAAATCATCTTTTTTTTTTTATACAAAATTTATTTTATTTTCTCGGCGATAACAGAACGTTTCGATTGCCTTGACGATTGTTTTGCGGAAATTCCCCAATATTTTATTGTTGGCTCAATTAGAGGTTCCTTAATTTATACAATGAAAAAAGTATTAAATACGGTAATAAAAATTTCATTTTTTATATAAAGGAAATAAAAGATAAAAAAAAATAAAAAAAAATTGTTAAAGGTTGTTCGCGATGCAATTGAATTTCAATTTAATGAGCCGTTGGAAGTAATTGAGAAAAAGATTGGCGATGATGATGATGATGAGCGTACCGATGGTAAAAAATTCTAATTAAATTGTTTCGCCTTTTTTTTCTTCTTTTTTAATAGAATATTTAATAATAAAAATTAAAAAAATTATTATTCAAGGACCGGTGCTTGGCGTAATTGATTTCTCAAGACCATCCGATTTTCGTTTGAAAGCGGTTAAAGCGAAACGAGCAGGGTTTGTAACATTTAAAAAAATATATATATATTTTTTTTAACTAATTAATAAATTAATTAGTTTTCCTGAATGATAATTTTTTATTTTTATTTTAATTAATTTTAAGGCATAACGCCACAGGTGATGACTCACATTTAGAATCGACGAGGAAATTATCAAACGAAAGTGTGGAGGTTGAAGAGCAGATTAAATCGAGCGATGATTTATTTAAAAAGGAAGAAAGTAAGTTTCGTATTAAAATATTCTCGTAAAATGAATTGTTTTGTAATAATAAAATGATTAAGAAAAAATAATTAAATATAAGGTGTGGAGAGTATTAAAGCAACAATATCAGAGCGTTGGACACAATTAGTTGAGCAAAAAGCAGCGGAAGCAGCGAAAGAAGAATGTGATCATGACGACATCAAATTACCACCAATCAAGGAAACTTTGTTTAATCAATTGGTTAAATTTGATCAGGCAATTGAATGGTACATATTGATAATAAAAAACATATTTCATATTTCTATTTGTTATTATTATTACATTTATCAATTTTATTAAGGACTATTGATCATGTTGTGTGTGCTTTTAATTTACCAACCGGATATGATGCTCCAGGACAGGAAAATATTGAAGATGAAGATGATCGAATAAAAATAAATATTGATTTTCGTAAGTCCCAAGTGGAAGATTTTTCAACAGATATAATTGAGCAAGTGGTCAGAGGATGGATGCGATATATTTTGAATCAGCTTAAAGAATATGCTGAAAAAGTAAGTTAAATTGAAATTTTTTTTGGTTTTTTTGTTGTCCTGTTTCTTCTTTTTCTCTCTCTCTCTCTCTCGTGTGTTTATTTGAAATATAATTTAAAGGGTGGATAAAAAAAAACATTTATTATTCCCATATAACGAATTGTTTATTTATTTTTTTGGTATATTAGGAACCAGAAGATTTTACGCCAATGGCAGAGAATGCATTATGGCAAAAGAAAGAATCACTTTTTAACAGTTTCTTGGAACAGCTTAAAGCTGATTTTGTTTTAGAATGTCTGGGTAATTTGTTAATGAATTATTTTTGTTTTTTAAATAAAAAAAAATATTACGATTTTGCTTTCTATAGAGATTTTAAAATATAATAATTCATTAACAATCGCTAATTGGCCTGAGTTTATTGATAAAATACAGAAAGCACATGATGTGGCTAAGGAAAATGCACAATATTTACTTACATTAGAAGAGTATTTGGTGGTAAGAAATGATAAAAAAAAAATTTATTTGTTTTGTTAATTTAATTAAATTTTGTGTTTTTAGAAAATTCATACGCACGATGATTTCCCATTTATATTATCATTATTACCAAATATGATGGTTGGCATAAGACATATCTGGACAATGTCGAATTATTATTGTTTCGATGAGAAAATGTTAATATTATTGCAAAAAATCTCTTACGTTTTTATTATTAAAGTTAAAGAAATAATCTCTTTAAACACCATTTTTACGTAAGTATTTTCGATGATTATGTTGATGATGATGAGGTGAATGGTGACAACAACGACGACGACAACGAATGTTTATTTTTTTTTTTTTTATTTTATCAGATAAAAATAAAATTAAATAAATAAATAAAAATCGATTTACACAATATAAATATATAAATTTATCATTTTTTTTTCTATAGGCATCCGGCAGCATATGTCAATAAACGTGCTAACGAATGTGCACATTTACTGCGAACATGGAAAAAATCGTATATAGATTCACGTGCGTATATTGAAAATTCTGGTGTTGGTTCCAGATGGGAATTTGATAAAAATTTACTATTTGAAGAAGTTGACCATATTGCACGTATTAGTAGCGATATTGCTGATATTGGAAAAGTAGGCAAAAAAAAAAAACATCATCATCCTTTTACATCCCTTATAATTATTATTAAATGAATTTTTTTCTCTCTCTGCTTTTCACATCTTATTTATTATTTATTTATTCATATATTTATTAGGTATTTGTTCAATTTGAAAATTTATTCGGTTATCGTCTGAAATCAATAATAACAGACCCAGAGGAAATAGATAATATGATTAAACGGGTATTATATATTAATTTATTTATTATCCTTTATATAATATAAGTAAGAAATCTGTTCGATAATTATTTATTATTATTTTTTTTTTTTTTTTTATTTATTTATTAAAGATTTACCGATGTATTCATATTATTTTAAATATTGATTATGATATGTTTCGTCCGGGAAATTTAGAAAATTGGGCAGCAACCCTAGAACAATTTTATAAAAATATTGAAGTCATTGAAAATGATGCTAAAGCAATATTAGATTGTAGCATTGCTAATTTACGGTAATAATTAAATTAATTAATTAAATTTTATAATGAAAATAAATAATAAAAAAAAATTATTTAATCTAAAGAACCGCAGAACAGGGCTTGGAATTAATAGGAACGTTAACTGATTTAGAAACACGAGATTCATTAAAAGTATATCTAAGTGATAAGCATGAAAGTGTTTTAAAGAAATTTGTCTCTGAAATTGGTATTGTTGAACATGAGTTTTTGGTAACTTAAAATTGAAGAAGATTTTTAACGTTTTTATTAATTAATTAAATTTATTAATTTTGTTTTGGTAGCGTAATAGGAAAAGTCCTCCGCTAAGCAGAAATCAACCGTTGAATGTCGGCGCAATACTTTGGGAACGTTTACTGTACAAGTTTTTAAAAAAATCAATTATTGCATTTAGAAATGTAAAAAAAAATTTTCTTTCTTTTAAATTTAAATAAAAATTTATAAAAAATAATTTATCTAAAAGGTTGAAAATGAGCCAGCGTTAAAGAACAGCAACTTAAAACGTATTGCATTTGCACAATATTTTACATTAGTTAACGATATGCATATTTATGAAAAGGAGAAATATAGTAATTACATTAGAACAGCAACATTTATTGTAAATAATATGTTGAAGCGAAATATCCTTCAATTAAAAACAAGTGATTCGCATTCAAGTGGGTTTTACTATTTTGTTTTCACTTAATAAACATTTATTTGCATAATAATTATTAATATTTATTTTTCTACAGATGTTCTTATGAAATATCAGAACCAAGATGAGGATAATAAATCGAAAGGACAAGTAAGAAAATTATTTTTAAATTTTTCTTTATAATATTAAACATTTTTTTTTTTTTAATATTTTCAAAATGAAAATAAATTAGCGAGTATCATCAAAGAATGTTGGATTTGCGAAAAAATCTGGCGATAAATGTTTGTATCTGGAAAATAAATAAATTTCTTCTCAACTGATAATAATTTTCCATTTTATTTTTTTTTTAAATTTAATTTTAATTTTAAACAGCAAAATTTACAGCAATGGCAACAACAATGAAATGGATAACAAGTGCTCCGAAAGCACAAAATAAAGAGTTGGATGTAGCAAAAAAAGTTTTATCATCATCAACATCACCGCATGATAAGAAAAACGTTGAATCTATAGATGTAATGCGTGCAAACTGTAAGCTCTAGCTGCTTTTACGTAGAAAATAACTTTTTGTTTTTATTTTTGATTAATGAATTTTTTTTTTCAAGTACTTATAAAAGCGACTAATCAAACGAATATACCGACATGGGAAGAAGTAATTGGGAAAAATATTTTAATTGAATATGGTTTAAAATTTGATCTTAATTTTGGTTATGGTGGGTGTTTTTAGCATAAATATTATTATTCTGAAAAGTAATTTATAAATAAAACTAATTTACGTTATGGTAGAAATTTTCGATATTATATCAGAAGGACAGCAGTTTGAGTATTTGGGCTTTAATTTAAATCCAGCAATTAAAATGGCTATTATGAGAAAGGTATGAATTTTCTGGTTCTAAACTTATTTTACTTATTTTTAATGATTTCTGTAAAATTTTCAGGAGTTATTAAGCGCTGACGTTCAAGCTGTTTATGGAATGATAAATGATTATAATAGTATTATTGATATGTTATCAGCATCCGAGGTAAATTTGATTGTATTTCAACAGTTTTATCGTTTTTGCAAAGTAATAAAATTGTTGAATAATCCTTTCTTAGATACACTTTCTGAAAGAGCATTTATACAAAGCCGAAACAATAATACAGGCTGGCTTGGGTAGATACACTTGGCAAACATTTAATATAATACAATTTTGTGAAAGCAGTAATAGCGTAAGAAAAATACTCTCAAAATTTTCATATCTTAATTAATATTAATTACAAAAATACCTCAACAGCTACTGAAAAGATTAAAATCAATGGTGGAGCTAATTGGTAATAACAGTGTGGATATTCAGGCTAGAATAAAAAAGATGCAAAGTTATTCATTGTTTACATTATTGGAGAAACATGATGAGATGGAGGATAAACCGATGGTAGAAATAATGTTAAAGTCAGCCCGGAAAAAAGATTTAGAGAAAATAAATTCAACGTCAAATAATGCGATGACAGTAGCTGATGAAAATGATGCAATACATGATGATGTTGATGAGGATGCAATACTCAGTTGTAAAGAGTTCTTTATAGAATTAGACACAAATCGTAATTCGAAAATAATACGAATGAAAAAAATGTACGAATCGATTGCACCGATTTTAATAAAACTAGAAAGTTTAGTGCTCGGTACATATACAGGGGATTGTGATAAAATGACACATTATTATACATATTGGGAGAGTGAGGCATTTAAAGCTCTTATAAGGTAAAAAAAAAATAAAAAAATAAATAAATAAATTTTTTTCATATCAACTGAAAAATTGGAGTAAATTTTGATTACAAAAAAATTGTTATTTAAAGCTTTACAATTCGTAATTTGAATGATTTTATGAAGGCATTACAAAAAAATAAGCCAATATTCCAAGTATCAGCTGTACTATCTAGTCCCGAAGTTGCGCTACGACCATCCGCAGCAGAAGCATACAGCATTATCGTACATTCTATAAAAGACTTTATAGCACGGTATATAGACGCTTTTTCTTTTTTCCTTTATGATTATTATTATTAATTTTTATATTTCCATAGCATAGAATATATTTTTATTTTTTCTCCGTACCCCTAGTCTTTTTTTGTTTTGTATATAAATTTTAATCCCTCCTATGTTATTTATTTCGTTTAATTTTTTTTTTACATTTCTTCCGTATTATGTGGTTTGTGGCTTATATTTTGGCTACCACAAAATGAAAAAAAAAAAAAAAAACATCCAACAAAACCACTATACACAGTACAAAATCTTTCACACGTTGGATGGCAGGAACTTGTATCCCATGTCCACCGCAAAGAGTAGGTGATGAGGCTTACGTCTTTTCATTTTATGAGGACATTGTACAGGTAAAAACTTGTAACATGGTTTATTGTTGGCGGTAAATTGAATTTTCCGCAACATTATTATAAAAAAATTTATTTTTCTATTTCCTTTTTTTGTTGTATGTTAAAAAGGTGCCAGAAGTATGTGAAGTTGTCATTAATACACAGGAGATTATACAGAATTTAGTCGGTGAAGTACGGGCATATCTAGTACGGTAATGATTATAATAAGATATTTTTTATTTAAAAGTTTTAATCAAAAAATATGTGTGATGGAACCATAATTGATTATATTTAAACCAGCGATAATTCTAGTGAATTTTTATTTGAACTTTTTCTTCATTTCTCTCTTTTTTTTATATTATAGTTGGAAAAAGTATAAAAGTTTGTGGCTCTTTGATAAAACAGCATTGTGTGAAAAGTTTGTTGGCCGTGGTTTACCATTGGTGCGTTTAGATGAAAAGTTTTTATTCTATACACAAATAGTTGAGGACTTGGAAAAACATAAACCATATTATGATATTAAGTCTATTAGGTTAGTTTGTTATGTTTGGTTTTTTTAGTTATGGTGCTGGTAGACACGTAGAACATTTATCCACCTTTTAACTTGTTAAGAAACATTAGAATTTTCTTTCATTTCATCACCACTATCACCATGAACCACCAACCACGCATCATTGTTTTTCTTTTATCAACAATTATTTTTTTGTTATTTTGTATTAAAGGATCAATCTGCGTCCATTAATTTCAAGTATTTGTGAACATGCGATTGAGTGGAAAAAAACACTTGGCAATATATTGGCTGAACGGACACGTTTCAATATGTTGGCACTTAAGGATCGCATAAAAGTATTTCAATTTGCTAGTTTTTATTAACACTTTTTAGTTATTTAAATGTTTTCTATTTTTTTCTAAAGAAATTAAAATTGGATTTAGATCGTAATATTAAAGGTTTGCAAGATTTTAAAGTTGTTATGCAGACAATAAGTGATATACAGACAAATTCATTGACGATTGAATTAAAAACACAAGAAATGCAAGAGACGTACAATGTTCTAGAGGAGCATTGTATTAAGGTAGAATAAAAATAAAATCCGTTATTTAATAGACCAATTAATTTTAAAAAAATTCCGCAGTTTCCATATTCAGATATGTTAATGGCGTATCATTTGGAAAAACGGTGGAAAAAAACTATGAATTCAGCATTGTTTCGTGCCAAGACATTGGAACCAGTTAAGCAAAAGTTTGCAGACATGACATCATCGGAAATCAGTGCATTTTGCTTGGAGGTGAATTTTTACATTTTTTTTTATTCATGGTTTTTTCCAATTATTAATTTTTATTACATTTTTCAGCTTGACAAATTTATTAAACGTTTTGAAGAGGAAGGTCCCGGTGCTGTAGGTCTTGAAATGGATAGAGGTTTAAAATTAATGGAACTTTATGCAAATGAATTTGCTGACTTGGAAGCTAGACGACTTGAATTGGGTTTGATTTTTTCCTTTCTTTTTTTTTCTTGGTTATAATTTTTTTTTTTAACAGTTAATGCTGAGAAATTATTTGATATACCCTTGGCTGATTATAGTGAATTTATACGTGTTAAAACTGATTACGAAGGAATGCAGCTGGTATGTAGTTTTGGATTTTATTAAAAATCTTATAGATCATTAACAGAATATCCGTTTTACCAGATATATAAATTGTATAAACAACAAAAAATTGCACGTGAAAATTGGTCAAAGACACTCTGGTGTAATTTAAATCCACAGGCATTAGTCGATGGTATTGAGAATTATATAAAAGATTTTCGAAAATTACCAAAATCTGTAAGATTCCTTATGATTTCTTGATTAATTGTTGCAAAAAATTTAATTATTCTCGTGTTGTAGATTCGTCAAATGCCGATAGGACAAATGCTGGATTTAAAAATGAAACAATTCAAGAATGCTGTACCATTGATGGTAAATTTAAAGAATGAAGCATTACGTGAACGGCATTGGCTTATGTTAATGGAGAAGACTGGGCAATTCTTTGATATGCATCCGGATCGTTTTACATTGGAAAATATGTTTTCTATGGAATTACACAAATATCAGGTGATTAATAAAAACTAATCTACGAATTAATTGGTTAATAAAAACGAAAAATTAAACACATAACCAGGATATTGCCGAGGCGATTATAAATAATGCGATAAAAGAGTTGGCAATTGAAAAGGGTATTAAGGATATAATTGAGGTATGGGACGTTATGGCGTTCACTGTGAACAAACATTATAAAGGTGGCGATGATAGAGGGTAAATTTAATTTTAACTATGTCATTTAGCATTTATAACATACTAATGTTTTATTAAAAGGTATACGCTGGGACCCACTGATGAAATAATGCAAGTTCTCGAGGATAATTCAATGAATTTACAATCTATGGCAGCATCACAGTAAGTTATTACTATAAATGTTGTGTGGCAAAGGTTTTATTTTATTTACTTTGTTGTAATCAAATATAGTTTGTTCGTTATTAGATTATCTGTTGAGTGCTTTCGCAAGCTTTATATTTACTTGAATTTTTGTTCTTTTTTTCCCCTTTTTTTATATTCGCGTGTTATTATTGTGCACAGATTTATCGGACCATTTTTACAAACTGTACAAAAATGGGAACGTTGTCTATCTCTTGTATCCGAGATTATCGACGAGTGGATAAGCACACAAAGAAAATGGTTATACCTGGAGGGCATTTTTGTCGGTGGTGATATCCGAACTCAATTGCCAGAAGAGGCTAGGAAATTCGATGATATTGATAAGACTTATAGACGGGTATGTAGCACCATAAATATTTGGAAATTTATATAGTGTAGAGACACAAGAATCTAACGTCCCTTTAAAAATAAAAGATAACAATGATACGCGAAGTGGCAATAAAAAATGTTTGCCCCTTTTTTTTATATTTATCTAAGACAAATTTTATTTTCTCTTTTCTTATTTTGTTACTGAAATGTCGTTCGCACAACAATTTCAACTTAATAAAATTTTAGATAATGGCTGACACTGCTAAAACACCATTAGTTGTGCCAATATGTATGGTGTCGGGTCGTTTACCAGAATTTCAAGGGCTTGGTCTAGGGCTAGAGAAGTGCCAAAAATCACTTAATGAATATTTAGATTCAAAGCGTAGGATATTTCCACGATTTTATTTTATATCAACCGATGAATTATTATCGATACTCGGTAGTAGCGAACCAACCTGTGTACAAGATCATATGATAAAGGTGATTTAATTGGAATTAATTATAGTTTGGTGCTGTGTCTAGCAGCATATTGTGTTTGTACTTTGTGTGACTATAAATAATCATTTTTAATTGGCAAAATAGATGTTTGATAACATAAAGTCATTACGGTTAGCAAAGGATACACAAGATATACCAATTGCGACAGCTATGATATCGGGTGAAGGTGAAGTTATGGAATTCAGATATCCTGGTTGGTCATTATTTTAAATCTTTTTCTTATTATTATTATTATTGAAAAGAGTTTTTATAAAAATCATTTCCTTGTTTTTTTTTGTTACTTTTTTTGTTCGTTTAGTTGTTACTGAAGGTCGCGTCGAAGAATGGATGAACGATGTTTTAGCGGAGATGAGGAAAACAAATCGTTATATAACAAAGAAGGGTATTTATGATTATGGGAAAGTTCGTGATAGATCAAGGTTTATATAAAAACAAAAAAAAAAAAAAAAAACAATTTATATTTTTGTTAGAGATTTTAAGTGAAATTTAATATTTTGTTAGACCTGATTGGATACTACTGTACCAAGGAATGATATGCCTGGCATCGAATCAAGTATGGTGGACGGCTGAGGTTGAGGAGGTAATATCCCTAATGAAACTCTATCCGTTACTATGCTTATTTTATTTAATTTTCTTATCAGGTATTTTTAAAAGTACGAAATGGTAATAAAAGAGCCATGAAAGAGTTTTTAGAAGTACAAAACAAGCAAATTGATGAACTCGTAATTAAAGGTAATTTCTGTCCCAATTATTATTCTTATTGTGATTTTTTTTTCCTTTCTTTTCCTTTTCTGTTTTTTTTTTTTTTCTCATAATTTATTTCCTTTTTTTGTTATGTTTCAAGTGCGTGCGGATTTGACATCAAACGAACGTTCCAAATTTAAGACAATCACAACGATTGATGTACACGCACGAGATATAATTGAGCAATTTGTCAGAGACAGTGTTTTAGACGCACAAGAATTTGGTTGGGAAAGTCAGCTAAGGTAAAATATTATTTTTATTATTTTTATTAAAGCAGCTTAACAGCAGAAGTTTTGTATAGATAAATAAAAAAGCATAATAATGGTGCGGTCAATATGCTAAAATTTATTACTTTTATTCTATAATAATCTGTTCACATTTCTTTTCCGTAAATAGATTTTATTGGTTAAAGGAATTTGATAATGCATTTGTGGTACAGTGCACTGGTATGTTATTAACTTGATTTGATTTGTGTGCTTTATTAATTAGCATTTATTAATTATAATAATTAACTTATGGATGGGTTGTTGTAACATATTTATTTTTCTTTCTCTTTTTTTTTTTTTTTGTTATTATTTTCTTGCTTAAATAAATAAAAAGGTCGTTTTGAATATGGTTACGAGTATATGGGTTTAAATGGTCGATTAGTTATTACACCCTTAACTGATAGAATTTACCTGACAATTACTCAAGCATTGTCAATGAATTTAGGATGTGCTCCGGCCGGTCCCGCAGGTACCGGCAAAACTGAAACAACAAAAGATTTAGCAAAAGCCCTGGCATTATTATGTGTGGTTACAAATTGTGGTGAGGGAATGGATTTTCGGGCTGTGGGGACTATTTTATCTGGTAAGAAAAATATTTTTCTTTTCCTTTAGTGATATTATCGATAAAAATAAAGAGAAATAAAAGAACAAAGATATAAAAATCATTGATGCGACACGAATGTTTCTTTTTTATTTTTTATTTATTTATTTTTTTTTTTTTTGCTACTCAGGATTATCTCAATGCGGTGCTTGGGGCTGTTTCGATGAGTTCAATAGAATCGATATATCCGTACTTAGTGTTATTTCCACTCAACTGCAGACGATTAAAAGTGCACTTACCATGAAATTGAAACGATTTACGGTAAGACAATTGCATATTAGATTAACATAAAAGTAAGATTGAAATCGAATAAATTTATTTTTTTTTATTTTTATTCTATTTTGCGCGTGTATATAAAATGTAGTTCGAAGGCGTCGAAATATCATTGGATTCAAAAGTTGGAATTTTTATAACAATGAATCCAGGATATGCCGGCCGTACAGAATTACCAGAATCGGTAAAAGCATTATTTAGACCTGTAACATGTATTATGCCCGATAAAGAACTGATTTGCCTAATTTCATTATTCTCTGATGGCTTTCTATCGGCAAAGGTAAGACTAAGAGTCACGGTTTACATAGCGATGAGACTTAATTTTTATGCAATAAGTGATTTTTTTTTTCGTAATAATTTTTAATCAAATATATTCCACCCACAGGTGCTAGCTAAGAAAATGACTGTATTGTATAAATTAGCTGAAGAACAACTCTCAAAACAATATCACTATGATTGGGGACTTCGTTCCTTAAACTCGGTGTTAAGAATGGCTGGTGTCATGAAAAGAAAATCAGGTGATTTGCCTGAGGGAGTTGTCTTGATGAGGGTGTTACGTGACATGAATTTTCCTAAATTTGTATTCGACGATGTCCCATTGTTTCTCGGTTTGATTAAAGTAAGTGGTTAATATTCAAATCAAAGGAAAAATAGGAAAAATCTTTCTTTTTTTTTATTTTTAAAATACCACCCGTAATTACAAAAACAATAATTTTGCTTCTGCAATTAACACAGTTGAAAAATGAATAAAAAATCATTAATATTCTCATAACACTAACTAACGAATAATTTAAAATGTATTATTTTTTGTATTCATAATTAAGGATTTGTTTCCCGGTGTTGATTGTCCACGTATTGGTTATCCAGATTTTAATGCAGCTGTCGAGCATGTACTAAGAACTGGCAATTTTATCCTAATGAATGATCAAGTGAGAATTTTTTTGTTTTTGTTTTATATATGACAAATTGCAATTAAATTGTTTATTGTTTGTTCTTGCAATCGATTTCTATACGTGATGTGTTCAATAACGTGATTTATGTGTATAATTTTAGCAAGATAAAGTTGTACAAATGTACGAAACAATGATGACACGTCACTCAACAATGATTGTTGGTCCGACCGGCGGTGGTAAAACTGTTGTGATAAATACATTGATTAAAGCTCAGACGCATTTGGGACTTCCAACCAAATGTACTGTGCTCAATCCAAAGGTAATAAAATTTGGTTAAAACTTATTTAAAATTTTTTTTTACAATAATTTAAAGTCAATAAAATTTTCTTGATAATAATAATAATAAATAAAGCTAAGGGGAGGATAGCAAAAAAAAAAAATGTTTTACTGATGAACGTTTATATTTTTATTATTTTTTACAGGCAACGTCCGTTGTAGAATTGTATGGTTTCTTAGATATGGATACTAGAGATTGGGTTGATGGTCTATTTTCAAATATATTTCGTGAAATGAATCGACCTACGGAACGAGAAGTAATACTAAACGAATTATTTAAAGAGAAAATAAAATGTAATCTACAACAATTTAATTTAAATATATAGGAAAGACGGTATGTCTGCTTTGATGGAGATGTAGATGCTTTGTGGATAGAGAATATGAATTCGGTGATGGACGACAATAAATTATTAACATTGGCAAATGGTGAACGTATACGTTTAGAGTCTTACTGTGCGCTGCTATTTGAAGTTGGAAATTTGGCGTATGCATCGCCTGCAACAGTATCCAGAGCTGGTATGGTGTATGTAGATCCAAAGAATTTGGGTTTTGCTCCATACTGGCAACGATGGGTATTACAACGACCAGAAAGCGAAAGAGAACAATTGGCTGTAATTTAATAATATTATAAAAAAAAAGAAGTTATTTTTATTCCTTTTCCATTAAATAAAAAAAAATCTTTTTTTTTTTACATAACCAAACACAAAAAAAAAGGAACTATATGATCGATTTGTCGATTCATCGATTGCATTTATACTGGAGGGTATGGATGGATCGTCACAGGGAGCACCACTACGTACAGTTCTATTTCAAAGCAATTTAAATATGGTTACACAATTATGTGCAATTTATGACTCAATATTTCCAATGTCTGACAGTGGTGATACAGTTTACGATGCTGAAATAATTGAATGTGGTTTTGTGCAGGTAAGAAATGAATAAAATTAAATTTTAATTGAATTTTATTAATTATAAGTTGTAAAATTTATTTAATTAAACATTTGTCCAGTGTCTATACTTTTCTTTTGGTGCAGTACTTGTGGAACAAGACAGAGTGATTTACGATGGATTTATTAAGAAACTATTAGGAATGGTTAATGTCGAAGATACAATTGAGAAACCAGCCCGTAGCGGACAATGTCCAACATCAAAGCCAACGTTATTTGATTACCTTTTTAACATGAAGGAAAGGATATGGGAGGCTTGGGAATGGCTCATACCGTCATATATACATAATCGTGAGACTAATTTTAGTGAAATTCTTGTGCCAACCGTTGATACACTACGAACCAGTTACGTTTTAACATTAATGAATGATGTAATGCTTTAATTAAATTCTCTAAAATTTTGGCTATATTCACTAAAACCATATATTAAAATGATTAAAATTTATTTATTTAGTTGAAACGACCGATATTGCTCGTTGGTGATACGGGCACAGCAAAAACAGCAATTATATCAAATTATTTGCGAAATCTCAATCCAGAGGTTTATGTTAGTCAAACTTTCTAATTTATGCATTAATTATCAAAGGAAAACATTAATTATCCTTATTATTAATATTATTATTATGTTAGGTCCTGTTAAATATAAATTTCTCCTCGAGAACATCGTCAATGGATGTACAAAGAACAATTGAGGCGTCTGTTGAAAAGCGGACCAAAGATACATACGGGCCACCAGTTGGAAAAAGAATTGCGACATTTATTGATGACATGAATATGCCATTTGTTGATGATTACGGCACACAGCAACCGATTGCATTACTAAAATTGCTATTTGAACGTGGCGGTATTTATGATCGTGGAAAAGATTTAAACTGGAAAAGACTTAAGGATTTAACGTATTTTGCTGCAATGGGTAGAGCTGGTGGCGGTCGTAACGATGTTGACCCACGTTTTATATCAATGTTCACGGTTTATAATCTTATATTTCCTGAAGATAGCACTCTACGGCACATCTATAGTTCAATAATAAAAGGCCATTTAAGTATATTTCCCGGAGAGTTATACGCCGTATCTGACATTCTTATTCAAATGACTCTCGATCTATTTAAGGTGAATTTGATTTTTATTTTTATTCTGATTGCTCTTTAAGATAAAAAAAAATCGTTTTTCAGGTTGTTATCGTAGAATTGCCACCGACACCATCAAAATTCCATTATATATTTAATTTAAAAGATTTATCAAGAATATGTGCTGGTATGCTATTGATACATCCTGATTATTTTAAAGAGGAGAAACAATTGGTACGCGTTTGGCGTAATGAATTCACCCGTGTCATTTGTGATCGTTTAATTAACGAACACGATATAATATTAATGCGTGATCATATAAATAATGAAATCAGTGAGAATTTTCCAAAGCCACCGAAAACAACTATATCGGTGCCAGTGCTACCGGTTGTGGTGCCTGAAATTAATGCAGAAACTGGTGAAGTGATTGTAGAAGCAGGTGAGGGATAATCACACATTTTTTTTTTTAACTTTAACTTCGCAAATAATGTAATTTTTTTTCTTTTTTTATTATTCTTATTGAGAAAAGTTCCAGAGATTATACCAGAAGTATGCACCGAAGAATATGCTTTAAGAGATCCATTATTATTTGGTGATTATCGTAATGCAGTAAATGAGAGTGAAAAACGTTTTTATGAAGATCTGCTAGATTATGAAGCGATTTATTTTCTATTTCAAGAGGTTTTATAATTTTTTTTTTCCATTTCCATTTTTATTTTCATTTTTTTCTTGAATAAACAAAAATTTTTATTACATTTTTTTTTTATTTTGTATTTTCTCCATCAGATTCTAGAGGAATATAGTGAGCGGAAGGGGCGTTTAAGTCTTGTGCTGTTTGAAGATTGCTTAGAGCATTTAACACGTGTACACAGAACATTACGAATGCACAGGTAAACAAAAAAAAAAAAATAAAAATGTTTTTTAAAGGAAATTTACATTATTACATGATTTGTTTGTTTATGATTTAAGGGGACATGTACTATTGGTGGGAGTGGGCGGCTCAGGTAAACAGAGTATTACACGTTTAGCAGCATTTGCAGCTGAATGTGATATTTTCGGTATAACATTGGCTAGAGGGTATAATGAGAACTCGTTTAAAGAAGATTTAAAAATTCTATACAATCTATTGGGTGTCAGTAATAAAAAAACGGTTTTCGTGTTTACAGCAGCACAGGTACGCTTTGGCTATGTTATAAAACTCTTTAATTAAATTGTATAAATATAGTGATTCATTTAATTAAATATAAAACTAATTAGATTGCGGAGGAAGGCTTCTTAGAAATAATAAATAATATATTGACTGTGGGTACTGTGCCAGCGCTATTCTCTGATGAGGAAAAAGATGCAATTGTGGGTCTGTGTCGTAATCCAGCAAGTGCAGCTGGATATGCCGTTTCAAAGTATAATATAATAATATATCTTTAATTTGTTTTTTTTTCTAATTAATATTTCCATTAATTGGCTAGGGATGCGGTTTGGTCATACTTTTTGAATGCTTGTGCAGAAAATCTTCATGTCGTTTTATCAATGTCACCTGCTGGCGACGCTTTAAGAAATCGTTGTCGTAGTTTTCCCGGTTTAGTTGGTAGCACATCTATTGATTGGGTATTTCCATGGCCAGCACAAGCATTATTTGCTGTTGCAAAAGTTTTCCTTGCCGAACATCCTAAGGTGATTATTATTATTATTATTATTATTACTGTTTACTGATATACAAAATTATTATTTTTGTTTTAATTAAATTTATTTCTTAATTAGATTCCTGAGATACATAAAGAGTCTATTGTGGCACATGTTGTGCATGTTCATCGTTCCCTTGGCTTTTATTCATTAGAATTTTTACAGCAATTACGTAGGAAAAACTACGTTACGCCAAAACATTATTTAGATTTTATAAGTACCTATCTGAAATTGATTGGTAAGTGGCAATAAGGATTGTTTTTGTTTACATGTTTATAATCGATTATTAATTTGATTTAAATTTAATCAGAGGAGAAAGATAGTTTCATAATGAAACAATGTAATCGCCTACAGGAAGGTATAAATAAAATTAATGAAGCCTCCGATCAAATTGATCAGCTACGGGAAATGGTTGAGACACAACGTCATAATGTAATTGCATCTGCTGAGAAATGTGAAAGCATGTTATCTGGAATTCAAATATGTAAAGATTTACGGTTTTTGGAAAATAAATTTTTTGCATTCATATTCATATATTCATTTTTTTTTTATATAGCGACAGAAACTGCAAATACAAAAAAAGAATTAGCATCGGAAAAGTCGGTTGAAGTTGAATCAAAAAGTAAAGAGATTGGAATCGAGAAGGGTGAAGCCGAAGAAGTATTACATGCTGCATTGCCAGCATTAGAAGCTGCACGTTTAGCTTTAGCCGATTTAGAAAAGTCTGACATTACGGAAATTAGGAGTTTTGCTACACCACCCGAAGCTGTGCAGGTATTCATTATTCTTTACCTTTTGTGTTTTAATTTAATTTATTTGCACAATTTAACGATTTTAATTATACTAATTAATTTAGGTTGTATGCGAGTGTGTAGCAATTATCAAGGGTATTAAAGAAATATCGTGGAAGACGGCTAAAGGAATGATGTCTGAGGGTGGATTCTTGCGAAGTTTACTCGAAATGAATTGCGATATTATAACGCAGAAACAAGTAGCACAAGTTCGAGCTCACATGAGAGTAAATTATCAAATAACTGTTTTTTTCCATAATCACATTAAATTCACACCCCACATTATTTTCCCGCTTTCTTAATTTTATGCAAACAAAAAATAACTAGAAAAGTCAAAAATTAGATGAAATGCAGAATATTTCAAAAGCTGGTTATGGCCTTTTAAAATTTGTTCGTGCCGTACTTGGTTATTGTGATGTATTCAAAGAAGTGAAACCAAAGAAGGAGCGCGTCGAATTTTTAGAAATTGAATTAGATACACAAGTGAAAATGTTAAATAGATTAAATACAGAAATAACAAATCTGGAGAATACATTAGGTGAATTGAATAGAAAATATGCAGATGCGATGCAAGAAAAAACAATGCTTCAGGAAATGCTTGAGCAGGCGGAAAGACGCTTGGTATAAATGAGAAAAGAATAAAATTAAAATATAATTTCCATGTAATTAATTAATCTGAGATTTATTGTAGCTTGCCGCTGACAAATTGATTACTGGATTAACATCAGAAAAGAAACGTTGGCTTATTGATTTGGATCAATTGCATGATGATAAAAATAAAGTGGTGGGCACCCAACTTATATCTGCGTCATTTTTAGCATACAATGGACCATTCTCTTGGGAGTTTCGCAAAACAATGATTTTTCAAGATTGGCTTAATGATGTTCAAGAAAAAGAAATTCCTATCACATTACCATACAAAATTGATAGTCATCTGACTAATGATGTTGAAGTTAGCACGTGAGTTTTGTTTTTTTTTTTTATTTTTTATTTTTTATTTTTTATTAATTTGTTTTTCCTGATTTACTTACTTCTGTTTCGATTAAACAGATGGACGTCAGAGGGTCTTCCGCCTGATGAATTATCAGTGCAAAACGGTATACTGACAACACGCGCATCCCGTTTTCCCCTTTGTATTGATCCTCAACAACAGGCACTTGCTTGGATCAAAAAGCGGGAACTACCAAATAATTTAAAAACGGTCTCATTTAGTGATAGTGATTTTCTTAAACAATTGGAAATGAGCATAATGTACGGAATACCAATATTATTCCAAGATGTTGATGACTATATTGATCCTGTTATTGACAATGTCCTAGAGAAAAATATTAAAAGTAATTAATTAATCCTTCTATTCTGTTATAACTTATAACAATTAAATTCCGATTTTAATTTTTATCTTATAATAGTACAATCGGGTCGACAATTTTTAATCCTTGGTGACAAAGAAGTTGATGTAGACCCCAATTTTCGAATGTATTTAACAACAAAGTTAGCAAATCCAAATTTTGATCCATCCGTTTATGCGAAGGCAACTGTTATTAATTACACAGTAACTGTGTCTGGATTAGAAGATCAATTATTAAGTGTTGTCGTTAGATCTGAACGCCTTGACTTGGAAGAGCAACGTGAATTTCTTATCGAGGAGACAAGTGTAAATAAGCAACTGTTGCAACAACTTGAAGATTCACTGTTAAGAGAATTGGCCACCTCTACCGGTAACATGTTAGATAATACAGAGCTGATAGCCACCCTGGATAATACTAAAACAAAGGCGGCTGAAGTAAGCACTAAGCTTGAATTGACTGAGAAAACAGCGATTGATATTGATATTTTACGTGATGGTTATCGACCTGTGGCTAAACGTGGTGCCAATCTATTTTTCGTTTTATCTGATATGGCAACGGTTAACACAATGTATCAGTATTCATTGAATTCTTATCTTGATGTATTTGCATATTCATTACGTAAGGCAACGCCTGACACAGTGCTATCAAAACGACTCAACAACATAATAGCGACATTAACGAAAAACGTCTACGATTATGGTTGTACGGGCATTTTTGAAAAGCATAAACTTTTATACTCATTCCAAATGACAACAAAACTACAGCAGAGCGAGCTAAAACTAAAACAAATTGAATTGGATTTTTTCATTAAAGGATCTGTTACACTGGAGAAGAGTGCACGGTAATTTTTTTTTTTTTTGTTTTTTTGTTTTCTTCTTTATTATCCAATAAAAGTTAAAACATTTCATTGTCTTTCATTTTAATTATTTTTAATCTTGTTTCGTGTTGTTATATATTTTTTTTTGCCAAATAGAACTTGCCCAGTAAAATGGATTTCTGATAAGGGTTGGGAGGATATATTAAAATTGGCAACAGATTTCTCTGATGTATTTGGAGACTTGCCGGATAGCATTGAGAGAAAAACTGATGCGTGGAAAGAATGGTATGATTTAGAGGCACCAGAAGAAGTTGACACACCGGATCAGTATACAGGACGAATGAGTCCCTTCCAGGTAGACTGGACACAATTAAAATTTATATTTATTCATGGAAATTGTTTTTTTTTTAATTACTTTCATTTCGTTTTATTTAATTAACACAAGAAACTAATGTTTTTACGATGTTTCCGTGTCGATCGTGTTTATCGTGCTATAAATAATTATATAACCGAGGTGATGAGCGAGGAATATATAACACCACCTGTTATAAGTTTTGAAGCAATATATGAGCAAACATCGGGCACCACACCTGTTGTCTTTATTTTAAGTCCCGGCTCAGATCCAACAAATGATTTAATGAAATTATCGGAAGCCTGTGGTATGGGCTCTGGTAAATTTAAACATATTTCGCTTGGACAGGGACAAGAAATTGTATGAACAGAATAATAATTTTCCTTTTTATTTGGTTTTTATGACAACAAAATGTTTTTTTTATTTGTTTTCCGGTTTTTATTGTGATATGTAGGCAGCACTTGCTTTACTAGATATGGCAATCAGTCGTGGTCAATGGTTGATGCTACAAAATGGTCATCTATTAGTGTCATTTATACGAAAATTGGAGAAAGTTTTAGAGAAAATTGAAAAACCACATCCAGACTTTCGTTTGTGGATAACCACAGATCCGACACCAACATTTCCAATTGGTATACTTCAAAGGTCGCTTAAAGGTAATTCTTTTCTAAATAATAGTGGACGCAAAAAAGAAAAACTTTTTTTTTTTATTTATCAAAAAATATTTCTGTATTTATGTTGTAAAAGTTGTGACGGAACCACCAAATGGTTTAAAATTAAATTTACGTTCAACATTTTTCAAATTACGTCAACAAACACTTGATGCTTGTGTTCACGATGCATATCGACCATTAATATATGTTTTGGCATTTTTCCATGCTGTTGTTCAGGTAAAAAAAAAACAATTTTTTTATTTTATGTATCTTTATGTATTAAAAGCGCCCCGTTATAAACACGCACACACACACACAGGAACGAAGAAAATATGATAAACTAGGATGGAATATATGCTATGATTTTAATGAGTCTGATTTTAATGTGTGCGCCCAAATACTGGAAACATATTTAACAAAGGCAATTATTATAAAAGAGACACGCATACCATGGAATAGTTTAAAGTATTTAATTGGTGAAGTGATGTATGGTGGACGGGTGATTGATGACTTTGATAGACGTATTGTTGGTGTTTATATGGATGAATACATGGGTGATTTTCTCTTTGATACCTTTCAACCATTTCATTTCTATCATGATGAGGTTGTTAATTACAATATACCACAAGCGGTTGTTAAAGAGGAATACATAGGTAACTATAACTAGTAATTTACAAAAAAAAAAAAATCCATTTAATGACTTGAAAATGGTAACTAACCCATTTCTGAAAGCACTTATTAAACAATTTGTAACTCTAAAAAATTTTTTTTTTTTTTAATTCCCAGCCGCTATTGATTTATTACCACTAACAAATACTCCGGACGTCTTTGGACTGCATCCAAATGCTGAAATTGGTTACTATACTCAAGCTGTTAAAGAAATCTGGACACATTTAATTGAATTACAACCGCAAACAAGTAGGTTTTACTTTTCTATTTTTTTGGCATACAAACTTTTTCTCTCTTGCGTTTTGGTTCACAAAATGCGAATTTTTTTTTTTGTTTTTCCTGAAACAACAAATAAATTTTTGTTTTTTAATTAATTTACTTTTTTTTTTCTACATTTGTGTTTGCTTACTCTCTGATATAAAAAAAAAAAATATTATTAAAAATTAATAAACAACCACGAAGTACCACGATGGAATTGTAATGCAAAGGGTAAAAAAAAACTATTTTTGTGTGTTTTGTGTGTTTTTGAGTGGTTTTGCCTCGGTTTTTTATTTTAATTTAATTAAATTTACTTTACACAATTTTTTGGTGTTTTTTATTTTTATTTTAGTTTATTCAGTGTTATTTCATCATGTTTGCATTTTTAATTTATTTCTGCAATTTGCAATAGGAATTTAATTTTGTGTTTTGATTAAAGAAAATTTCCTGAATTAAAGAAAAAAATTATTAATAAATTTTGTGGTTTTTAGGTGGCGGTGAGGGTGGTATTAGTCGTGATGAATTTATTGATAGTGTTGCCTTGGACATTTTAAATAAATTACCAAAAGAATTTGAGATTTGGCGTGTTAAGAAGGCATTCCAAATGAATATAACACCAACCGGTGTCGTTTTATTACAAGAATTAGAAAGATATAATTTATTAGTGATACGTATTGAAAATACTTTGCAATTATTGAGAAAAGTAAGTTTTATTTTTAACTATTTATTAAACAAACTCGTAGTTTATTCGTAGTGTGGCGATGAAGGTGGGTGGATATTCTGCTTGCATCTATACAGCTAATGTTTACAATCAGTTTCGTTTTTTAATTAAAGAAAACAATTTTTAATTATAATGAAAAATGTTTTAAGAAGAAATTTTCGCTTTTTTATTTTTATAAATATTCATGAATATTAAATGCGCCGCCCCCTAACTGCAGCACACAACACCCCCTGAAGTATTATTTAAAAAAGGTTTCTTTTTTTTTTTTGGTGAATTTTCTTTACAACGTACATAACCAATCAATCTTTTAAAGTTGCCTTCTACATAAAATTCTAGACACCCTTCCTTCATCCACACAATGACGCTTTAAAATTCATTGAATCATCATCACACTTTTAAAAATGATCGAAAATTGATTATTCTGACCATTTTTCATCGTACAAAAATTAATTAAATTTATTATTTTTAATTTTATATATATAAAAAAAAAAAGAGTGGAAAATTGGAATAATAATAAAAAAAAAAACCAGGAAAAAAACTTTAATTTATACGGGCATTGTGTGTCGCATCAATTTGCAATTTTCAATTTTCATGTTGATGAAAAATTCAATTTTTGGTAAATTTGCAAAAAATAAATAAAAATAGTTGTGCGTTGCGGAGGGATGATGTGGAAATAATTTTAATTTGCATAAATAAAATAGAAAATTGTTATAAATTTAATTAAATTAATTTTTATATATTTTTTTTTTTTTTTTGATTATAATTAGGCGATTGCTGGTGAAATTGGCATGGACGTTGTTTTAGATAATATTGCAAATTCATTATTTAATGGTCAGTTGCCAAATAATTGGCGTAAATTAGCACCGGCTACTTGTAAACAATTAGGTTCATGGATGGAACATTTACAGGTTGGTCAGCAATAATAAACATCACAATATACATACATATATGCATACAACCCCAGAAATATAACAAACACACCAACTATTTGTTTAGATAATTTTTCCCCAATTTTTTTTATTATTTTTTTTTTTTTATTTATTTTTTTTTCTATATTTAATAGCGACGAGCAACACAATATAAATTTTGGTCGTTATCTGGTGAGCCAGTGGTTATGTGGTTATCTGGCCTTCATATACCCGAAAGTTATTTATCAGCTTTAGTTCAGGTATGTGTGCTTTCAAGAGGAAAATTCTTTTTTTTTATTTTATTCAATTTGCATGCCATAACCCCCAATTTTGTGTCTGCGATGGGGGTTTGGGTTGTTGTTTAGATTTTTGTTGTTTTTTTTTTTCATATGTATATATTTATTTAGATTGCTTGCCGTAAAAATAATTGGCCACTTGACAAATCAACACTTTTTACAAGTGTTACGGAATATTCGGACCCGGATGATGTTGAAGCTCGACCTCTAACGGTAATAGAGTTTTTTCCCCTCTCTTTTCGATCCTTCAATTATAATTTATTAAAAAACAATTTTCTTTATTTTTTTTTTCTTTAAATTTCTTAAAAGGGTTGCTATATAACTGGGTTATATTTGGAAGGTGCCAGATGGAGTATTGAAAATGATTGTTTAGAACGTTCACACCCGAAAATACTTGTTGAACCATTACCAATACTCTCTGTCTTGCCTATTGAAGTACATCGGCTTAAATTACAAGTACATGGATTTATTTCCCATCTTTATTATAATTTTTTTTTAATTATTAAATATTTTACAGAATACATTCCGTACTCCAGTTTATACAACATCGCAACGTCGTAATGCAATGGGTGTAGGTTTAGTGTTTGAAGCTGATTTAGGTACACCAGAACACATTAGTCATTGGGTTTTACAAAGTGTTTGTCTTACATTAAATACGGATTAATATTTTTTTTTTCTTTGTTTTGTTTGTTTGCTTTGTTAATTATTTATTATTGTTCGTTTTTAAAATAAAATAATGATAAAAACACAAATTTAAAAAAAATAATTTTTATCCAAGTCACAAACCATAAGTCTACAAAAATAAATTTCTTTATGTATTCTCCAAATCGTTTTGTTGTTATATTGTTTCTTGGAAAGCCCTGCGTTAAAAGAGAAAAACCTTACTAAACCGCAGCCAGCTGTGCTACTGTGGATATCAAAATAAATCGATAATATAAATGGCGAATTACCATACCAAGAAGTGTAACATCAGTGCTGTTATTTTCTATTATTTACACAATAAAATGATTTAAAATAAACTTTAAAAAATTAATAATTTTGTGTTAAAATGTTTAATAAGTGTTAATCAAGGTAATTTTCTGACATAAAGTAATTTTTTTCTACTTTTATTAATGATGGAAGATAGTGGAATTGATAGTGGTGATAAATTAAATTCCATATGTTTTGATAGTGAAATTGTGGTAATTTCCTTATAAAAATAAAATAATTATTCACTAAATAATAAATTTAATCATTTTTTTTTTGTTATTTGTTTTTAGAGTAAAAATGATTTAATTGAAAGCGATAATTCATCAAATGATAATTTAGAGATTGAATTTCGTGGTGGTTCAACTAGCAATGGTATAACAACAACAGCTGTTAATCAGTTAAATGATAAGAATTATTTAAATACCACAAATAATAATAATAATAATAGTAATAATAATAATAGGAATAATAAGACTAATAATAATAATAATCAACGTTATAATGATAAATATAAACAAATAAATACTTGTAAAATCCTACAACGAAAATTAGAATTAAAAGTTGAACGAGCGAAACGTAATTACAATCAGTTACATGACGATAAGGTAATTAAAAATAATTTTATTTTATTTATTATTAAAAAAGTTTTTAATTAAATAATTAATTATTTATTTTAAAGGAATTAAAACCAAAATCTTCCCGTATGATTCCAATTAGTAAACTACAAATTCCCGGTTGTACAGAGAATCAACCGCTTGTTGAATACAAATCGGATAGGTAAGTGCACACTATTAAAATATAGATGGCAGTAATTATTATTTTTATTTTCTTATTCATATTTTAACTCATAGTGATCCTGACGATGATGATGTCGGAGTCTCTTTTTTCCCTGTAAATAAAACAAAATCAAATAAAAAACAAGATTTAAGCGATACCTTTAGCATACAAGAGATGACCATTGAATCCGATACTGATGATAGCGAGTCACAGAATTTAGAATTATTACCACCAACATCTAGTGACAAAGTTTTAGAGAAACTTATCTCGTTTATGTGCTGTACAAATCCAACAAAACATAATTAGATATGGAAAATAAATGCGAAAACTTAATTAATGTAAATGTTAACAAAAAAATAAAACAGAATATTTAATGTAAATTTGCATAACAAAAAAAAAAACAAACGTATAGTAGGATTAAAAATAAATAAGTTAGTTAGTGACTAGAAAAAACTTAGATATTTCAAAGTAAACAGAAAAAAAAGGGTAAAACTTTAATGGATTTTTAGAGTATAGGGAAGAACGGTTTTGTCATTTTATCAAAGGTGGATTTTGGATGCATTTTCTAATAGCAAAAAAAAAAAAAAAAATAAATAAAACTTTTTTGCTACTGTTTGCACAAAAATTATTTATCTTTTCGAAATTAAACTAAAAGTTTGGCATAAGTTTTTTTTTATTTTTTTCGTTTGTTGTCAGAAAAACAGTGCAAACAGTGACTAACACTCTGGGGATTTAGTTAGCTAAAGTGAATAATTATTGTTTTAGAAAAGTTTATCCCAGTTAAATACTTTAGAAAAAGTTTGTGTGTGTTTTTTTTTGTTCATTGTTTAATGAATTTCAATTACAGTAGCATTTTTTTTTTTGTAACTTAACGTAACTTTTTTTTTGCTCCTTGGGAATAACATTTTTTTTAGTGAGTTTTTATTACTTTTGTAACACTCATATCTGTGGAATAGATTAGTTTTTTTTTCTAAACGATTTTTGGAGAATCTAGCAAAATTGTATGTAACTAGAGAAGGAATTTTTTTTCCGTAGAATAAGGTCGATTTTTTTATGCCACAATGAATCTCCCTGCAAATTAATTCCAAATGGGCTGAAACATTGCAGGATTTCTCTTTAGAACAACAGAATATTGTTCTACGAGTTTGACGGAAAAAAAAATTATTTCTCGCGTTATGATCACTCAAACTTTAACAAATTTTCAAAAACAATCAGATCTCAGAATGCGCCTGTAACTCGGGAACATTTTTTTTTGGCCAAACCCGTAGTACAAGTTAGAAGCGTAATCCAAGTTCAATGGAATTTTTAATTTTAAAAATGTCTACGAAATTAAATCCACAGTGTGATGTTTTGATTATTAATGTAGTTAGTGAATTTTGTAGGGAATTTTTAAAATTAGAAACTCGGTCAGTTCGGTAGGACAACAAGAACAAGAATATTAATGATAATAATAATAATTTGTTGAATTTAAAACTATGAATAAATGAATTAATTAATTAATAATAAAATAAAAATAAAAAACACAGTAAAAAATTATTATTAATGTTTTATTTACAAACATATTTTACATAAAAATTTATTTTCTTCATTTATTTATTTTTATTTTTTAATTATTATTAATTTTTTATTTATTATTTTCTTCTTTTAATTATAATTTTTATTTAATTATTTTTAATTTTTTTTAATACATTAAAATGACACATTTCTGTATAAGAAGAAGAAGAAGACATAAAAAAATACGAAAATCTTTCTGTTTTATAATTATTTATTATTTTTTAATATCTAATTAAAAAAAAAAAAAAAAAACAAAAAGGCCACAGTTTAATTAAATTTGTTTTTTTTTTTTAACTTCTTTAATTATTAATTATTTTCTCTTTAGTTATTTAATAATTAAAAATAATTCATTTATCTAGGTAACAATATATATATATATATTTTTTTTTTTTTCATTAATTTTTATTTTTTTATTTTTTCGTTTATTGTTTAAACAAACAGAGGAAGAGAGAGGGCAGTTTTATTTTTATTTTCATTTTTCTTTCTATTAATTAATAAAACGAAAATTAATTAATCTGTATAGAGAGTTTATTATAAAACTATTAAATGCAGTAAATAAAAAAGCTAATTGGATAAAAAAAAAAATCCAACAACATTACATCGGATAATGTAATGTAATTTAATTAATTAATAAAAACAATAAAAAATAAAACTTAATTATAGAAATAGAGAGAAAAAAAAGTGGGTGAAGAGGTTCGTTGTGTTTTTTAATTATTATTTTTTTTTTGTTTCTGTTAATTTTGTTGATTGTGGCAGACAGACACACACACACAAAACCAAACTTTTATTATTTTTTTTTTTGTATTTGTTGTAGTTTTGTAATTAAATTAAATTAAATTATTTTTAATAATTTTTATTATTATTATTATTGTTGTTTAAACCATATTTGGATAATAAGTATCTAATTGACCAGCTTGTGTACAGGATTTACAACAGAATTTCGCATAATATTGATGTCGACAATATTGGCCGGTTACAATTAGTTTGCAATTAGCAAAGAATGGACTGTCGGTACAATTTGGTGGTACATATATACCTTGTACCTCAATACGTTCCTCATGGAACGCTTCACTATAATCATTACGTGCATGACATCTATAATCACCAGAATCATCATGTGTTGCTGCCGCAATTAATAAACGATTTGATTCTAAAAAAAAAAAAAAAAAATTAAAAAATCAAATTATTAAACAAAATTAAAGACAAACAAAGATTCTCACCAGTTATTTGAATACGATCATTTGGAATAATTTCGACATTATTCTTGTACCAGGTAACTGATGGTATTGGATAACCATCGACATCACATTGTAATGATATCTCAGATCCAACGGCAAATACATGGCCACTTGCAGGTAAAATAATATTTGCTTGAACCGGCACTACGAATACAGATAATTTTCCATTAAAAAAAATAAATTTCATTGATTTACAGGATAAGTATCTAGGGATTTTATAACTACTAAAACAAACTACACAAAACAACAAGACTGGTAACAAACTACAAATGTTAATTCATGAACAAAACAAATAAATTAATTATAAAACACTTACCGCTACGTGGTCTTTCTGGTGGGGGTGGTGGTGGTCTTGTGGGTTGTGGAGATGTGAAAATAGGAACAAATGGTATAGGAACGACACGTGGTGTCGGACGGGATGGACGATAAGGATATGAGGGACGAGGAGTTGTTGTTGGTTCGGCAGCCGACACCAAAAACTCCAAATATTTTCGATCCTCTTCGTTACTAACATGCACAGGACCGATTGCTTTTAATGTTATTTCAATAGACACAGCTTTACCCTCACCACTCCATGCTTGACATGTATATTTGCCCAAATCGGATAGATCAACATGTTTAAAAACAAGTGAAAAATCACGTCTTACTTCAAAGTGTGGCCCCTTCAATGGGACCATATCGTTACCGCGCCACCATCCAACAATCGGATTTGGATTGCCACCGGCCAAACAGCGTAATACTGCTGGCTGTCGCAATGTGACAATCATTGTTGAATTTTGTGGACCAACTATATATGCCTTTTGTTTAACTGGCGCTACAATATGTTATTTAATACATACACAAAACAAGACCAGAACACAAAAAGTAAAAAGAAAAGAAACAAAAATTTGGCTTAATAAAAACAAATCTCATGCACATAAAACAAGAAAATTAAATTATTTAATTTATGTCATTGATAAAAGCGTCAATCAATTAATTTTAAACCTTTTAACCACATTTTTCAAACAAATTTTTTTTTTTTAGGTTATTAATCAAATCCAATCAAATTTACATAATTAAAAGTTTTTTTTTTTCATTCCAAATGCAAAATAAAACCAAAACCGGGCAAAAAAAGATTTGAGTAAAAGCAGCATAAATACCTGATACAGTAAGATTAACTTCACGTGTTACTGGTGATCCAATACCATTGTCAGCAACGCATAAATAGGAACCAGTGTCTGTACGGATTAATTGTACAATTTGTAAGTCACCAGTAGATGTAAGTAAGTAGCGTCCTTGGTTGGTATCAATCTAAAAATAAGAATAATTTATTTCTTAAGCTCCTTCTTCAATAAATAAGCAAATGTTTTATGCCATACAGTGATTCCTTGACGTCTCCATGTGATAGTTGGTGGTGGGTATCCAGTTGCGTAACAACGTAATGTAGCTACACCGCCTTCATGTACTTGTAAACGTTTCTCCTCTTCTGGCACCTCATCAAGTACTGGTGGTTGAGCACCTGGATAGTATGGACGTGGTGCTTCTGTTTCTGGACTAGCCTCTTCAGCTGGTAATACACAAACGTAACCACAACCGGCTACACAGCATTTATTTTCACCACGACAATCAGCATCCGAATAACATTCACGATCACATCTGGTATTATTCGCCAATTCTGGACATTCACCAGGCTTGTTGACTTTAATAATTAAAAAAGAATAATAAAAAAAATTGTAAAAAACAAAAGATCAAATTTTTCATCCAGAAATTTCTTACTTTTTCTACAAACTGGAATAAATACTGTTCCAACATCTGTTTCTGTTTTAATGTCAATTGCACATTGTTCATCCTCTTCACATGTGTAGTCACGGCAATGATCTTCACACTCGCAACGTTCACAATTATTACTATCATATGAACGGGATACACCGTATGGGCAATGTAGTTGACTACAATGTTCATGGAATTCACGGCAAATATCTGGTTTCTGTTCGGTATCATCATGATCAATTGCATTTTCAAGTTCATGATCCTCTATTACTAGTTAATGACATTAAAAAATTAATCAAATTGAAATGGTAAAACAAAATAAAATAAAATCTAAAATGTACAATCACCCCAATCTTCACCTGTTTAAAATAAAAAATAAAAATATTTTTGTGCATATTGTGGTGCAAAATAAAGTTATTTGGCGCGTGTTATGAATGTAATTTGTGTGCATTTTGCATATGAAAATAATTTTACGAAATGAAAGTGTGTAATTACCCAATAAATTCTATGATTTTAACTACTTTTGGTGCATAATTTGTGTGTTTATAATAAAAATGTCGATATAAAGGCATAAAAAGCTTTCATTTCATTTGTTTTGTGAAATAAACTTACTATTGCAGAAGTTCATGCAAGAATCATAAGAACGGAAGTTGTTTTGGTTGCCGGCACAACCACTATATATAAATGTAATGCATACTCCTCGTGATTCATCATAGAACCAACGTTTACGATAATCTTGTTGTGCATTGCACTCACCGATTTCAACCGGTAACGTGCAGATCGCTAGTTTTCATTAGTTTTTGTTTTTGTATTTATTAATTATATTAGATTTAATTCGTGTTAATTAAGAATAGTCTTACCTTTGTTGTCACCGCTGTGTGGCTCTTCGTGGGCAATACACACAGATTCACATTCTTCAATTGATACGAAACGATTTCCATTTCCTTCGCAGCCACTGTAACTATACGGAATACAGCGACGAGAATTACGATCGTAACCGAATCGTGTTTGCCATTGGTCGCATGATCCCTTTTCGATTGGCTCACTACAAACATCTGTAACGTTACAATAAACATTAATAAAAATTACTATTGACTATTACTATTAAAAAAAAAAAATTATCGTATCTTACCAACTCCACGATAAGCTCCGCATTGTCGATTACATTGTTCTTCAGATTCGAAACGATTACCATTTCCGCCACAACCACTGTAGTAGAATCCTTCGCAACTGTCTCTATCGCGGTTGTAATAGTACGCGACTACTTGATCAGAGCAATTACCATAGCTAACTTCTTCATGACAAATCGATACTTCACCAGGCTCATCAAATCTCTGTAAATAATAAAAATGATCATCAAGTAAATGGATTTTTGTTAGAGATTTTAAAAATTCGTACAGGAGCAACGGTAACGTGTGTTTCTGGTGGGCCGCGACGTTGACAGGACTCAATACATTCGTGTTCGGTGTAGAAGTTATTTTTGTTACCACGACATCCGCTGAATTTAAATTCAACGCAACGATCATGTACTTCCTCGTAGTGCCATCTGGTCATATTCTCCGCACAACGTCCATAAATTGGTGGCATGGAACATTTTTCTTATAACATAGAACACACAATACATATTTTCATTTTCTGTTCTGCTTTGTAATTCAAATAACTTACCTTGAACTTGTCCACAGCTTCTTTCACATTCTTCAAGAGATTCGAAACGATTGTCATTGCCGTTGCAGCCGCCATACATAAATTGATCACAAAGTCCATGCTGAGAATTGTAATACCATTTGGGTTTATAATCTTCGCAGTCTCCGGAATCATATTGATCGAAGCAGTGTTCTGTTTCTCTGGATTCTGGTTCACGTTCTGGCTCACGTTCACGTTCTGGTTCACGCTCTGGTTCACGTTCCCTTTCGCGTTCGCGCTCTCTTTCATCTGGCCTTTCACGATGTGGTGCATCAGTTGCTGGTTTCTTGTCACACCTGTTAAGACACGACTCCTCGTCATCGAATTTATTGTCGTTACCACCACAACTACCATAGTAGAATTGTCTACAACGCGATTCTTTTGTATCGTAATACCATTTTGTTGTATAATCGGTACATTCACCAATTTCAGCGGGCAGTTGACAAAGATCCTTTTCTACGTGGTCACATTTTTTCAAAAAGTACATATTAATGGTTTGCCAAATACAAGTGCGAATAAAATGTGTAAATTTGTATGAACATTAAAAGCATTAGTGAGTTAAATCCCTTCTTACCAATATGCGGAGGACAATCGGCTTCACAATCCTCCATTGATCTAAAACTATTTTTATTGCCACCACAACCAGTGTAGTAGAATGGCATGCATTTGTTATCGGTTTTAGAGAAATGCCAACGGGCATGACGACCGTCACATTCACCAAGATCTTTAGTTTCAGAGCATGTTGCTACATTTTTTAATTTTTTAATTTTTTGTTTTTTTTTATGTTTTTTATGTTGATTAATATTCAATCCACCATGCAAATTTTGTTTTAGTTTATTTAAATTTTAGTTCAAATAAAATGAAAGGTGTTATAGAAAATAGAAAAGATTTAATTAGATTAAAATTTGATTAAATAAATTTTAATTAAAGAGATTAAGATGCAATTATCTAACATCAAATCACCAATTAATTTTGTCACAAAACCAAAAAAAAATGTTTAAAAATCTAGTGTGAAAAATAAAAAAAAAATACCTTTGCTGACTCCCGGCGTTTTGCAATGATAATTACATGCATGCTCGGTAACATAATTGTTTTTGTTACCCTTGCATCCACCATAGTTGAATGGACGACAAGTTTCTGTTTCATTATCATAGTGCCAACGATCAAATGAACCGTTGCATGGACCTTCCTCCTTTGGTTGTTCACATTGGGCTGTAAATTAATATTATTCAATGCACATGCACATTCACTAACTACTATTTTACTTACGTAGTCCAGCGTCAACCAAGCAGTTTTGGTTACAAGCCTCCAAGGTTTCGAATCGATTGTTGTTGCCCAAGCACCCACCATACACAAATTGAGAACACATATTTCTGTCTGTGTCATATGACCACATTGGAAGATACGCTGTACATGGTCCATGTATTTTGGGTAGTAGACAAGCAGCACGGCCTTGTGGTTCCTCGCATACATTTTTACAATCCTCGATTGAATCGAAACGATTGTCATTTCCACCGCATCCGCCGTACCAGAATCTTCCGCAAGATCCATATTCGACATCAAAGAAGTATTTAACAGTGAAGTTGTTGCAAGTGCCACCGTCTTTTTTGAGACTACATGATTTTTGTGGGGGAACTGGAACATTTTCGCATCCTTCGAAATTCTTTTCTTGTGCTTCGTTAATGCCATCTGGACAACAACCATATTTGCTTGTTGCACAAGTGCATCCTTCAAAGTCTGGACCTTTGGCTGCTGTAACTCCATCAGTACAACATTTAAATTCACTGTGGGAACAATGGCAACCATAATTATGTGGGCCTGATGGAACAGTAATACCATCCGGACAGCATCCAAATTGGAATGTATGACAAGGACAACCCTCGAAGTTTTCTCCTCCAGCATTTGTGTATTTATCTGGACAACAACCATGGCGAGAGTGCTCACAACCGCAACCTGCTTGATCATGTCCCTTAGCAGCAGTTTTCTCATCTGGACAACATCCATATGGAGAATACTCACATCCACAGCCTTCAAGTTCAGGTCCTCTTGCATGAAGAATATTATCCGGACAACAACCGAATGGAGAATCCAAACAACAACCTTCTCCGTTCGGGCCATGAGCTGGTGTATTTCCATCTGGACAACAACCGAAATGTTCATTAAGACAACCATCACAGCCTTCATATTTTGGACCTTTAGCTGGAGTTCTACTGTCAAGACAGCAACCATAATATGAAGCTCTACAATCTTTGTCATCAATAACATCACATCCTCCAAAGTTTTCGCTTTTGGCAGGACTAACTCCATCTGGACAACAACCATGTTCTGAAGTAGCGCATTCCACAATTTCAGTAACATCTGTAGTATCGGAAGTTTCTGTTGTTTCAGTAACTTCTTCTTCGGTTGTACCTGTTTCTTCAGTGGCATCAGTAGAGCTGCTAGTTTCCTCTTCTGCACAACCTTCATGTTTTGGACCCGTAGCTTCAGTTTCACCATCAGAACAGCAACCAAATTCGCTAACACCGCATCCACCCTCTGTTGTTGTAGAAACAATTTCAGGGCAACCTTCTTCATCATTTCCTTCTGCTTCTGTGAATCCATCCGGACAACAACCAAATAAGCTGTCAGCACAAAGTGATTCTGGACATCCTTTATTTTTAGGTCCTGTAGCTGGTGATAAACCATCCGGACAACAACCATGTTTTGTATCTTTGCAAGTTTCAGGAACTGGGCATCCTTCACCGAAGGGACCTTTAGCATTAGTAGTATTATCAGGACAACATCCAAAAGTTGATTTAAGACAGGCTGGTTTTTTAGGTCTCGGTTTACATTTTCTTGTTGACAGCTCTTTTGTAATGGCTGCTTCTAAAGTGTTTGGTGTACTTCCCCATAAGTCGGTAGAGTCTTCATCTGTGTCACCTGTGCCTTCTGATTTTGTCCAAATATCTATTGTCGTTCCTTCTATGTCTGTTTCGGTTGTAACGTCTACAGTACTTTCAGTAACATCAGATGAACCATCCGTTGTACTTTCTGACTCATTTATTGTAGATACAGTGCTTCCTTCAACAGTAGTTTCAGAACTGTCGCTTTCACTTCCTGTAACAGTAGTTTCTTCTGATTCACCAGAAGTAGTTTCGCTTGATTCAACAGTTGATAGTGTAGATAATTCTGATACATCTGCAGAAGAAGTAGTATCTTGAGAAGAAGCGGTTGTCATATCAGAACCACTCGTACTATCGCTCGTACTGGCATCTGATACTCCTTCTGTAGTACTGTCAGACGAACCTGTGGTAACATCGGAAGTTAATTCAGTTGAACTATCCGAAGATTCTGTTGTTATTTCAGACGATGCATCAGTTGTTCCATCGGAAGATGAAATGGTAGAACTTTCAGATGAATCTGAAGTGCCTGTGATTGAAGACTCTGAAGAATCTGAACTTGCAGATGTTTCATCGGTATCGGTTGAACCGATACTGGATGAATCTGTAGTTCCGTCACTTGTGCTATCGCTTGTTGAATCGCTCGTTTCTTCACTTGTTCCATCACTTGTTCCATCACTTGTTCCGTCACTGGTTCCTTCGGTAGTTACATCACTAGTTGCTCCAGATGTTTCATCACTGGTTGCATCACTACTATCGCTAGTGCTACTTTCTGTGTTATCTGTTGTCATGTCAGAGCTAGTTGTTTCTGAAGAATCTATGCTGGTTAAAGTTGTGTCAAAGCTTGAAGATGATGATTCAGTTGTACTGTCACTGGTTGTATCAGATGGAGATGTTTCATCTGAAGAAGAAGTAGAATCTGACGAAGGAGTAGTATCGGATGGAGATGTTTCATCTGAAGAAGACGTTGAATCTGAGGAGGGAGTTGTATCAGATGGGGATGTTTCATCGGATGATGATGTTGAATCTGATGGTGACGTTGAATCTGATGGAGATGTTGAATCTGAAGAAGATGTTGAATCGGATGGAGATGTTGCATCAGAAGTAGAACTCATGTCTGATGAAGATGATGATGAATCTGTAGTAGCCGTAACATCCGTTGACGATGTTTCATCTGAAGAGCTGCTTGCATCAGTCGAATCAGAAATATCGGTAGCTGTAGTTCCATCTGATGTTGTTATATCAGATGAAGAAGTCCCATCTGTTGAAGATGTCACGTCTGATGGTGAAGTTTCTTCAGAAGACGATGTTTCGTCTGAAGAGCTTTCACTCATATCAGTACTTCCAATAGAGTCAGTAGTACTATCTGATTCACCTACAGTAGATGATTCTGATGAATCAGATGATGATGAAACAGTTGTTACTTCGGAAGAATCACTTGTATCAGATGATGACGCCGTAGTTGCATCAGATGTATCTGATGATTTAGATGATTCTGATGAACTATCAGATACATCTGAAGTTGTACCAGAAGTATCTTTAGTCTCCGCTGATGAGTCACTTGTACTATCGGATGAAACCGTTGTTTTATCTGAATAATCAGTCAATGCTTCGGATGAGCCCGATACAGCAACTGTACTGCCATCGGAAACTTCGGACGTCAAGTCACTAACTCTTGTACTAATAATTGTTTCCTCTGATACTTCATCAGTTGATTTTGAAGCATCTGTTGTAATATCAGTGTCTTCTGAACTACTATCTGAAGTCCTATTTTTGGATGAAAAATAATATGAACGCTTTTTTCAATAAAGTACTTAATAATTTACTTGTGATCAAATGATGTGAGTCCTTCAGAGGTGTCTCCACTTCCATCAGTTGATAGTGCTGTAAAGTCTGTTTCATCTCCGGATCCCTCTAGTGTTGAACCTAAAATAATCATTTATAGTCAAGATTCTGTCCGGGCTCGCTTCCGGACCTTGCATGATTATTAAAAATTTCAATTTACCTGGTAGATCTGTTGAATCAGATTGATAATCCACGGTTTCTGTCCAATCATGTTTCATAACTTCATCTGTAATAAATGATGAATCCGACGAATCTACTGTTGTATCAGTGCTGTCTAGATCAATTCCATCAGAAACGCCAGTAGCGTCCGATGGCATTACTTTGGTAATTCCTAGGCTATCATCATAGTCATCCTCGTAATCTTCGTCACACCAGTCTTCGCCTTCATCATCTTCCTCAATTGGTTTGCTCGTTCTGTCCACTGGTACAATATCGTCCTCTGAACAAGCATGTTTGTTACAGTCTTCACTGGAGAATTCAATTGTTTGCTCTTTGCATTGCGACGACGACACTTCGGATTGGTTGTTATTTGATATGCAGAGTACAGTGCGTGTCTTCAGACCACTGCCGCATGGTTTAGAGCAATCTGACCAGGGCCCAACAAACCATTGTCCTGGGCATTCTTTCACTATTTCACAATCACGCTGCGCTTCAGGTTTATCAGCTTTGCTGCAACTTGATTCAGAATCAGCGCGACGAATAAATTCTCCATCAAAACGTCCGCAAACCACGGAACGTGTTTGAGTTCCCTTTCCACATTCGACTGAGCATTTACTCCACTGTGATGTAAACCATGAATATTCACAAGCCTTCGATTTGCATTTGCGCATAAGTTCTGGCTTACGATCAGCAACACAAAAGGAATCATCATAAATTTTACCTTTTTTAGAAGCACAAACAGCTACTCGAGTTTCTTGCGTTAATCCACAAGATTTGCACTAAAAATATTCAAAAACGATTGAAATATATTAATTGAAAATAAGTCGTTCTAAGTATACTTACACCACTCCATGATGAAGTTATCCAGTCAACACCTTCGCATGGCCTTATCAAACATTCTTGCGTTTCTTCTGGTTTTGCTTCAATACATTCATCATCGCCCAAAACTTCTATTCTTCCTTCGATTTTACGATAACATCTAGTTTTACGTGTTTGCTTGCCTGGACCACAGAGTTTATCACACTAGATACAAAATTCAAATATAAATACATAATAAAAAAAATGTATATTGACCAAACTAATTCAACTAACCGGTTGCCAGGGTCCAATAAACCATAGAGGACAGATAACGCCAATATTACATTCTTGTTTTGTGGCTGGTTTATTACCAACTTTTTCCAAGCAAACAGAGTCATCGACGACAGTGGAGATTCCGCTACTAACGACCCTCTCACAATGAACAACACGATCCTGAGTGCCGTTGCTGCCACAAGGCGAAGAACACTTACCCCAAGGGCCTTCCACCCAACGCGGCGGGCATGATTCCTCTCCGCATTTCTGCAAATCGGCAGGCTTAACGGCTGAGTCGCATAAGCTGTCGTCGACCTGCTCTAATGATGTTCTACTGTTGCATGTTACATTTCTCGTCTGTATTCCGCCACCACAAGATGCAGAACAATCGCCATACGGTGTATATGTCCACGAGTAGCTGTCTGGTACACGGGCGGCTCCTTCCGGTACACTATATTCATACTTGATTCCAACATTTTTGTCTTGGTACAATAACTAAAAATTTTATACAATTTCCAAGGAATTAATCGAAATGTTCAAATAATAAATAAGAAAGAAAACAGAAGGGATTACTAACAACTAAGTATACAGGTTCAGTTGTCGGTCCCATACATGTAATATGATCTGGTGCAGCAAACCCTTGTGGTCTACGATTATAATGCCAAATACCACCAGCATATGTCATTGGACGTGGAAAATCAATACGCCAGTTACCATTTAGATAATAATGCCCCGTCAAGTTTCTAATAGCTAAGTAATTATTTGATGGTGCTACTTCGCGTATATCAATATTTGTTGCGCCACTTGGAACAAGCAAAATATCGTTGTAGCCTAAAACCAAAAAAAAAAAAATATTTTTCATAACCGCAATGTAGTTTATTTTATTTTAATGTAATAATATAGGAAGGTTCCTTGACACGAAACCACAATCATTTAATTTATAATCAACTTGACTCACCAACTTGTAAATTATTCATATCAAGAACACCATTAATAGTTTTACATGATGAGCCGTCGCCAGCACATTTACGACATTTATCTTCGCGTGATGATGATCCTAACATCATATCACATCCGACAGGCTATAAATGTTTTTTTTTTTTATAAGATTTTATTTAACATGGAGTTAATTAAAATTTTTTGTATTTAAGTTTTATTACCTGGCATTTACCATTAACGCATACGTCTAAGCTTTCTTCATTGCAACGAGTACCATCTGCAACCATCGCACGATGTCTGTAATAAAACCTTTCGCCGCGCGGCATACAATTAAGCTCACACGGATTCGGCGCTTTTGTATATGGTATCCACTCATAACGTACACCTTCAAACATTAAATGATCAAACTTTGAACATTGTGCTTGACGAAATTCTGGTTCAGACTCCGGACAATCCTATAATCAGAAAAAAAAAATGTTTACACAAACAAACATATGGCGCCAATCACTTGGCAAAAGGGAATCTAATTCAAGCAAATCCAACAAACTGAATCTTGATTGACAGATATCTGTTAAACATTAAAAAAAAAAAATTTTTTTTAATCAAATTTTATTAAAGATTCGCTATAAAAACAATAAAAAAAAATTCTTTATTTTTGGCGATTCAAACAGAAAATGAGAAGAATAATAAACAATTCATTTCATTAATTATTTAAACAGAAAATGTAATAAAAACATGAATCAAAGCATAAATTTTTATTGTTTTTAGCTTTTTTTTTTTTTTAATGCTTAAACCACATTTAATCGACATTGAACATTGAAAGTAGAGAATGAGAAAAAGAATAGTTTTATAAACAAGAAGTTTAAAAAAAAAATAAATAATTTCGCTTAATGACCGTTTTGTTCAGGATACAAAAGTAAATGAAAGAAAATAAATTTATTTTCAGATTAAAATGATTTATTTTTTTTTACACATTATGGTAAATGGTTTAGGATAATAATAACAACCGATTAAGCATAACTGACATAACAATCAAAATGATTAAGAAATTTTATTTGGAAGCTTATTTTGTTTATAGTTTATCTTAACAGTTGGTAAATGGTTTAGTATAAGACTGAATCTATTATTAAAAAATAAAATTAAAAAAAACGAAGAGAAATGATGTAATAATTATTTGTTAATAAAAAAAAACCATCAGCTATTAGTCAGTCAATAAGAAAAAAAACAAAAATTTGCAAATTTAATTTAAACAAAATTTGCATTACTTAACTCCATTTCACTTGACTTAACATTAAAGAAAAAAAAAAAAAAAAAATCTTCCCAAAAACAAGCGGCGTTTAAAAAAAGAAAAATGTTTTTTTTTTCTTAAGTAATTTATTAAGTTACTTAAATTTTGTATATTTGTTTTAAAATAAAAACCGAAATAATTGAAACTACAGATGGGTTGTTTAGTGTGTGAATTTTTTTGTGTGACTTAAACCGAACAAGCACTTCTTCTTCTACTTCTTTGCGTGAAGCATATTCATAAATTTAATTAAATTGATAAAACAATTATTAAACAAAAAAAAAAAATTAAAGTGGCTTAAAGTCACATAAATAAGCTTAAAAAAAAGTACTTTATCGGATTGTATTAACTAATAACTAATAACAAATTAATTAAAATTGTATTATGTGGGTGAGTGCCTTATATAAATAATCGATTTTTTTTCTTTTGATTAATTATTTTATTTAGTGATCAAAAGCCAACAACTATTCCGATCTATACGCGATCGATAATTTATATTTGTTTTAGCAAAAGAAAAAAATTATTTATTACCCTGTGCTTCTATGATCTTGATCTTCGATTAAATTTTGCATGAAAAACATAATTTATTGTCTTGTAAATTTTTTATTAAATGCGATCATTTTTTTTTTCTGTTTTAATAAGAAGCTAAAAGACATAAAACGATAAAAAATTAAATATAAACAAAACTAACAAGCAGATATTATTTATAGAATTGATCAAATTTTTTTTTTTTACATGAATGACTCAGCTAAACTATTTTATTTATTTTTTTAATGAAATTTATCATATTAACAGCAAGTAGTTGATTTTTTAAAAATATTTTTCTTTCTCTCTTCTATAATTATAAAAATTTCTTTATCGTTTCTTTACGTTTTTCATAATTATTAAGTTTAAACAGTTTAAAGATCGTTGCGCTTGAGTTCGTTTCAGTTAAATGATCCAGTTAATTAACTATCGTAAGAATTGCCTCTGTGGGTGTCTCTTTATTTTTTGTTCATTCTTAATTAATTCTTTATAATAACTAACCTGCGTATTACATGAGAAATATTTTTTATCTCCTCCAGTACACCTAGGTGTTCCGTCATCACTGTGCAAGTATACAAATTTTTTTATTATCATTTTATTTTGATTTAATAATTATTATTGTTCAGAATTACCCTTTATCGTAGCATGTTCTTGATTGGGAAGCTACACCACCACCACATGTTCTTGAACATTCAGATGGTTCACTCCAATCACCCCATTGATCATCAGGTCTACCGTCACCGCCAGGTATTACAAAGCTTTCTGGTAAATATAAATGTGCACCATGTTCTCGTTTATTTCTACGTATAAACTAAAAAAAAGAAAAACATTTTTTTTTTATTAATTTAAAATTTCATCTTTAATTAGACGCATGACTAGGAAATTTATTTACGATTTTAAAAACAAAATAAAGACATAAAATGTTGCATAGCATAAAATGTAATTTTATTTATTTATTTCTATTATTGTGCATATAATGTTTTAATACATATTAAACATAGAATTTATTCACATGCACAGTGTAATAAAAATGTAGCAAATACAAAAAAAAAATAAAAAACACAATTAATATGCGCCAGTTGCTTTCTTTAACTTTTTTTTATAAATTTATATGTTAGAAAGTTTTTTATTTCAGAATTTTGACCGTAGAAAATTAATAACAGAAAATATGTAATAAAAAAAGGAAGAATTTAATTAATAAACAACAAAATTAAATTATATTTAAATAGAAAAAAGAACAAAAAAACCAGCTACGGTGCTAGTAAAAGAAATGTTACAAAAAAATTGCTACCGGCATTTATATAAAAAAAACTTCACCTTTTGCATGTATAATAAAATTTTTTATATTATATTATATAACCAACTTACATGTCTTGATTGTGATGTACTAATGCATAATGTTGAAACTAAAAAAAGTATCAAGGCATATGATCTGGAAATAAAAAGAAAAGGAAACAGAAAACCAATTATTAATGATTTTTTTTTTTTTTCTAATTATTTTATTTTATTACTAAACGGATTTTTATTTGTTTATTAGTTAGTTTTTCTAATCATTAAAGCTTTATTTTATTTTATGATTTATTTTCTTGTTGAATTTCAAGTTTAGTTTTTAATTTTTTCACCTCAGGTGATACTTTTATCATAGCATTTATGTTAATAACCATTTTACTTGTTAGCAAATAAATGATGTTTCTGTGATGTCTGTTCAACTTTTATTAAATCACACTTTTTAAAATTATTATTAATTATTTGATGAAAAATAATATTTTATATCCTCTACAACATTTTGGTTATTTAATTAATTTATATATAAATTAACGCATAAAAATGATCAATCACTAATCATGTATACGTTAGCCAATTAAAAATTTCAACAAATTTCATTTTAATTTAAAATTACTTAATACGAAAAAAAAAAACGAAAAAAAAAAGCTTTATGTAATAAATCCAGCAACAATATTTCAATAAAATACAGGATGTGTGTTTGTTTTATAACATTTTATTAAAATGTTTTAACAAAAAAAAAAATGAAATAAAATATAAAACCAAGAAGAAGAAGAAGCAGCGTCATGAAATGTTTTATTAAAGCACCACGAATTAAATATATTTCTTTTTTTTTTATTTTAATTTATCGCAATGTTACAAGCTACAATTATTATTATTTTTTTTTTTAATTATTCTGTTATAATATTTATCATTAAATGATATTAAAAGAAAAGAGGAATTATACTTCCTGTTAATAATAATATTAAAAATTATTTTAATCATTGTTTCGTATAAATTTTTTTTTTTTTATAAACAAAACATAAAAAGAAAATTTTCATCAATCAACGATTTTTGTTAAAATATAATTTCATAATAAGAAAATAAAAAAACAATTTGTCTTGTATCAATCATAAGTCATCAGCCTTAAATAATAATAATAATAATCGTTAAAGAAACGAAGATGAAGCAACATAAGCATTTATAATTAATAAATTTATCAGTAAAGTGAAATGAATTTAATAAAAACATATTTTTTAAATCATAAATCATAATATTATTAAAGATGAAAATTAAAAAATAATAAATAAATAACAGAAAGCAAGTTGTTTGTATTTTCTTTCAACACTTTTTTAATTTTTCTAATCGGTGTTTAAGAGTAAACAAATTAATAAATAAATAATAGAGAAATACAAGTCTTTCTACGTATTTCATTTATAAAAATTCTACTTAAAGAAACAATAAGCAAGATGATAATAATTGTGCATCATAAACATAATCATTTTTATGCGATTTTAAATCGATTACAATCTAATAAACATTTTTTTATTTTCATCCCACATAGCACATAAAAAAAAATAAATATAAAAACATTAGATAATTCTGTCTTATTATTATTTAATTATTTAATTTTTTATTTCACGTCAATAAGGAATTGAAATAAAAGTTTATTTAATTATAAATAAATAAATAAAAAATATTTAGTATAAAGTGCATTTACCTCGTTGTTTTAATTAATTAAATAATAAATAATTAATGAGAGGGAATAATAATAATAATAATAATAATAATAACAATAAATCAAAATGCAACAATGTTGTAGAGTTTTCTTTAAATATCTAACTGAATAATAATTAAAGTGAAATTAAAAGAAATAAAAAGAATTCTGTTTTATTCATTTTCATTAAGTATCGATAGAGCCTCGAGGATTTTGATGTTTTTTGCCACTTAAATCACTTGAGTAAACTCAAAAAAAAAAAAAAAAACGTACAAATTACAAGAATTTGAATTTTTTTTTTTTTTTGCTAAAAGCCACATGTGTTTTGGTTACAAAAAAGATCAAAAATAAAAATTATTACAACACATCAACGAACACATTATTATTATTATTTGAAAAATATAATCAGTACATTTTTATTGTTTCTTCGTTACTTTGCATTTCGTTTTGTCTTTTTTGCTTATAGTTTGCGTTTTATACTTTTAACATTCAAAAAGTCGTTAAAATTGTACTTAAATTGCATTTTATTTATTTATTTAAATAAACCAGACACATACAAATGCATACACGAAGATATGAATCCTTTGACTTTAGTTAGTTATTTTGAGAGTAAAAAAAAAATAATTATTCGCGATTATTTACTCATCTGTAAAAGGTAAATAAACAGAAAGAAAAAAAAAAAGTTTATTACTTATGTACGGTTAAACTGAATTATGTTTCGCTGGTTTCTTTAAATAATAAAAAAAAAATTTCTTTATGCTTTCGTTATAAACATTACAACTAATGAAGGAACAGGAGGAGAACTTAGTTAAAAGTTAAACAAAAAAACAAAAAAGAAATCGTTTTAAGAATCATTTGTGAGTCCTTGCCCTTTAGCTGTGTAATTTTATATATATATATTTTCTAATAAGAAAAAAGCGCACACAAAAAAAATGTATATTCAGAGATGTAGAAAGACGTAGTATTACATACTCAGGTAGTTTTTTATGACTTAAATGAGTGATGCAAGTAAATACAGTAAAGTCTTGGTAATTTAAATACATATTTTACCAAGGTAGACAAACTAAAAAACTAGTCTGTAATTTCCAGATTATTACGGTCTTACTGTACAACACACACACACATTTTATTACATTAAATTCTACAATAAGTCCGTAAATGGTACGATCTTCACTGCAAAAACTAAGTAATTTAATTACTTTACAGCAAAAATAAAAAAAAATAAATATTATTTTTTTACGCATAAATTTACAGCGAGAAAATATTCTTGTCCGAAACATCTAAAACAATAAATTAAATTTTTTTAATTATTATAAATAAATAAATAATAGAAGAAACTTGCAAATGCTAATGTTAATGCCTTTGATATTTTTTTTTCCATCTATAAAATAAAAAAAAAACTGTCATAATGTCAATCAAGAACCATAATAATAATTAAATTAGATTAGGGAAATCGAAAAAAATTTGCTTAAATGTCAAAGATACGCTCAATAGCACACGTTTTATGTTGAAAATGAACTAGTTTTATGATTTTATTGAAATTCTTGGTCTAATTCCCTTTAACTTTACATTTTACAGAAAAAAAACTTGAATTTTCCTTTAAAGTAAATTCCTTGTCATTTTATAGATTGTAGAAAACTCGTAAAACGTTAATTAAAATGAATTTTTATTTTTTTTTATAATCATTTGATTATGTTTTATGCTGATTTAAAGTGAAGATTTTATTCAATAATTTATTTCTCTTAAAGGATTGATTTACCTTTTTCCATTAGAACAATTAATCTCCAACTGTGTTCGGGTGCCGAATTAATTAAACAAAACACTTTTAAAACAGATAAAACGTTCTTTATTATTCCAAAGTAATTTTATTCTAGGCTTAAGAAAAAAAGAAGAAAAAAAAAAGAAGAAACAAGCGAATCAAATCCAACTAGGGTTAGTGTAGCTAATAGACGTGGTTATTTTATTTGGATTATTATTATTTTTTTTACTTCTAATTACAATACTGTTGTGTCTGGCATTAATAAAAAAAATTCTCTAGAACAAATTAGATAGAGAAAACAAAAAATTAAATTATTTTTTTACCAAAACTAATGGTGCATACCCTGCTAGTTAACTAGTGGGAGAATATATTAAAAACTTATCGAAAACTAACAAAAATCATAAAAGCATCAAAAACACATGATTTATAGGTTCTGGAACCCGGTTTCTGCAATTTCTTTTTGCTTTTGTTATAAATTATATCTCAATGAAACTTATATAAGCGTGTTGAATTCATTTAAATAAACTTTTTTTCTGTACTTAATTACAACAAATTACATTTTCCTGTTTGTTTGCTTGTTTGTACGTTAATAGAAATAAACACTGAGAATAAATAAATATGTTTTTAGTTAAATTAACAAACTCCTTAGGTTACAGTTGTTTAATTAGTTTGCTAATTAAAAGTGTAAATAAAATTTTTGTTACATTACTTAAAATGCATTTAATTTCATTTCATTCATAAAGTCAACACAGCTAATTTTGTTGATTTATGCTGTTCATGGTTTAATTTTTAAAAATTTTCCACAAACACAGGAGGATTAATTGTGTATTCAACTGACCAGAAACATTTATTATGAATAATAATTTTTTAGGACACTTAAAACAAATTTGATAATAAAAAATAAACGAATAAAAATTTCGAAACATAAATCAATGTGACAATAGATCATTATACTGGAAATTCCTATTAAACAATAAATAAAAATAGAATTATTTTCAAAAATGCTACATTAGAAATATTCTTGTTACAAAAGTCAATCATTCCTCAATCAACCAACTTAATATATTTTTTTTTTAAAAATAGAAAAGAAAATTTATTCTATTTTATCTACAATTTCCATAGATATTTTGTAATATTTTTTTTTTTTTTTTTATAATTTCACCTACTAACCAACCATGTGTGGTTAGAAAATATATTTTTAAATCAAAAAAATATTAATTTCATAATAATAACCGGAGAAAGAACAAAAAAAAAAGAAAGCCACAAAGCAGTAGCATTAATTGCTTACATTAAAAAAAAAAAAAAAACTCGACAAATATTTAGTTAAAGGGAAATTTTCAAATTTTTTCTCTTAAGGGTTAAGAAAAATATATTTTGTCAACAAGTGGACAACATATGGTTTGGACTAAAGAAAACTTTTCTTAAAACTAAATATCCAGCCTGATAAAATCAAGCAAAAGTCTACAGTCTAGACCGATAGGGTTATTAAGACTGTTTTGATCCTTTTTTTTTTGTACATTTTGCTTCCAATTACATGAAACAGACAATTTTGATGAAGATCTTTTTCTCGACCACACATGATTTATGGTTTTATTAGCTTAACCGAAATTTATTTGGTCTTATCATAAAAATTCATTCATTTATAGAAATTGATTGATAGAAACATCAAAGAAATATTTAAAGTAGACCAATTTCGCCTACATCTTAGTTAAAATGCATAAAAAGCACTAAACGAAATCTTGCATCAGAAGTTAAACACTCATGCTGGTATTATGCAAACAATTTTAATAAACTAAAAAAAAAACTTCTTAACGTCTATCTACATCAAAAAATATTGTTTTATTCAAATAAGCATAAACGAAACTCTTATTCCACATTTCTTTAAACATTAAAAATCATAGAAATTACCAAAAAACTTGAATTGAGAAATGTTTAAAAAAAGTGCATCATAGTACCAGAAATCATACTTTTTTTCTTTCTTTTATTATTATTCTTCCGGTAAGTTTTCTTTCTTTCGAAAACCACTTTACAGCATACAAATATAATTAGAATATTTATTAAATTAAATTATTTATTTAAGAAATAGAAGTAATTTTTTTTTTGTTGCTAAGATAAAGCACTAAAAGCTAGAAAACCTTTTTTAACGTCTTTCTAAATGTTTATTGTACAAAAAAAATTAAAAAACAAGTAAAATAATAATAAAGCGCGTCGACAAATTAAACATAAAAACATATTTATACAAAAAAAAAAAAAAAAAACAATTAAAAATAGGTTAAAATAACATAATAATAATAGAAAAAATGATTTGTTTTTATGTTTTATTTAGATGACGTGTTGTTTAATATCTTTATTATTATTATTATTATTATTATTATTATTCTTCCTTCAGTTTATTACTAAAAACTTCTTTTTTTTTCTGTGTATTTCTCGTTGGCTCTTTAATTATTTCTTTAATTACTTTTAATTTTTTTTTTTTATGCCCGCGCTCTAAAAATATATTTAAAAATAATTAAATTAAGATTTGAACATACGCAAGTTAAGTTTTGTTTATTTTTAATTCAATTTTTTTGCGAATTACAATCACGATTACCTTTTTTTATGCTATTATTTTTTTATTTTTTTGCCTCTTGAATTAGCATTGTTAAATTAATTTTTTTTTTTATATATTTTTGGGTGGATTATTCATCTTGCTTTATGATAATGATTATTATTTTATTTGCTTTAGTTTTTCTATTTTCGTTTCTACTTTTATTATCCTGTTTTATTCTAGCAAATTGTACGTGATTTAACAACATAATTGTAGATTAAAGAAACATATTAAAAAAAATATATAATAAGCGTCGGATTGGTATGTTTGATGTTTTTATTCATAAAGAAACGTACGTTAGAAGCGCCTGTATTTTTATAATCCACTACTGATTATGTCACTTATGCAGAAATTCATTTTAAATTACAAAAATATAAAAATTGAAAACAATTCATCATAACTATTATGAATAAAAAATTGTGTTTGAATTATCAATTGTTGTTTAAACGAAAATACAATTATTAGTTTTGTCACTGAAATTATAATTATGCCCAAGAAATATCATTACAATGCTCTTAGAATTGCAATTATTTTTCTTATAAAATATTTTGTGGGTTTAGTTTTACTTTTATATAAAAAATTCGCTAAAAGAACTTGGAAACAACTAGATTCTGGAATATATTTAGATGGAGTTACACCTAAAAAACGCAGAATATTACAATCAAAACAAATTTTAATCAAATTTTATCATAACTATTGAACAAAATTTTTTAGAGCGGAAATCTTTATACAGCCTAAATGGGGACATAAGACGAAACTTTTCACCAAATTTCAGTCAATTTAAAATATTTTTTTCTGCCAAAAATGCATATAAAGTTCAGGAAAAAATTAATAATTCATATCGAGTTGAATCTCTTGCAGAAATATTCATGTAGAAGTTTGTTCTTGGAGTTTTTCGATAAAAAAAATTTATTTCACGAGGTTATGACCAAAAATCTAAACAAAATTCTTTGGACAATATTTTTTAATAATTTTTAATTAAACAAATAGATATGAATTACGCATGGAAGGATGACTTCATCATATCTCCAAAACAGCAACAGAAACAGAATAATTTTTACATTAAATAGTTTTAAATAATAATATTATTATTATTATTCAGAAAATTAAAATAAATATTAAAATAAAAACTAAGAAAACATCTATTTTTATGATCTTCGGTCATATTGTTATTGTTAAAAAAAAAATTAAAAAAAAAACTTTTAAAAAACATATTGGCCTGCCGACAAAATAAAAAAATAACTTTTAAAAATTTAAATTAAAAACTAAAAGCATAAAGAAATAAAATAATTGTGTGTTTATATTTGTCGTCCATGCATATTTTTGGGTAACTTAAATTTAAACAAAATAAATAATTAAAATGTGCGAAAAGAATTTTTTTTTTATTTCCCATACAAAAACTACTTTGGTGGCTGTTTTGCTACTGGCCTTTTTTTAATTTCTAAACAAAACTTCGATTACATCCACTAGATCTACATAATTTAGAATCTTTGTAAAAGAAAAAAAAAAAAACATAAAAATTAATTTTAAATAATAAAAATAAAAAAAAAACTATTAATGGACAATGTGTGAAATAATTTTGTGTTTGTAAAAATAATTTAAATAAATAAATAAAAACGAATAAAACTGATGGCAAAGGAAAGCTTGCTTTTTGTTTTTGTGTTTCTAAGTAATTAATTTTATTTTTATTTAATTGTTTAAAATAGACAAAAATTAAAAAAAAAAAGTTATTAATAACAACAGAATTTTTATTATTATTTACTCGACTTCCTCCTTTATTGCAATTAAAAATTTTGTGACTTGTGGACGTTTTATTACCAAGCAAAGTGAATTAGAATAATTTATTTCTTTTTTTTTTTTTTTCTTTCGACAATTTATTTAAGCGACACATCTGTTTATTAATAAATAAAATAAATAAAAAAAATAAATTATTTTTAACGCCAATAAATATATAAAATTCGCAATGGATTACCACTAAGCAAACATCCCAGAGAGAATAACTATGCAGTAAATGATGTAATAATAAAACAACAAAAATTAATTTTTTTTTATTACTTTGGAACAATAAGTAATAATAAAACGAAAAAAAAAAATTATCCAAAGAATACGTGCTTGATTCATGCAATTATGTATCCACAAATTAATACATCAAGAGCAAAACAAAACAAAACAAAAAAACAATTATTATTATTTCATAATAAAAATAATAATAATAAAAAAAAAATTGTATTCATAAATTTTAAATAAGAATTATGAATAAAGTTTAAACGTGCGAGAAGGCGGTGTCACAATGTCTGGAGTGTGACTCTTCGACGCACAATCATTTCATTCAATTATTTTGTATTCACTTCTAGATGATTTATTATCATTGAAAAGGGGAAATTATAATAAAAACAACTTAAAAGAAATAAAAAATTAAAACGTTGATTAAAGTGATAACATTTATGATAAATTATGTCTGACATACAATTAATTAAAAATTAATTTCTGAGGAGGAGGTGTCCTCCTCCTCTACATCAACTTCAATTGGTAAAATAAGTAAATTATTACTCTCGTCATCAACATATCCAATTGGATCTATTGTCTCGACATCTAATTCTTGGTCCTCGTCAGTTATATTTAAATGCTCACTGTTGATCGACTTGTCTTCATCAGACAGGTCAAAATCTGATTCGCGTTCCTCGTACTCCACGTTTTCGTCAAGTTGAATAAAGTTGGGAACAAAGGCGCACCAATTTTCGTTGTATGTATGCGACCAAATAGCTGCCAAACCGGAGCTAATACTAACGATAACTGGTCTTATCGGATTCCAAACAGCATCCAGTAGTATTTCACCTTTTGATCCATGTAATATTTTCACTAAGTTGCCATTTGTCTTCTCCCATATATACAAAGCATGCTGGCGAGCGCTTCCCGCACAAATATACTCTGCATCTCCCGAGAAGAAACTCACTTTCCAGGATGTTTTACTAACTTGATCCATTAGTTTACAAACTGGTTCTATTTCATCACAGCCAGTATTCTCTCCATTCAAAATTAACTTCGAATTATAAACACGAATTATGCGATCCGATGAATTTATTAAAAAATCTTCACTATTTTGAGCGAACATAATATTTTTAACCGCTGGATGATTAACAGATGATTTTACGATTGAAAAATATTTTACTTGTTCCAAGTTATGTGTCTTCAGGATACGAATTAAACCCTTGGAATTCCCTGTGTATATATGATCTCCCACATGATCAAATGATGCAATAAAACTGTTGTCCTCGTCGTCATATTCATCTTTGGGTAAAATATGAAATGTTCCATCAAACGTTACCAAAATCGGCAGCTCATTCATGAAGCACACAAGAAATATATTATCACGTGGATGAAATTGCACCCTTAAAATAGGTTTTATTAACGTGTACCGCAATATATTTTCACCTGTTTGTACATCCCACATTGAAATATTATTATCATTTGATCCGGATAATAATTTATGTCCATCATGAGACCAGCTCAAACTGCTTATAGGATGAACGTGAGCCATTATAGTTTTGGCTATTTGTCTTGTTATGTAGTCCCAGATAAAAATTCGACCATCATTACAACCGACAGCCAACAATGTTCCAAATCTATTAAAAGCACACGAAACAGCATACGACAAACAATCCAAAACACCATCAAATTGTTCAGGATAGTTCTGATTAAAACTATTTAATAGTTCGATATTCATTTTAGATATTATCACGCAATTATTAATAATTTTTAAACACTTTTTTTTATCAATTATTAAGATATATATCGAGTTATTAAAATTTAATCCTTAAAAGAGACTTTTATGTAAATATTTATGTTTTTGGTATAAATATTCTCAACTGGAATAGTATAATAATTAGACCAATTACTCATCAGTTGACAAACGTAATAAAATTAACAGTGTACCCTAATGAGAAATTTTCAAATTGGATTCTGTTTTTTTAATTTATTAAAGAAAATTGACATGAAAACACTTGCGATAATTAGTTAGTATTAAATAATTATTTTCCAAACAATTAACCTGTTATTTCTTTATTTCATTTCAGAAAATCGTACGAAGACTATTTGCTATGTGAAATAAACCTTTTTAACCCGTCGACATCTTTTATCATTTTATTTTTGTTGCATACAAATATGGTTATGGATGCGAAAATCGCAACAAGTAAGAAACTCATTTTAATTAAATATTTTTAAATATAAAGAATAATGTTTTGCAAATGTGAAAAGAATTATATAAAATTTGCATTATTCTTATTCTACAATTATTTGAAAGAAAAAATATTAAATAGCATAACAGTGGCGTAGCCTTTATATGAACCGTATAATTCCAAAGATAATTATGCTGCATCGAGATAACATTTTTTTTTTGTTGTAAAGAAAATTAGTGGTTAAAACACCTTTTTACTACTTTTTTTATATTGTTTAAAGCTTCCTTTTTATTTATTTTTGTATAGAAAATATAACCGAAGTAGTTTTATACCTGTTGTTACCTGTTATTTTTTTTAAGAGTATGAAGTACCTTTTATGGACAAATAATAACAAGTAGAGTGGCGCTATCCTTTGCATCTTAATGTTACCAAATATTTACCAACAAACACAACCATCAATTGTGAAGAAAATGTTTTTTTTTATTATTATTAATATTATTATTATTTGTAGTAAAGGCTATGATACAAATGTGTCAACAGAGAATTTCCATTAATTTAAATTAAGAAAGTCTTGCAAAGGGAAAATAGAAAAATCAAAATCGTATAAACGATTGTTATTGAATAAAGTCATAAATTTTATTAAATCTATCATTGGTAATTCTTTTTATTATAATTTATTAACGGATTATAATCAGACAGCAGAATAGAATAGAATAAGGCAAAAGAAATAGTTTAGCACGATAAGTATCACCTTTATTGGAATTTATATTTCACACAAAATCGTCTTAAATGGGTAGGGAAACACTGGATACATGTAAAGTAATCTTTTTTTTTATTATGTTCTTTGTGGCTAAACACAAACACAATCTACAAATAACTATGCTGTTCTGTTGTGAATGAATATTAAGTACTTAGTTCTATGTTATTTCTTTCAATAATCGTCTCTCGTAATAACATAAAACTACAAAATAAACATAATCCTATGTTTACAAAAGATGTTTTTGTCATTGTTTTTCCTGTTGTGCTTTCTGAATGCGTGACACCAACTAATTTTTTTTTTTTTTTTTTAGTTTATTTTCTGCTTTAGCATTTATCGTTGTTGTGTGTTTTTTTTTTTGCTTATATAGAAGCAACAGAAACAGGAAAAAACGTACAAATTAACATGTGACCAAACAGAAGTTTTATTTTGTTGCAAATCCTGTATTGTAGCCACGGTTATTTTTTTATTATTTTACTTTACAACATGACTTAATGCACTTAAATTATAAAATTATATTTTCTTAAATGCAAAAATATAATTTTTTAATAATAAATTTATCATGATAATAAGAAATGAATCTTCAGAAGCAATTTTATCAAATGAAACAAATCATTATGCTTTATCAGATCTTATTGTTAAAATTTTGTTTTTTTTTTTTTATTATTATTATTATACATACATCCTCCTGCCTCATTTTCCTATTATTATTTAATTTTATCTTCGTTTTAAACAAATTATTTATTATTTCTAAATAGAAAAAGCTTTAGAAAATCACGGTACTGTACTTGCAATTTGTATTCTTAAATAATAGAATAACTGACAAACATTAAATGATGATGATGATGATGATGATGATGATGACGACGGCCTCTTGACACACACGTTCTTGTTTTTATACTTTTAAATCATATTTCATAATATGTGCTTCGTAAAAGATATTTACAGAAAATCAAAAAAGGTGAAAAAACTAATGTAAAAAATTAAACGTTTTTAAACAAAGAAATGTGAAATGTAAGTTTGTTTAAACGTAAATCAAGATGAAAATGTAAAATTAAATCAATTTATTTGTTGTAATGTTATTTAAAAAATATAAATGAAACACGTGAGCTCTGCTGATTATTAGCAATTGCGGTTCGTTACCACAATAATTATATACATGTGTACTCTGTGCAGTATTGTTATAAAAAAAGTAAAAATGGAAAATTACTTGTTAGTGATGTTACTACATTGTATCTCGTTACGTTACACTTCAAAACGAAACCATTGTCTTCAACATAATTTATTTCATAAATAACATTACAAAAAATTGCACAAATTAATTTTTCCAAAGAAAACAAATTACAGTAAAACTGTAACAAAATCTTCTGTTACGAAATAAATCTTATTTTGTCGAAGAAAACATTTTTAATTATATGTTTTCGAGTCTTTTATGCTAAATGAATTAATTATTATTATTATTTTTTTTTAATAAATAAATAAATGAAAGGAGAAAAAAAAATCTGTTAACATTTCTATGGCTTATTATGCTTTTGTTTACCAAAAATATTAAGAAAAAAAAAACATAATGCTAAGGAACAATCATCTCAAGTAACAGCAAATAAAAAGAAATGAAAAAAAAAAAAAAAACTGATTCAAGGTCGCTAAGAGTTTTTCTTTTTTTTCTGTTTAAAATATTAAAGAAATTGAACACATGGATCACGATAAGGAATCGTAATTTTAAAGTATTTAATTAAAGAAAAAAAAAAACCGAAAATAAATGGAATTAGGTCAGGCACGACTTTTTTTAAAAAATATTTTCGCCCTCTTTGAGAATCTTATTCTTAATATTCGGATAAATGAAATTCTATTTAATAAATTATTATTTATCTGGGAAATGTAAGATTTTTCTGCATTGTTATTTATGTCAGGGATTTGTAGCCGTATGAAAATGTTTTATTTGAGAATTTTTAATGCTAGTTCAATACTCGTCTTCCAAATTGGTAACCACTGGCTGCTGATATTTAAACTAAGTCATGTTCGGTTAAGTTAAGTAAAGTAAAGTCATAAATTTTAATTTTAATAACATACATAATTTGCAAAAAATAATAATATTTATGCTTCGCTGTTGATTTTGACTTAAGTAAACATTTTTTTTTTTTGTATGTTTTAAATGGCAAAAGGACATAGAGAAATTTTAATATTTGATCTTTAAAGGTCAAATCGTATTTATTTTTAATTTTTTTCAAATATTCATAGAATTAGATGTGTTGAGATACATTTTTATGGGGTTTTTATGCTGTTTTTGTAATTTTTTTTCGTTTTTGGAATTTGCTGCTATTAATTTGTGATCTCAATTCGCATATGTTGTTAATTTATTTCTGTACTGTCGCGTTTTTTTTTTTTTTCTTTTTTTTGTGTAATACTCTTGTACGCTTACATCGTTTTTCTATCTTACGAATTAACAAATTATTTTAACCACTTGAAGCAATAAATATTATTCAATAATGATTTTTCAAACACTTAATTAAATTCTATTTAGCTAAATGAGCATTTAAAATTTAAGCGTTTGTTAGTAATGCTGATTAGAGATCAAGGAAAAACTATTGAATGTTATTAGCATGTCTATGTCAATGTTTTTTTTTTATTCTTTTATTAATAAAAGTTTCTTATGATCTTGATTTTTATTGTACATTTTTATGTTTCTTTTAAATAATTTATTAATACTTATCTTGTCTATCGTTTTTTTTTTTTTTTTAATTTTTTTATGTAACTTCCTCGCTACAAGAAATTAATTTTCTAAGCACGTTTATTAATTAATTTTATTTATATACAACTTGCTTGCTTGCAATTTCTATTTCGATTTATTAATAAATTCAAATTAATTCTGTAATAGAAAGTGCAAGGAAATTTAAAAATAAAGAAAATATATACATTTTTGGCATACCGGGAGAAAATACAATTTTTTTTCTTAATAAATTTCTCACAACACTTGACTGTTGGCTGTTAAAATTATTCATAAAGGTCAATGTTCTTACAATTAATAAATAATTAATTAATTTGTTTATTTATTTTTCGTTAATTATTATTATAAATAAAATTTAAAGTCACTTGAATGTAATGAAAATGTATGCGGCTTTAATACGTCAATTTGTTTTCGTAAGTTTAATTGTTTTATTTTTTCTTCTTCGTTTTAATTAGACTAACCAAAAAATGTTTTTTTTATTACATTAATTTTATTTTTCGGCAATTTATGTAAAAGTCAAATAAACGCGCGCTTAACCATTTTATTATTTATTTGTAAAGTTTATTCTGCATATGCTTACATATGTAGCATTCATTGTTTAACCCAAAAATACACAATAAACGTAATAAAATTAAATTTGAAATAAATTAATAAAATAATTTATTGAATAAAGAAAATAAAAGAAAAAATTTAAAAAACTTAATTAAAATTGTGTGAGAAATTGTAAACCAGAAAAAAGCTCTTTGATTTTTCGGTTTTTATTTCCTATCCAAAAATATTTAATTAAAAATTTGTTTTTAAATTAAGTGAATTATGTTATGGACTTAAATCACTCAAATAAATAAAATAATTTTCTATGTTTATTTTATTAATTTTTATGCGTTTTTTTCTTTCTATATTTTGTTGTTGTTTCTTTATTTATTATGTAAGAAATATAAATTTTTTTTTTTATTATGATGGATTATTTATCTTAATAAATATCTAAAAAAAAGTTCTTTAGTTAAATTTAAATGAAGGGAAAATTAAATTAAATTAAATTAAATTAAATTAAATTAAATTGCATTATCTGTTTAACGCGTTTCGACCAACTTAAATAAATATGTATATAACGTTTCTATTGAGAGTTTTTATTGAGAAATCGTTGCTCATATGTATCCATATATCTATTTATCTATCTATCTATTAGCCGGGTGTGATTAAGATGTTTAAAAGAAGAAGAAGAAGAACTTAAGTACAGTACACATTGTCCATGTCACATGCAAAGTTAAATAGAAAAGTCTAGTGTAGGTATTATACCAGGGATTGTAGACCTCTGAATAAAATTTAGAAAAACATTTAAATTTCCATTTTGTAACCCAAGATATTGACAAAAAAAAGATTTTTTTTTAAACAAATGCAACAGCAATATGTAATTTAAGTAAATAAATAAAAAAAAAAAACTGTACATTCCACATCTGTCTTCACTCTGATTTTTCTTTTTTAACTGTTTGCTCGCGTGAATGTTTGCGGTCTCATAAAAATGTGCACTCACCAAACTATTAGATATTTTCTTTAAGGAAGAAAACAGCAGAGTAGCAATAATCATAAAAAAAAAATAAAAATTCATTTTTAAAGTAACGAAAAGAGTTAATAAAATTCAATCGCCATGTGTTTTTAATACCACAAAATACTCTCTTAGTGCGTTTTATATATTTACAAAAAAAAAAAAAAAATAATAATAATAATAAAACGAAATTAAATCATTAAAAAACGTTAGATTCATGATGCATGACGATTTATTAAATAAAAAAGAAAAAAAAACAAACTAAATGTCAATACCCTAGAGACCGTGGTGTTCTTAAAAGCAGCAAACACATAAACCACGATTTTATGATAATCACCACACTGCTCGCAATTATATTGACATCACAAACCGATCATGGTGATCTGCGTGTGAGTTGGGAATATTATTTTATTTTTTTTTTAATAAAACAAAATTAAAACAAAGATTAATCATAAAAAGCATTTAATTCTTCATATGTGTTATATCCGAGCATACTGTCTTTCTGCTTTTATATTTCTATTTAATTATTTGTTGCGCCAACAAAAATACAAATTGCCGAAAAAAAAAAAAAAATTATCAGAGCGCCAGGCCACACTTAAGTGACATGGGAACGTGATAAAATAAGATAGGTCAGTGATTAACTCAGCTGTTTGCAATTTAAAATAAAATAAAAATGTCACCGAATTTCGTTGGTTTATTTTCGCGTTTTTTTTGCTGTTGTTGTTGCTCTTCGTTCCCGATATACTTATTTGCAAAAACGTGCAGAATGTTAATTTGTGAATTTTTTTTTTTATATAAAATGTTTGATCTTTTGGTCTGATGCTCGTTAAATTGTTTCATTGTTTATGGTAATGCATGACATAATTTAATTTGTTTGCCTTTCTTTCTGTTTGATAAAGTTTTATTACAATAAAAAAAAATATATATATATATGACAAAACACAATTAAATAATTAATTATTTAATAAAGTGGCGAAAAATTTATACTTTCCTGTTTATTATAAATAAATTTTAATTAAATGAATTTTTCATATAAAAATCAACATCATTAACTAATTGAACTGAAGTAACGAGGTTTTTTATTCATTGCTTTGTATATTTACGGAAGAATAAGAACAATCAAAATGTTTTCTTTTAATTATTTAATTATTTATATGAAAACGAGCGGATGCCCGAATTTTTAATATCGTCCGTTCATTAACCCATTTAATAAAATAAATTAATTAAATTGTTCTATCTGAAGAATGTATAGTTACAAAATATAGATGAATAATGCTTTGTGTGATTTATAGAGAAACACTTAATTTCCCTTTCGTTATGTTTTTTGAACACATAATTTTTTGGATTAAGCGTTAATGCATCCATTAAATTAAATTATAAAAAAAAAAATAAGGAAAAGAACGAGATCATCATCCAAAACCTGATTTACATAAAGTGTTTTCTGGAAAGAAGAACACGTAGGTTGTCTTGTCGTTTTTTAATTACTTCTTTTTTTTTAAGTATAATTTATGCTGTATATTAACCTGTAGACATTAAACGGGCAAAATGTAAATAAAAGAAAAAAAAGGCAAAAACTGCGAGATAACACATAATATCGAACAATGACCGCGCGCGTTGCTAATAAATCTTTTTCTCTTATATAATTTTTGTGACATGCAGTATCGTCCTGAAAAATGTTTCTGACATAGATTTATCAAGTTTTTAATTTTTTTTTTTATGTTTTAAACCGTGTGAAAACATTGTAATAAAAATAAACATGCGTAATCCGATGCGTAATCGAATTTATTTTCTATTTTCATAAAATATTCTATGCGAAATGTTGTTTTTTTTTTTTTTTCATTTACTTTTAATTTAATTAAATTAAATTTATTTTTAGCTTAATCAAAAAACGTGTTTTATATAAAGTAAAGTAAATAAAAAAAAAAAAAACAAAAAATCGTTAATAAATATTTTGATTAAAATTTTATTTATTCGTTGATTTTCTTTTTGTTTTTTTTTTTTGCTTTAATCCAACGACAATAAAAATCTAAAATTAATCCGATTTTTTTTTCGTTTTTCTTCACTATTTATTCGTTGATTTGTTTTAATAGTTTTTCTTAATTTTTTTTTTATTTTTTTTATTTAATTAAATGAATTATGAGCGTACGGAAATAAATTTTCTTTAATTAATACACAAAATCTGTTTAATCCGTTTGTTTTGCCATTTTTATTAATTTTTTTTTTATTATTTGTTAATTATTTATGTAAAGGGCTAAGAGAAATATTTATTATTATTTAAACAAATTTAATTTGTTTTTTTTTCTTGGTATACTGACAGACCTTCAGTCAAATTAAGAAATTTCCATTCTTTTACCTTCTCCGCCTCCTGTTTATGTAAGCTATTTTCGGATGTTAACTAACCGTTTTGCTATGCCATTAATACATGTACCAATGAAGTAATATTAATAGGAAAACAAATCGTTGTACCTGCCTATATAACATAAGAATGTAAAAGATATTTTAATTAACATTATACCGTCATATTGTCGCACGCCTTTAACCCACATACCGAAAAATAAAAATAAAAAAATTTTAAGAACTGAGTTGAATTGAATTAAAGAAAAAAACAAAGAGAAGACAAAATTTATTTAACGGCTTTAAAGAAAGAAAGAAAAACAGAAGAATAAAAAAAAAGTGAAAACACTTATCATGCATTAATAACATGTGTAATTACCTGCTGGAATAAAGTTATTTCCAAGAGAAAAGATCTATTAAGTATTATTGTTTGTTGTCAAATGATTTAAGTTTTTACGGTTGATTTATAAAAAGACTACATTTAAGATGCCGAAATGTTTATAGAATTTATATACCCAGAGAGTACCCAGAGTGTGTGTATTATGATAATTTAAACATCGAGACAAGATGACAGCTCCGTAAATGAAATGTAAATAAAGGTAAAGTTAATAACTGATTGATGCATAAGAAAGGTAATAAGTAATAATTATGTCGTGTCATCGTTATTATGATAATAATTAGAAATTGTTTAATTTAATTTTTTTTTATTTTGGATTTAATGAACAAACAGTAAAGACAAGAAATGAAATTAACATAATTGAAAAAGATAACAGAGAGATGTAGAGAGGATTTTTTGCAATTATATAAAATGTTGCTAAGGTGCGTCGTTGTATATGCTGTTAACGCATATGTCTCATGTTTTACTTGTGTTAAGTACTATGATTATCTTGGGGGGAAATTAATTTTTATTACATTTATGCATAAAACATTGGATTATTTTAATCATGATAATTATTTAATTCAATAAAGTGATTATATCACCTTAAAACATGTCAATTATGATAGGAGATCGTTTTTCTTTTTATATTTAGGTAAATAACTTTTATTTTTTATTTTTTTGTTTAATGATTGCTGCATGTTAATTATGTAATCATGATGTTGCACTTTACGTGAAGGAAATATATAATTTTTTTTAATATCTTTTAACGTCGTTGTAGATCACATGAAGGTTACACGTTTTATAATTTTTTATTCTTTCTAAACTATTAATTACCTTTTAACACCGTTGTAAACCGCTTAAGACGTTCTGTATTATAGTTAAATATAATTATTTTAAGCTTTCAACACTGTTGCCTAACTGAAGCAAAATGAAAATAAAATTAAAACATAAATTTTCGCGTATTTTATGTAAATTGTTAAAGAAAAAAAGTTGATTTTAGTATTGATTTCCTAACAACAACAACAACAACCACAAAAAAAAATTTTTTTTTTTTCTTGAATACGGTTGTTGAAAACATAAGAAGAAAATAAAATAAATTCTTTTGCTAATTTCTTTAATTATTTTTATTAAGTAAATACTATAAGTTAAGTGCATTTAAAATTTTTTGTTTTCTCATATTTAAGCAACCGAAAGAAAAAAAAAAATTAAATAAATATTTATATATGAAGCGAAATTGGCTTTTTTAATTATCTCTAAATGTTACTTTTAATTTTTTATTTTTTTATGTTATCTGTAACATTATTTTAATTATTCAGTTTGTTAATAAATTTGTAACTATAACGTCTTATTTAAATTAATTATTTGTTTGTTTGTCTCTGTTGGTTTTTTCTCTGTGTGTTAAGAAAATTTAAAACTGCGTGAGAAATATTCTCAAACCGCATTTTCGTAATTAAAATAATTTTTTTTTTTTTAATCTTAATTTAAATTGAATGAAATGTAATGAAATTTCTATGCTTATTATTGATGGTTTTAAGCCATTTTATGTATGAAATTGACCAGCTCTAGCTCAGTTATGTTCATCAGCGAATTTAAATTATTTTTTTTTAATTGTAAACATTTCTATTAATTAGCGGATAATTATCCGTTCAAAAACTATATAAACGCGAGAAATGTTAATGTATTTTGTGTTTAAAGGTTTTTTAATTAATTTGTTTTAATTAAATTATTTTTATTCTTAGATCCAAGGTTTTATCTGTTGCTTTTTTTTTCGTGAATTTCTCTAATGTTGACACAGATTAAAGTTTTATTGTTTTTAATTATTTAATTTAAACAATTTTTAGTTAAATTATTTGTTTATTTTCGTTGCTGCAGTTTAAATGCTAAATTTGACCTAATGTTACATTACCCTTGGGAGTGGTTAAACGATAGCGGCTGCTTCTAAACACTCAACCACAATTATAATAACGAATAATAATAAAAAAAAAAATGTTTTCCCTAGAGACATAAACGTTCAGTAAACTCTTAAGATTACAAAGCTTAATTGAATATAAAAATTAAAAAAGCTTTTCACCAAAAATTTCGTTTAATTCTAATCAGAAATTATGCTTTCATTATGAAAAGTGTCTAATAAATTAAATAAATGTATAAAGATATGGGAGGAATATTAAAAAGAGAACATAAAAGCTTATGTTATCACAGCTTTAAAGAAAAGAAATTATTTCTTCTTATGTTTTTAACACAAACATTCAGTTTTGTTACAATTTTTTTATTCGTGATTGATAGAATTTTGTTATTTCGTTTTCGGTTTATTTTATTTAGTTTTTTTCTTCTGTAAATCTTAATTTTTTTTTTTTATTCTTTTCCTAATAAATGAGGTTAACAAGAAAAAAAAATATAAAAAAATTACGATGGCAATTTATTTTTAATGCATCATTCTGATTTTCTGTGAAGTCAAGAAATAAAAATTAAATTTAAATTCAAAAAGTAGAAGAAGATGAAAAAAAAAAAACACAAATCAAATAAATAAACGATTTTTTCATGACTGTTGTTCCGTTTCTAAACATATGCGTTTTGTTTGGTATAAACACCCAGCAATTATAGAAATGTTAAATAATGAAAAAAAAAAAAAAAAAAAGCAGCGAATTAACAACAAAACACGAAGGAATTAAACAAAAAAAAAATTTTCTAAACATTTTCTGTTGTTTTATTAAATTCTTTAGTTAATTTTCAACTTGGTAATGTGTGCAGTAGCAGCAATAAATCTGCGTTTTTTTATTCCTCTCTTAAATAAAATTAAATCGACCATGATCCCTCACACCTTGTGATAATTTTGTACAACGTTTCGCAGTTATAACGTCCGAATTCGACAATGTTTCTTAGTAACATAAACCAGACAAAAACCATTAGATTCATTCGCCTTGGTTGTATTTAAACATAAAAAAAAAAAATATTAAAAAACGAAACTAAAACAGTAGACGATAGAATAAAAATAAAAATACCTAAACTCTGAACAAAAATACATATTTTATGCAAAACATTAATGCTAATTGTTTTTATGTTTTTTCTTTTTGTTTTATTCTATTAATTTTTATTATTAAAGTTGTAAAAAAAGTTTTTAGCGAATAAAAATGAATACTCTGACGTAGCTTTGAAACAAAAAAAAAAAATCTATTTATGCGAATAATTCTTGTTTGTTTAATAAAAAAAAAAAACTTTAATTTAAAAAAAAAAACGCAAATCTCTGTTCAGTTTATTAAAACATTTTTTTTTTAATTTTTTAAATTTTATATGTTAATTAAATTAACGTGACAGGAGAGATTTAATTTATTTCCTACGGTATTTATGATTGTTTTTATAAATGATTGCTTAAAAATTAAATTTTGTTTATTTAGAAATTTTTCTTTTTTTTTTTTTAATTTTAAGTAAATTAATTAGAAAGCAAACACTACCACGCAAAAACAGTAAAAAAAATTCTCTCTGCTTTTTTTCAATGCAATGTAAATATGAAAACGAAAATCTTTATTCATCTGGGGATAGATTTGGTTTTATAATGACTACCTTGATCATTCTTTAGAATAATTTATTTTTTTTAACAAAATTGCTCACCTTACCTTTCGAGATATATACCCTAAAAATTAAATTCATTATTACCACACGGAAGCAAATGACGCCAAATTTCCGTCTACTATTCACACGATCATATAACTAAATAAATGGCTCCGGAGAATTAAACATTTTTTTTTTATCTAAATAATCGAGGTCAGTATAAAAATTAAATTAATTAAAATAAAAGGATGTTATTCGACGGTAAAACATCTTTTTATGTTGTGTTGTTGCTGTTTGCCTAGTCTCTAAACTCTATTTACTAATTGTTTATAAAAATTTGGCGAATAAAAAAAAAGTTTTTTTTTTTCAATTTAGCAGGAAAGTAGCCACGGGTTGTTTAAAAAAAAAAAATATATTTAAAACTAACAAAATCAACTTTTGTGTTTTAATTAATTTTTTTTTTGCCTTTTGGTTTGTTTAGTTTAATTTTTGCTTGGCCGTATACCGATATGTTTGCTTTCTTATGTCATGTGTTTAATTTAAAATATTCAATAAAAATTGTAAATAGTTACAAGCAGGTGTAATCAATTATGTTTGATGATATTTTTATTAGATCTTAGTATAAAGAATAAATAAAAATAAAATGTAGTAAAGTTAAGTAGAAATGTTTAGAAGATGCGTAACCCTTTGATGTAATTGTTAAGCCAATAAACAATACCTGCGTTAATGAACGTTAAACAATAACAACGAGATTTCATAATGGATTGTAAAATGTTTAATTGAATTTTGAAATAGATTGCTGAAGGTATTTACATTTGTAAAACTATTTAAAATTTCAACACATCGCGACAATTACAATTATTATTTTTCTAATTACTTTTTTAGAATACAGTAACTGCCCCCGATTAAACGAATTGTCCCCGAAGCAGAATTTCGATCTGTGATCATGTAGGGTTTGGTATTGTATTTAGTGATCGTTTAAGCAAATTTTGTTTATAAATGTAATCGAATCATTTGTAGAAATTTGTGTGAAACAAAAACGAGACATGACTGTAGTATTGAAGTATTTTTTTTTTACATTGATTTATTGACAAATGTTAAGAAAAAGCTTTAAAATAAATAAATAAAGGATAAATACGAATTAGTTTTACTTGTTAATTGTAGAAAAGTGAATAAGAAAAAATAAAAAAATTATTTTTATTCTCTCTGATTTTTCTTCAACATAACTCGAACATATGTTGCAAAAAAAAAAAATCCAAATTAATGTTTTTTAAGCGGCTATTTAATCTTCTTTGTAAAAAAGAAAAAATCTGATTTTATTTTTTTTTCTTTTTTGTGTACGTAAAGGAAAAAAATCTTTTTTTTTTTTATTATGTTTTTTGTGTATTAATTCTGTTGTTGTAAATTTTTACGATTCTCAGAACAGTAAGATACCACTAAAATCATTAAAAAAAAAAAAAAAAACAAAACGAAAAGAATAAAAATGTGAAAAAGAAAAAAAAAATAATCTAAACTAGATTGTTAATAAAAAAATAAAATTAATTTTTTATATATACAAAAAGTTGTAATCACAAAGCACTGATGCAAAGTACACAGCGTACACAGTACACATGTTTGTCTCAGATTCATTTATTTGGTGGGACTCTATTAGCTGCTGAATGTTGTTAATAAAAAAAGAAAATGAAATTTGTGTCATTTGGATAATATGTAAACCGAATAAGCATCCTTAAATAAACAAATTAATACAAATTTATCATAAAATCCCTAATTACTTGAGATGAGCATTAAAAGCTTAACGAAAATGAAAATGAAAGAAAAAAAACCAGAAGACGAAGAGACTTTACGAGTAAGTCTCACTATGGGACTTTCTTGTTTATTGCTTGTTTTTTTTATTATTCTTTGTGCTGCTGAGCTATTTTATTACAATTTTTACTTCTTTCATTTTTTTTTTTTATGTTTGGTGGCTGCAAGTTTTAACAACAAGCCAACAAGAACCAGTCAGTACCACATTTACATGTTTTTTTTTTATGATATTCGTATTATGTTATTAGTGCTCTTGATAAAAAAGGGTCTATTGCTCAAATGGGGGGTAAAGGACCTTCATTTCTTTCACGATAATAAAATAAATCTTTTCGATAATAAAAATTCTGTTTTTTTTTTGTTAATTTATTGTCGATAAAAACCCAGAATCAATCGTTTTTATTTTCGAAATGATTAAAAAAGAGAGGAGAAACTAAATTCTAATAAATCCTCGTATTTACATATATAATAAAAGTTTTCTTGTGACATTACATACAATTACATTGCCGCACTTGTTGCGTTTTGTGTTTTGATTTTTATTTGTAACAAATAAATAAATAAAAAAAAACAAAAATTCCATCATAAACGCAGCAATGTGACATGTTTTCTGTTTGTTTTTTGTTCTTGTAAGTCTTGAGCAACTACTACTGACCTATTATTAAATGAATAAATAAATAAATAATTCTATGTTTTAAAGGTAAAAAAAAAGAGTTAAGACAAACAATAGAATTAAAAAAAAAAAGAAAAATCTTTACCGTCTTCGATGGGACTTGGACGACTTAACTCTTTTTTCTTATTTTTTTTTTATTGAATATCGTTCGATCGATGTATTTCAAAGTGAACCGCATTTTTGTTTTGTTATCTTCGTTAACAGGATTTTACGATATTTTTGTTACACAAAGAGTTGTGGTAAAAAAAAAAAAAAAATTAAATTTAATGAAACGATCATCTCTCTCCTTTGGTGTAATTTTTTTTATTTTTTTAAGTCACTTTTTTCGGTCAATTTATAAACGAAATATTTATTATTTCTATCCGCATACAACATAAACACATGTTTTTATATCTTTTTAATAGAAATCTTTTTTTATATTTGCTTGTTATTCTTCCTACCTACAAATTCCAATTTTAATACTCAATAAAGATCAATATCGGTCGTAATAGACAACAAAAAAAAAAAATTATTTTTTTATGTGAATATATAAATTGAATTTTATGTTTATTTTGCATAAAAAGTTTGCTTATAAATAAATATTTATTAATAATAAATAGAATAATTTGATTTAAAAGCGAAATCATTGTTTGAAAATAAATTTAATTAAATTAAAATTTAAAATTATACAAAACGTAGAGAGGAACGTTTGCGTCTTTTTTTATTTTATTTGTTTTATATATAAAGACCTCGAAAACAGTACAACTTGCTTATGATTTATTTTTGCTTGTTTGTATTTACTATGATATTTTAAGTTTTTATTAATTAATTTTCATTATTTTATACGGATTATTAATGTGGTATGAATTGACCGCAGTGGTTTATTGATTTTTAATTGATTTATCAAACAGTTTTGTTTGATTTTTGTTTATTTTTTTTAAAGCCAATGATCGAGTAAGATCTTCAGCTATAATCACACGTTAATAACTCGTGCAGATGATTGAATTATAATTTATTAGTCATTTGTTATCAGTAACTCATTATATTTAAAAGTAGAAATAAATGAAAATAAATCTTTCATCAAGGAAATACAAATAAAATAAAATAATTTATCACAAAAATGTTGTTGTATGCTATCAACATCGCTTAAAAGCATTGCCGGCTGGCTGCACTATTAATAAAAACAAATAAAATAAAAAGTCTCAAACTACAAATTGACTTAATTAATTAAAACACTTTAAATGTCAAACAATTAATTAAAATTAAAGAAAGACAGAAAAAAAAAAACGAAAATTAACATTTGATAATATTATTTTCTATGTTTTTGCTTTTAACAGAAAAGTCTCTCTTTGAACATTTATGATTTTTAATGTAAACAAGGAAATTATGTGTTTTAATAAAAATATATATATATCATAAAACTAAATCAATCGTCTTCATATTATTAGTTTTTCTATTGATAATGCTGTAACATAAGTACTAAATTCAATTAGTAAAACAATAAATTATGTTTTTTTGTCTTTTAATTTTTATTAATAATTTGTTAAGAATTTCAAAGATTTATCCCAACTTTGGTTAATTACTGGAAATTATTACGATAATCTTTTCTCTTTATTTTATTTCGGTTGCTAGATTCTTAACCCTTTTCTTTCGTTATTTATTACTTTTAAGTAAGATAACAAGAACTAAAAAATGTTTTTTCTTTCAAGATCATCTTAATCCTTCGTTTTTTCTTTAAGTAGATAAACCGCTATCTACTTGTGTATGCATATAATTAATAAAGGACATGTGATTGAGATACAAAAGCACCCACAAAGCATCGTAAAGCAACATAATTATATAAACATTAATGATAAATACATAAAAAAAAATTTAAAAGGAGAAAGAAAAATTATAATAACATGAGAATTACGATTTAATGAAACCTTATCGGTTCTTTTCCTTTTTTTTTACATAAAACATAAAACAACTGTGCCTGGGCCTGCCTGCCTGCCTGACTGCTTGTTTCTTGTGTGTGACTCAAGACAATAATTTTTTTCTTGTTAAACTTAAAAATCTTTTCTTTTTTTCATTTCTTTTTGTACACTCATTGACCGTCTTTTTATTATTTTTCTTTATTTTTGTTCCTTTCCTTTAATAAGATACAGATGATGATGATGATGATGTTTTGGCTCTTGTTGATGATATTGTCGAGTGATTTATAACTGTTTTTTTTATTTGAGATTTAAGGTTTTATTATGTGGTTAGGGTTTCTTTTCAAGATATAAAAATTAAAAAATTTAAAGTAATTCAATGTTTTTTTTTATGTGTTTATGATAAACAGACACAGTGGAAAAAACAATACAAATGACATGATTTAACATTAATTATTTTAAATAATAAAAGCGACTTCACCCTTTTTTATTCTTTTTTTTTTCAAGTATTTCTTTTATGCTTTTGAAAATATCTACAGATATCACCCACTCAATTAGTTAAATGTTCTTTTTTTTTAAGTAAAAAAAATTAAATTTTAATGCGAGTACCAGCAACAGCAAACTATTTTTATGTTTGTTTAAAAATTAATTAAAATAGAGAGAAAACAGTTTTTTTTTTGCAAGCAAATTTATTTTAACTGTTTTAAGCAGTTTTTTCTTTATTATTATTTTTTTTTTTTTTAATTATAAACATATAACATTACGCATTTACATAATTATAATATTTTTTTTTTTTTGTATTTTGTTCACTAAAATGCCTTAAGCCTGGCACGCACGTTTAATTGATCTATTTTAATGTTTACATATAACATGACGTTACTTAAAGTAAATACACAAAAAAAATTTAAAAAAAAATTATCTTTTTAAATTAACTGAAAGGAAAATTTATAGCAAAAAATTGAAAATTGCGTGATTAAAATATTTTTACGTAAGCTACGCACTAATTTGCAACAAATTTTACTTTTAATTTAGTTTTTCCTTTTAAAATTTAAGAAATTCTTTTTTTTTTTTTATTATTATTTTTTAATTAACTGACTGTTAAGTAAAGAAAACAAGAATTTTTTTTTTATTTTTTGCACATAAATTCATGCGAAATTACGCATGAAAAAAGTTTTAATATATTTTTTTTTGCAAGAAAATTTTTGAGTTAAACACAGCAAGTAGAATAAATAAATTTGTTCAAAAATAATAATAATAATAATTTTTCCGATGAAATTTATTCTTTATTTATCTGGTTTAAAGGAATTTTTCTTTTCTTTTCTTTCTGTATAATAAATTAAAAAATGTTGGTTTTATCGGTGATTCGATTTTTCTTTTTTGAAGCAAGTGTAATGGTTTTGCTTGTTAATATTTATTATTTTATTTTTGGTTTAATCTTAAATAGATTCTTTAGTGTTATTTTAATGTTTAAGTAAGCACAAGGGTGGTATCCTTTATATTTACTTATGATAACATGCTGGCTATTTGTGCTTCTGCTTCTTAAAGAATTTTAAAAACTGTTTAGAGAATTATTTATCCAACTATAAAAAAACACCCGACAAGTAGCTACTATTAAGCAGCCAGTTTTATGTGATTTTGATTTATGAATAATTTAATACAAGGTCTTTACCAATAAATTATCAGTTAAGGATTATTTTTCAGTCTCTAAGAAAAACTGGAAATTTTATTTAATTATTTAATGATATTTAATAAATAAAAAAATTTTAAATCCCTTAAAAGAAACCATTGTTCAAGGATTAAGGAATTTTTTTTATTTTTTTATCTGCCTGGTAGTTTTCTTAGACTTTATGGAGATTTTTATTTTATTATAAATTTTTTATTTTGTTACGAACGGAAGATGAGCTAACTTTAAACGAGATAACAAGTCAGACAATTTTTTTTTATTTTATTTTAATTTCCATATTTCTTTGTGAGATTCTGTTTTTATTTTTATTTTATTTTTTATTTTTTTTGAAAGATAAAAGAGACAAAAAACTGTCATTATTCCGTTGGAAATAAAAAATAAAAAGAATTATTTGTACAGTGTTGTGAATCCAGTGAATGATGAGTACATAAGCACAGTATGTAGGCGCAGCAATAAAGTCATTAAAGAAAAAAAAAATTGTACTGAAGACAAGAAAGGAAACCAAAGCACGTGCAGAACACAAAAAAAATAAAATAAAAGAGAGAAAAATTTCATTCATATTATGTTAGGGGCATTACAACAAAATAATTATTTCCAAAAAAGGAAAAAAACAAGCCATTGGACATCGTCAGATGTGTGCTGTATGTTTTTTTTTTCTTGTGTGATTCCAAAATTCAGATAACAATTACTTGCCTACCGGCGACCTTGATCTTATTGTTTATTTTATTTTTTCACAGCATTTTCCTTTTAATTTCACACAAGAAAAATGAATTCCTGCACTACATGTGTGCTTGCTTCAGCTTTGTTTAAAATAGTTTTTTTTTTCTCGTTAAATGATCATTTTATAATCGCATGTTTTTAGTTGGTCTGTTGCTGGTCACTACTGTGGCACACGATTAAATTTTAAAGAAAAAAATTTAAAACAATAATTTACTGTGCGTTACGAATAATAAATAATTCAAAAAAAGCTTAAAATTGCTTAGTGAATATTATTATATTGTTAAATAACAATTATTCGCGTTATTACTTAGTTCTCGAGATCATATGCTGAAAGACTTATTATCCATTTAACAAAAATAAAATATAAAAAATTTTAAACAGCACGCACTTATATAATTAAAAAATTAATTTTTTATTTGAGTAAAAACACACAAAAACTTTTTTTTTTACTTTTTTGCATATTTAAACGATTTTCAACCGAAAAGAAGTTTAAAAAAAAAAATAAAAAAACGTCTTCGTGACGATGACATAATGAAAAGTACATTAAAAAAAATTTAATTTTTTTCTTTTCGTTGTTTTTATTATTTAATTAAATAATAATATTTGCTTAAGAATAAATATTTACGAAATTATTCATGAAGAACATAACAGATTTCATTTCTACACTTTTGCTTTTAGCAAAAATCTTGTTTTCACATAATCTTGTGAATAATAAGATGATGATGATGATGCAGCTTTTCTTTGTCGTTTTTTTTTTTTATATAATTTCGTTTTAGCACGAATGCAATTTTACGTTTTTTGGCAAAGGAATTTTTTACACGCAAATTTCAATGTTAATGAAAGTGGGAAATAATAATTATTGTAACTGGTTCATGGTTAAATAATGAACTTTGGCGAGGTTGATGGGTTTTTTGTAAATTTTCTATAACAATTAATTAAATTTCGTTTTAAGACAGTAATTGTAGGGTTTTTTCGGTTGATTTTCTTTTACATTGTATCTTGTTAATGGAGTGACAATAAAATTAGATGCGTTTGATATAAATGTGTGGTTTGCATGCTGTAGATTATTACAGTCGCGATCATTTACAGCCGCTTAATAAAATTTTTTAACAAAATTATTTTATTAAATAAATAGATGAAAAAAAAAAAATTAAGAGTAAATAAATTAACAGAAATTCATCTCCTTAAAATCATTTAACAAAATAAACAGAAAAAGCTTTGAATAAATATTTTTTTTGCTTTAATAATTATCATATAGTAACAATGGGTTAAATTCAGTTTTTTTTGTGTTGTATATTATTTACACAAGTGAATAAACATGTTTGCAAAATTTTTTATAAAAATACATTTGATGATCGATGTTTAGATGCTTTTGTTTACGTAAAAAGAAAAAATTCTCAAACACTTCCTAGGGATGATACTTATTTAGAGCATTGCAATTATTAGTAAATAAATAATAAATTATGATCATTATATAGGACAATGTCTATTGTGGTATTTTTAATTGAAAAAACATCTTCAATATAAACAATCCAAACCCATTTATTTTTATTACCATTATTCAGTTTCGTTTTTTTTTTTTTTTTATAAACATCATTCGTTTAGTGAATTAACAAAATTATAAACATTAAAAAAAAAAATTAAATAATAATAACTTTTTTCATATAATAAAAAGCCGGTCTATTGTGATCTGTTGTTATTATAGCTCGTATAAAGATCACACGAAGATCGCCTCCAGCAAGTGAATATTTTCTCTTTAGAAAATTAAATTAATTTCGTTATTCTGACTATAATATGACTATAGGTTTTGTACTTCTAGTTTCATTTTGGGTCTCTTTTTTTTAAATAAACTAATAACAACCACAACACCTTAAGGAAGAAAATGAAAAAAAAAAGGTAATTTAATTGCATAAGAGATTTTTGTGCAACGATCGCGGCGATTGTTTAATAATAATAAGAAGGAGAACAAAATCAACAAGAAGAGTACACTGACTTGTTCATTATTTATTTGATTAATTTTCTTATTTATTTTACGATGAGATCGTTGTAGATTTTATAATTCATACATTGTCGCGCCCTGCCCTTTTTTTATTTTTTTATTTTTTAATTAACTAAAAATTGAAAAACGTTAAAATTTCTACACCTAACACGGGTTTTTTATTATTATAAAAAAATTTACTAAAACGCTGGTAGTGTTTACCACCAAATATTTATTTTGTATTAATTATGTTGCGGAATTTGATTATTAATTTTTCATCTTTTTTTTTGTGTTCATCGATCTTCTGCAAATATTTAATTTATTTAGAGAGAAATAGCTTTGATTACCTACTACTAAAACGTTAACAAAAATAAAAATTATTTTTGATGAAAATTTAAATGAAAAACGTCTACGTAAAACGTTAACAACAACAACAACAACACTAAATGAATTATTTAAATATTTATTTTAATTGTTTTTTAACGCGAATTTATTTTTCATCTTGTTGTATTTACTTTATTTTAGTAAATAAATAGTTTGTAGGAAAAAGTACGTTTTTCTTGTGAAATTAAGCTACAATACTTAAAATATTAAATAGCCCTGAAGGTCGGACTAAGTGTTTTTTATTTTTTTATTAAACATATTAATTCAAGTTTTTTAATGTTGGTTCATTAATGTTTTTTGTTTTAATGGAAATTTAATTAAATTTTAATAAAAAAAATAAAAATTTTTAAAAACTCACTGCAATTGCCTTGCTAGTAGATCCATCCTTAATAAAGGACCATAAATTGGCCGCTTTCCACAGAGAAAAAAAATTATTCTAATTATAATTTAAATTAATTAAATAATTTTTTTCTTAATTTTTAATTTCAAAGAAATTTCTTAATCACAAAATTAATTAATTAATTAATTAAAATTAAATATTTAAATAAATTAAAAAAAAAAAATGAACACTTTTAAAAATCACTTGAATTCGGTTTCGTTTAACTTTTTTTCTTGTTTTGTCGTTAAATAAAGTTTTAATAATTAATTAATTAAAATTAAACAAAAGGGAATTATTTCACTTAAAATAAAAAAATAAAAATTATAATTAATCCACCAGTTCACACTTTGTAAAAATAAAAAAAAAAAAAAAAATGTTTCTAGTCTTTACAAAAACTTTTTAAATTATTTTTTTTTTAATTATTATTTTGCTTCTTCTCTTCTAACACTATTCTATGTGTGCTATCCTTTGGACAGACAGCGAGCGACTAATTTTTTAGTTCGCGCACCATAGCTAACCTAACACCAAATCAAATGGCAATGTTGTAATGGTTATAGCATTAATACTAAGTCTAACGTGCGCTAACTTTTAAATAATTAAAACAAACAAAAACTATCCACACACAGTATGTAAATGATTAAAAAAAAACTGTTTTAATTCTTCTTATTTTTAATTAATTTCCTTTTTAGTTTTTTAGGAAAGATAATTTTTTTTTGTTGCCTAAAAATATTTTTTTAAATTTTTTTTATCAAAGAAATTTAATTTTTTGTTTTAATCATTATTTTTGTTAATGAAAATATTTTTTTTTCTTTTTTTTTTTGTTATTCACTTTTCCACGACTTTTATGTATTAAGTCTGTTTGAAGACTGATGAAGATCGAATAGTTGAGTTTCTTACATGTTTCTTGTTTGCTTTACATTATCTGCATCTACTACTCTCACCAGCTATGTATAATGCAGCTTAAGCCAATGCAACTTTTAAAGAACATAAAAAAAAAAGAATTCTGTTTCAAAACTATGAGAAAATAACGAGGCGAATGGACAAGCAAAACATAGCTGCAACAGCAGTAAAAACAACAGCAACGTCCAGTTAGAAGATCTTGCAAGAAAAAACATTTTTTTTTGTTTTAATCTTTAAGAAATGAAATGAAATAAAAAAAAATCTTCGATTATAACTTGGTTTGTTTGTTGCCTTTATGCTATTTTTCCCATTTTTATGCTTTTTTGTATTTATTTTATTTTATTTCAACTGCTGTTGTATCTGCTTATGCTGTTTGTACTGCTGCTACAACTTGCAACTGCAAATGTAGGATTTTTCGTAACAAAAAAAAAAAAAAATTCTTCGTGTGCGTATTTAACAAACGAATTAAATTCTAAAATAAAAAAAACATAAAACATCAATCGTTTTTCTGTTTTTATTATAGAAATAAAATTGAATGCATGCAACAGGCTGTATGCGTGTGTTTTGTATCGTTGGAAATCACTTGCGGTTTTTTTTATTTTTACTCCTGCTGGTTTGTGCTTTAAAGAAATCCACAGCCAAAATAAATTTTGTAACAAAAGATTTCACTTGTTCTGCATGAATTTGTTGCGATTTTTGTTTTGTTTATTGCGATAAATAAACAAGAACCACGTGCGTTCATTGCAGCAGTAAATCGTTTACTATGCGAACATTTTATGTTTCAAAAATGGTGCGAGAACTGGTGTCTCATAAGCCAGAAGATTTTTAATGGATCAGTGGGAAAATTATGATATTTTTAAAAATAAATGTCAAGCGTTGATTAGATGAAAGAAAATTAACAGAAACATAAAAGATTAGTCAGTTGTATTAGAAATAAAAATAAAAAATAATTAAAATTAAAAGCATAATGTGTTAAAGAAGGAAATAAGTAACACTCAGCAACAGGCGATGTATTGTTTTTGTTGGCTCGTTTACGCTAGTCTTTACGTGCAAATTTTTCACACGGATTTTTAATGAATTTTGTGATCAGTGATCAATGAGCAGTACGATTGATTTTTTGTTTTTATAAGAAAAAACAAGGAAAATACTTTACTGTGGGTCGCATTGCTGACACAGCTTTGCACAGCATAGAAATCATAAAAAAAAATAAGAAAAACAATCAATGATTTCATTTATTTGATTAACAAATTTAAGAATTTATTTATTTTAAGTACTTTTTCTGTTATTTAAAAAAAAATGTTCTTCTACTTCTTCTTCTGCTTCTCTATATATATATTTAATCAAAACATTTCATTTTCGTTTACATTAAAAAAAAAATCATAAAAATAGAAATTTAGTTGTTTTATTATTATTTTGCGGAAACAGGAAGATTAACAAATTTTTTCACATGTTCCATTGAAATGAAAAATGTTTAAATAATAATAATAATAATAATACAGAAGTTTTGTGTTTTAATTTAATTAAAATTTCATTAGGCAAAATAATGTGTTTGGTGATTAAAATTTTTTTTTTTTTGTTTTTTAACTGAAAATGATATTCATGTGGAAATTTTAATAAAAGCGATCATTTAGAGAGATTTATTCCTAAGAGATTTGTAATATTTTTATATGTTTTTGTCTTTAGTGTAAGGTGATCTTTAGCTGATCTTTAAATGTCTTACAATTCGGTGACAATACCGTAAAAAATTAAAAATTGTTTATGCATCGTTATTACTAAAAGTGCTCTGCACAAAACCTAAACGATAATTGCAATTAAATTGTATCGCCATAAATGGAATGGTGGTTAATTTTTATTTTTTTAATATAAATCGTACATGTACAAGGTGTTACGATCAATAATTTAGATTTTAAAGAAGATTAAAAATTCACATTTTTTATTCTAAACGTTATCTAAACTGATGTCGTTATTTAGCTGCTTCATCCTTTTTTTTTTGTTTTTTGCTATAAAAAGTCGCCTCTCTCATCAGATTTTATTACATTTTTACTGTTTATTTTACTAAACACCCTGTAATATATAATTTTTTTTTTGCATACAAATTGATTTTACGTGCTAAGCATACATTAAATTTTATTTTTTATTTTTGTTTAAGCTTAAAATGTTTCAATAATGTTTTGAACACACAAAAAGTAATTCATGTTTTTGTTGGCTAGGCAATCTGTTAATTCGATCTTTAATAACACTTGCCTTTGCAGTGATTAAATTTATTTTCGATTAATAAAAATTTAATTTATGACAATTATAGCTATATGTAAATATATATATAATGTTTTTTTGTGACTAAAAACAGATCTCATCCAGTGTGACAATTACGTTTCATAACTGCGATGACATAATTATAATTCTTTTTTTTTTTTATGAACGGTTTTACTTGTTCGTCGTCATTTCAATTTTTTTTTTTTTTACGTTTTAAGTAGTTTTTTTTTTACGTGTATTCGTTTCACTTTTATTTTCAATGTCAATCTCTGTTGATTATAATTCAATTGAAACAAAAAAAATAAATCTTAGTTCTTTTGTTTAGTTAAGCTTAAATAAAAAAATTTAAGCGACTATTTTTTTTTTTTTTTAAATAACAAAGTCATAAATTTAACATAAAAATTTAATTTAAAACCATTGCATAATGCAGTTGTTTTAAGTTTATTTAAATTTTTTTTAAAATTTTTTTTGTTTGATTTAAGCAAATTCATTCATTTATTGACTGATTTTTATTGCTTTTGTTTATAATTTATTAATTTTGATTGTCTTAAAGAATTTTAACCACTTGAAATTTTTTTTTTTTTGTTTTGTTTTGCTTTTTTTTTATTTATGATTGTTTCTGGGTGGTTTTATGCTTCTTTGACGGTTTAAAGCCGTGATGTATTGGTAAAATAGTTTTTGTGTTTTTCGGAAATTAAGTGCTTAACGAAAAATCTTTAAGAAATTGTCACAGGATCATGTTGTTTTAAATAGAATCTAACTTCTTGTTGTAAATTTCGCTTCATTAACGAAAAATTACAAATCAACTGTGAAATAACTGAAAAAATGATTTTTATTCATAAGCAGCGCGCGGAACAAAGCAAAACCATTATATATTTATTATTGTAATAAAGAAATTCCTTTTTCAAGAAAACAGATGCAGATTCTTAAAGACATAACCAGTTTTCTGTCTGATAATAATAATAATAATTATTATTTTAAAATTTTATTTGCATTGTCAATGGTGCATGATTTGCTGCTGTTGTTGCGGCTGCAATGTTTTTAAATTTTTATTCACATTATTCGGTTTTTGTTTTTTGCCATAAATACATCAGCAAAGAGATAATTGAAAATTAATTTTATTGAGTTATAGGACAGTATTAAAATGTTTCAGTATCGATTAATACAACGCATTAATTTAGTTATTTATGATGAAGTCTCACACTGATCATGATAAAATAAATCTGATTTGCCATTGCAGTGTTATCTGGTTGTAACTTCTGATTAAAATTTTTTGTGACAAAACTCTTTATATGGTATATTCTAGGACCCAATATTAAACTTTCCACCAAATTTCAGCCAATTTAAAATTAATTTTTTTTTTCGCCAAAAATGCATACAAAGTATCAGGAAAAATTTCAATTTTTTGTTAAAAAAATAATTAAATCAGATCGAGCTGAAACTTTGCACAAAATATTCTCTGGAATATGCTGAATTATGTTTGTTCTTGGGGTTTTTCGATAAAAAAATTATTTCTCGAGTTATGGGCATAAAACGGTTGAAGAATTATTGAAATTTAGAGCTAGGTTAGGTATCTTTTGTCAGGGTTAGAAAAGATTTATTTTTCAAAACTGTTACTAAGTGTTTGTTATTTATATTCAACACTATAAGATATGTTATTTGTGATTACAGCTAGAGCTAGAGTTACAACTAGAAAATGACTAAATTAGTACGTCTGTGGATCTTTTGATTTCAGAAGTAAAAGTCCAACAAAAAATTGTAAAAATATCAATCTACGCTACATTAAACAGAAAACTAAAGAAATTACAAATTTCCCACTTAACATTAGTCATAAAAAATAAAAGGCAGCAGAAAATAATTTACATCAATGAAAATTTCATCAATGAAAAAAAATTTTCATTCATTAATTTTTTAAAACTTCGTTTTTCTCCTCTAGACGACGTTACATAATATTTCTTAAATTTAATTATATAATTTTTTGTTTAAATGATAAAACCAGAAACAATCATCAACAATACAACGGCTGTAAAATTCAAAAAAATTTCCTTATCATTTCCACAAACAAAACTAAAAAAACGCAACAAATAGTGTTTTTGTTGTTCGTTTGAATTAATTTTGATTTAAAAAAAAAATGTTTGAACGGAAAGAAAATGATAAGGAAAATTATTTTTTTTTTTGTTGTTATAAATTATGAATGAACACGAAGCAAAGTGAGTGTATGTGAGGCACGCGAGTTATATTTATTTTTGAATTCTTTATATTCCATCCCAACCCGCCCACACGCTATAAAAATTATTTTTCGCTTTTAATAAAAACTTCTAAAAAAATTTATCAAAAACTAAATTTTTTTTTTTTTCACTTAATTATTTTGTTTATATTAAATAATTGGATAAAATTCATTAATTATAAGCGCATACACACACAGCGAAGTGTTAATTTTTCTTGTTCGTTTTGTTAATTCATTGTTACGTAATTTACGTTGTCACTTGTCTGTCGTTTATGCGTGTTGTGTTGACGGACATTTATTTGATTTTGGTTATTAAAAAAAAACAACAACACATCTTGTTATTTTTACGTATTTATTGATGAAATCCTTGAAGAATCCAATAGACGTTGAAGACTTTAGAATTCACTTTTAATTTCTCTTCTGCATAGATTTTTTTTTTTTTTGTTTTAAAACCTCAAAACAGCAGGATGCAGCAGCAACATAAACCAAACAAGCTGTGTGCGGTTAAGATAATTTAGGCATTTCTGTTGCTTCTAAACTGGTCAAAGTATGCTCTGCCTGTTTTGGTGTTTTGTTTATTTTTTATTGTTTTTAAGTGTGTTCCGATAATGCTTATATTGAAAACATAAAAAAAAATCAAAATATTTATCCGGAAAATGCAATTTTTAGTTTTGTTTATTTTATTAATTCAAAAAATTTTGTGTGATCATCATAAGTCCGTTTCCATTTATCAATTCAGCAATCGAACTACTTCGTAATTAACTGCCAAGTATATTCATAACCAAAAAAGACAAAAAAAAAAAAAATTTGGCACACTTAACGAACCAAAAACAAAAAAAAAAAAAAAAGAGAAAAAAACAACAAAACGTAGGAAAAAAAATTAGGCCAAAAATGATTCTAAAATTCCCGGTAACTGTTGTTGTTATTGTTGATAAAAATTTACATCCGTCTAATCAAAGTTTGATTGTTGCCGTTTTTTATAACAAAAAAAAATTTATTTTAATTTTTCTTTCCTTCTTCATCTTTATTTAAAAAAAAAAAATTCCGCAGTCTGTGCATGACCAAAATTCGTTGTTCAACAAAAAAAACTATTTATAAATTTCAAGGATAATTTTTGTATAATTAAAGGAGGAAGTAAACTAATCGAAAATAAATAAAACAGTTGTGGAAGACTCTCTATGCCACGTTTTTTAGTTTTTTTCTCCGGTATTTCGTTTTTTTGGAGCAAATAATTGTTTTCTAAATAAAATTTTTATATCGAAATTCCCACGCGCAAAATTTATAAATAAAACAAAACAAAATGATAGTATTTTGCTGTTTTAGTTTGTTTTTAATTAGTTTTTTTTTTTTTTTTTTTTTTATTTTAATTAATTTACAAAATTTTACAATAAGAAAAAAATATAAATATATTTAAAATCCTGGATCCCAATCTGTTGCTTGTGGTTTTAATTCAGTTTTGTAACAAATCAATGTGTCACCAGATTTAACTAAAATACTTTGATCTTGTAGGCGGAGGCCACACTCGACGTCTTTTTTTATTGAATCCACTTCGTTCTTTAAATGTCGCATTGACTCCAGAGTACCATCGTAAATTGACTCACCGTTGCGCAACAATCTAAATTTCGCGTTTTTCTTTAATAAGCCTTTAGTGCAACGGCAACCCATTACAGTCACCTCACGTTTACCCTCGGTTATTGAGAATAATTGCAGAATATTCGCTTCACCTGAGTGTGGACAATGGTTGAGTATTAATTCAAATTAAGTATTTTACAGAAAAATTAATTTACTAACCTAAAACTTCCTCAACTTCTCGTGGTGGCAACTTGCCACTAATTTCACCTTTCAAATCATCAACTAAGCGATAAATTATATCGAATTCCCTAATAATAATATTTTTATCCTTTTTCTGTGGTGGATTCACTGAGAACGCGTAAATAATCGCGTTAAACGCACTGGCTAATTCTAAATCACCTTCCGACACATCCCCAACACCATAATGAACAATATCCAGGCGACACAGTTCATTTTCCGTGTATGTGTCAAGAACATCAAGGATTGCTTCCACACTGCCATGCACATCGCCCTTTATTATTAAGTTAACTCTAGGCTTTGTACTATTCGGATCATGATCCTTTTCCCGTGGACCTACACGACGCATTTTAAAACGTCCCGCCAAACGACGAGCTTCTCTCTCCGCACGATACTTTTCTAAATGTTCCATTTCTTTAGTGCGTATCACTTCGACGTCTTGTTCAGCTTTTACAACATTCGCTTGTTGCTGCCTAAAATGGATCACAGAATGAGCTTTTTTCTAAAACGAAAAGAACAAAATATTAGCACAGATCCACAGAAAATGCGATAATTTCTTTCGACTTACTTCGGAATCAACTTCTAAAATTTCATCACCAGCAAATGGAAGATCACGCCAACCTAAAATTTCAACGGGTGTGCCGGGTGTTGCATTTTCTATTGGTTCACCATTATGGTCGAATAAGCCCCGAACTTTAGCCCATGCTTGACCACAAACCAAAACGCATCCTTTCCGTAGTGTTCCCCTGGTAACAATAGCCGTTGATAATTTTCTGCAAAGAATAAAAAAAATAATAAATTTTAGTTCAAATTTTTAAAGGCAAAAAAAGAGTAAAAGAAGCCAACCCTCTTCTGGCATCTGTTTTAGATTCGACGACAATTCCCTCCACAAAACCGGTATACTCTGATTTAAGACCCATTAATGTTGCTTGTGTACTGACTGCTTCTGCCAGTTCATTCAAATTAGTTCCTTTTAGAGCAGATACACCAACAACTTGTGTGTCCCCACCGTAGCCTTCCAATGCCAATCCTAATTGTAATAATCCTCGTTTTGTACGCTCCATGTCTGCCTCAGGTTTATCAATTTTATTCACAGCAACAATAATCGGCACTGAAAATTATTTCTCAATTTTTATTCCATCGAATTATGCTAATAGAAGTAGTTTTTACCATTTGAGTCCAACGCTAGTCTAACAACTTCTTTTGTTTGTTCCATAACGCCATCATCAGCAGCAACAACCAACACAATAATATCGGTTAAATGGGCGCCTCTCGCTCTCATTGTGCTAAAAGCTGCATGACCCGGAGTATCCAAAAAAGTTACTTTCTCGTCATTATCCAAAGGGACTAGAATTTATTTAAATAATTAATTAAAATTCCAAGTCGTTGTTTTCATAATAAATTTACCAATAAACGCGCCAATATGTTGTGTGATTCCACCAGCTTCTCCGGCAGCCACTGAAGCACCTCGTAAAGAATCTAATAGAGTTGTTTTACCATGATCAACATGGCCCATTACAGTAACAACAGGCGGTCTATACAATAAGTTTTCTGGTTCTGCTGGTGGACGTCTGTGCACATCTTTGTCCTGAAAATTAATTTTTTCTCAATGATTAGGTTTTTTAAATTAGTTTATTCACGAAGAGAAAATACTTTGAGATCCACTGTTTCGTTTATTATAGGCGCCGACACTATTTTAGTTTTCATGCCACATTTATTTGCTATATCTTTAATAATTTTGATGTCCTCCAGACGTGCATTAGGATTTAAATCATTTGCTCCTTTCACATACAGCATCACCTCCTGAATGTGCTCTTAAATATTTATCAAGGGAAATTTAATTTGAAATTTTTTTGGTGTAAATAAAAACCTAACCAATTTCCTTTCCAATTGAAATGGATAATTCTTCAACAGTCATGTTCCTCCATATATCCACAACGCCTAATACTGAAGTTTTGTTTTTTAATTTTTTTGGTGAATATTCTATTAGCTTTGGTGATTTCTACAAGAATTTTCTGAATTAGTAATTAATAAAAAATATATTTAAAAAAATAATCACTTTTTCCTCAGCAGTTTTCCTTCGTTTATAATTTACGGAGTATACTTGAAAATTTCTATCAAAATTCAAATAAACCGCCGTTGATTGTTTTGTCCATCTTAACGTTTTGTTCCATGGTACGTCAAAAGCCGCACATCTGTTAATTTAAGGTTATGTTTGAGTAAAAGAAATTTTTTTATTTTATTACACAATCAAAAGTAATTTTTTAACTTTTAATAACAATTAAACTGGATTTAAAAATAATTATAAAAATAAAACTTATTAAAAACCATAAACTGCGATATTTAGCAGTTTTAACAAGTTCAAAAAAAAAGTAAACAAAATATTAAATCAAATTTGAATCACATAAAAACATATTAATTTCACAAATTATTTAGAAAATTAATTAACTTATGCATTTTAGTAAGTGATAATATGTATTTATTAATTAATTTTTAGTTAATTTACCTATAAAAACACGAACGTATGACAGATGAATACATTGTTATGCATATTGCATATAACAGAAAAAATTAAACTAAAGTTCTACTTAAGCTGTAAACCAATTTGAATTTTTTATTTACTTTACTTTTTTAATGCTAGATGTCAGGAACATTTTTAATATGTTGTTTTAGCAAACGATAACATTATTTAGTCTTCAAACCTATTGTTGATTTATTTAAAATTTCTTTGTTTATTCATAGCTAGTAAAATGTAGATGTCTCTAAATTCTATTTAATATTTACTCGCAATAAATATTGATTTAATGCGCCTTGATACACTGGAATCATTTTTTTTTTCTTAATTACTTTGCTGATCAATAAAAAAAAATTCCCGCAAATTGAATTATATATCCGTGAAGCACTTAAAAACCAATAATAATAACAACCAGCAGCAAACATAAATATTAACAAAGCAAATATTTTGTTAAAAACAAAATAAAACAAAACAAAAAATTCCGAATAATTTGATTGAAAACAGTGGAGCGGCGACTAGGCAACCAGCTAGTAGCAAGAGCTGCATCAGCGGTACGGAGCGGTTTTTGCGATTTTCTATTGATTTTGATGCAAAGAAAGAGCAACGCATTTTATCTGACGCCCTAAGCTTTATTTTTTATTAATTATATTTATGAACGGGAAAATCCTTTTCGAAATTTAGTTTTATTAACAAAAAAGAAAAAAGTTTTTTTTTATCAAAGTGAAAATTGAAGAAAACACGACATAAGATTGTGTTTGCTTAGGAATTTTTCTTTATTTGCTAGTGTGGGTGAGTAGAGAAACCAACGCAACATAACCGAATACATGCGGCTGTTAAACCCACCCCTTTTGCTTTGACGGATGGGTGGGCTTCACCGCTAAGAAATTTAACTCATCCATTTGCGATTTTAACGAAATAACGAAATTTTCCTAGTCCATGATAAAATGATTGCTCTTCTGCAAATATCGCATTTGTTTGAATTATGATGGAACGCGCAAATATTCCATTGGTAAATATTTGCCATCCATCTTCATATTCTCTACTATCACTACTACACATACTCTCACTCTCTTGACTGTACGAGAAATAAATAAATAAATAAAAAAAAAATATATTAAAAAGCCACCCACACAATGATCTATTTTGTTATTTATTTATTTATAGATGCATTAACATTGTTTGTAAGGATGTGTGCGTGGGATAGTGTAAAGGAATTAAATAAAAAAAAAACTCGAAAAATGTTCATGTAAAATTTTAATTAATTAAATTAAGAAAAAAATCATTTTTTTAATTTTAATACAGATGTCACTTGAGTAAAATAAGAATGAAATGATTTAGGCACGTGACTTATTGTCTTCTATGTTTTACTCCTAGAAGATTACTATCTGAAAACGTCAATTTTAAACCTAGCACATGTCGATAATAATTTCCGTTTAGTTAACCCAAAAATTATTTAATTATTCACTGCACCCCGTTTTTTGCAAAAAAAAAAAAATTTAAAATAAAATGATTTAAGGAGAATATTTCTATTTTATTTCTCAATAAAAGTTTTTTTTTTTGTTTTTTTATTAATTTTAAATCCAGACATTGAACCCATGGTAAACGCGTCAAAAAAAAAAAAAAAAAAAAAACGTTGATAAAGCCCCGATAAAAAGCAGAAAAAACTCAGGTAAAGTAAGGAACGACAATAGAAAAAAATGTTTTATTTTATTATTATTATTATTATCAATAATTTTGTATTTTTTCTATAGATAAGACGATTAAGCCTGGTTACATTTCTCAATAAAATTAATGTAGAGAAAGGGCAAACATAACCTTAAAAAAAGATGGAATTACTTAAAGACGAAAACCATTTGGTTTAAATAAATATTTATTTAAACATTAAAAAGTAAAAAATAATAAAAAAAAACTTTTAGTTAAGTCGTGAGTTTAATTCAGTTCAATTAAGTCGTTGTGACAATTGTGACTGGAATTTTGTTAATTTTTTTCTCCTTTTTTATTTTAGGGTTTATCTGGGTGTTAGATGTTTGCTTATCTGAGGATATCTGTCTGGGTATGTATTTATAACCCGATTAAGCTGATTTTTATCGGTAAGTACATTTAATATAATTTCTCTACGGAAGTTTAGTTAATTTTTGTTGATTTGTTCCTTTGTGCGAGGAACAATAACGAAGCACAAAACACTTGTTTGATTAACAATTTTCCGTTTTCATTATGGTAAAACCGCATAAAATAGAAAATTAACTTGAAAAATTCAAAGTTGAAATTAACTGAGGATACTGAGGAAAATGGTAAAAATTAGACGACAATATGAAGACGACGATAGTAATAATAAATAAATAAATAAAAATTGTCGATGAGGCAAAAGTGTTGATCAAGTTAAATATTGATTTATGTAACATTTGTCAATAGAGATTAAGTGAGTCGATATATATATATAACGACTCTGATGTGGCTTTAGTTTTGTCTTTTTTTCGTCTATTTATTTATGTATTCGCTGTACTCACTGCTACGAAATCTGCTGTGTTCTAGTTTTACTTCATTATTTATTTATTTAATTAAATAATATTTATTTGCTGATATAATGTTTCTGCGTTGTACTGTTTCTATGTCGTACACTGCACGTCTTATAGTAGTTTTAACTGAAAATGATTTAATTCTCATAGACAGCTTTAATGTATGATTTGATATAATAAGCAGTAAGGTAACAAGAATAAAACTGTAGGAACACCTAGTACAGTGCATGCAGTGATAATGATTCCACAGTACAATAAATAAAAAAATGAATTGATTTCGATTTTTTCTTATTTTAACCTTCAAAGAAATGAAAAGGCGACACCGCCATCTCAATAGTGGTAACTCAGTGTTACTCACATAATTGCATTAATGCTGTTTTGTGTTTTAATTGATTTTCGATGTTTTTTTTTTGTTGTTATAACAGAGATAGATGGAAAAATTCTGTTTTGTCGTTCGAAAGTATTAGACATTCTGGCTACAGTACATACGAAAAATAATTTTCCACCTAATTTTACTATAAAGTTGCTGTATGAGGGAATTTTTTTTTTGTGTTAAAAGGTAAAAACTCTGGACTTTAGAAGCATCCCGAAGAAGTGCTTTTTTACTCTTTCGGTATTGTCTTCAAGTCTCCTGTAGTTAAGTTGTGTGTTCTGCTCTTAAGTTTAATGTTTTGGTCATATCTGGTTAATTCATTCTAAGTTGAGGAGGCTTAAAAAGGTAAAGAAATTTTCAAACACAGAAGAAAGCCGACAAAATGATGGTGCTATTGCGTTTTTTCTTTCTTTTTTTTTTCTTTTTTTTTCTCTTCTGTGTTACAGGATTATTGAGGTGTTTTTTGCACTTTTTATTAATCAAAAAAGAAGATTTTTTGTGGTAATTAAATAATAAATTTGGAATAAATGAATGAAATAAATGTTGTGAAGCAACGATAGGTTTATAAAAAAAAAAAAAAAAAAAAAAAAATGAAACGAATCTGTGCAAACAACACTTAACTATGTTGTCCATATTTAATGTGTCGCATGGTCCACTTGATCTTAAATGGCGGCATGATTACGTGCTTCTTCCTAATAAATATAAGAAGAAACACAAAAAAAAAAAATAAAAATACCTAAATGCAAACAAAATGAAGAATATTTAAACATTTAATGTGTGAGAAAGAGAAATGTTTAAAGAAGGCAAAGCAATAAGCAAAGCACGGCAAAAAAACGTCGGATGATGGCACTAAGATGCGGTTGAACGACAATGGCGATGATGTTGATGACGGCGACGAAGTTGATTGTTTTTGTTTGACTATGGGTGGTCCGTTTGCTTGTTGTTTTTATAATTTTTTTTTTTTTTATTATTTGTTGCCCCATTCTTCTAGTTTTTTTTTATATCAAAATAGAAATGGTCGCATCATTAAATTTGTGAAATTTCTATACAAGAATTCAAGAAGAGTAGAAAGAAAATGAAAAAAAAAATAATTTAATGGCTAGCCGATGTTTATTCGGTGCTTTTTTTTTTTTATTTGTTAAGCTTAATAACGTGACACAATTGGTTATGTGATATCGTTTATTTCTTCTGATTTTTTTTTTTTTTTTAGTGCCGCATAACTAATTAATTTTTTTTAATGATGTTAACACAAGTTTACAGAACTATTCGCTAGTTCATAGTTCATCCCTTAAAAAAACCACAAGCTACGGTATACAATCGATCAATTACAATTAGGCACTCAGTTTTTTTAAAAAGCTTTTTAATTTTGCTTTAATTCAATTAATTCACTTAAATCGTTTCATGCTTAATTATTGTCAATTATTCTACTTAAAAAAAAGAATAATTTGTTTACTCAACATAAGATGACAAGAATAAGTAAAAAAAAAATGCCAAAAATACCACCTACGATTATGAATTTTTTATTTTGTATTAAAAAAAAAAGTAAATTTCCATAAATTTTCTTACAGAATTTCGTTGTTATTTTTTTTTTAAATCAACAATTACTTCATCATTTTTAATAATAATAATAATAATAATAATAAAAGCACAAATACATGAAGAAGAAGAAGAAAAAGCTTCTCTGAAATAATAAATCAATTTCGATGTTAAAGGAGGTAAAAGCGAGATGTGAGATTAAAAAGTAAAATAAATGTCTTTATATTATGTACAGTGAATTTGAGGTAATTTTCACCTTGTTATGTATTGCGTGTTACGCTATCTTTACGGTATTATTACGTTTTTTTTTCTTGTTGTATTGATGAATGATAAACGAATCGTTTATCCACCCACATAATACTGAATCTACTTTGCTTGTGTCACGCATAAACAGAGCATATATGTTGTTGGTCTTGCCACATCCTTTTTTTTATTATTATTATTATTATGTCGTCGAAACAACAAAGAAAAAATAAAAAATTTCCCTTCATTTGAAATTTAATATCTTTTGAGGCGAAATTTTTTATGAATTTTTTTTCTTTTTTTTGTGTAAGGCGCAATGAAAAGCAGCGTATTACCAGCAGCATACAACATATATGAAAGTTTTTTTTTTGTTTATCCCCCTATGCTATGTTCACATATTTATAACATGGAAAAATACATAGCGAATAATATGATTATGTTTCGTTGAGGCTTTTTGTTTTTTTTTTTCTTTATTTTTTTTACTCATCTCAAATTACAATTTTTGTTATCCTAAAAAGTATGGCGGATCGTTGTAAAAATGGAAAAAAAAAAACTTTTTTTTTTATTTTCTGCTCTTCATCGAAAATCATCGTTCACTTCCTTCTGATATCAAAAACACTTAGCAGATGTCTTACTTACGTGTTTTTTTTCGTTACTTTGTTTGTTGCTGTTGATGGCTTCAAGTGTTGTTGTTGTTACTGCTGCTATTTGTATTAATAAATTGCATAAAAAAAGTTTAAAAAAAAAAAACGAAAATTTCTGCAGCCGGCTGTTTAAAGGTAAATTTAAGGATTGTAAAGATGCGCGTCTTATCCTTAGATTTTTTTTTTCATCTATAACATTTGTTGCTGTTTTTGTTTTGTTACTTAACTGTATATATGCGGCTTATTCGCTTATATACATTAAAGTTTTTTTGGTTTTCTTTTTTCGTTATAAAATTTATTTCTTCTTCGCTTTTTATGTATTTTTTTTTTTTTTTCTACGTCTTCGTTGTCGCCGTTGCTTTTGTTGTTGTTGTTGTTGTTGTTGTTGTTGTTGTTGTTGTTGTTGTTGTTGTTGTTGTTTTTCTTACTTCTTTCTGTATTTTTGCTGAAAAACATAAAACGGCCATGTTTGTTTGTTTAGGCTCCGCCCCACACCAATTGATTATGTATATATATATATATACGAAGCTGGTTGTGCTTTGCTTACTTGCTTATAAAGAGTAAACATCTTAGGAAGACAGCAAGAAAAATAACAGCAACAACAAAGAGCAACAGCAACGACAACGTCGACGATAATAAAAAAAACAACAACAGCAAGTACAAAAGCATTAAAAAAGTTTTTTTTTTATTTTTCTGTTCTGCTTATAACGACAAATACAATCACGTTTTGTTTTTATAGTCGATTCCATACAGCGAAAACTTTATTTTGCAGAATTTTTTTTTGGTTGTTGTTGTTGCTTTTATTGCCATTGTATCGTTGCTGTTGTCGCAATAATAATGCAAATCTTGCTTTAAACAAGAAAAAAAAAATTAGTTTATCTATTAAAATTACTTATTTTGCGTTTTCACCATTTTTTCCACCCACAATTGTTTTTAAAATAATTATTTGCAAAGCGATAATGCTGTTTGTTGGTGCGATGTTTCATTTACCCTGGTCAATGTTGTTTCTTTTATTTGTTTACTGTCATCCCTTGTAGTTTTTTTTTTTTCAGAAAAATGTGACAAAACTTAGGAGTTCCACAGAATAATTATAGTCCCAATAAATTGTGTCATTAATTTTACTCCTACAGAAAAAATTTATTTTCACTGATTTATAATGCATTGGAAAATTAAAGTTCATAAAACAAAGACAATGGTAATTCTGTTATACTAAATAGGGGAAGATTCTAAGTTTTGTACAAGAGATTTTTTTTTTTTTTTTTTTGTGTTTTTGTGCTGCAGAAAAGCAAATAAATAAATAAAACAAAGCGAAAATCAAATGAATAATAATAAAAATAAGGATCATCATCCCTTATTATGGGTATTTTAGTTATATTTATGCTTTCAATGATTTCCCCAAAGACATCAGGATTTTTGCCTTTGTTTCTTTTTGATCTTCGTTTGCTACGCATTAAATGTATGAAATTTTTTTTTGGTTTTTCCTATTTATTATCATCCTGAATTCACTGAAACAGTTATTATCTCCATCACTACCCACAGTTACCACAATATTACTGGAGTTTCCATGTTCCTATTTATGTGGAAAAAATATTCAGAAGGGGTTAGATCAATTTGAAAACTGCCTGAAAAAAAAAAAACTTAATGCGGCTCTGTCGCTTTTTTTTTTGATGGTGCTTTGTTAGAGTAAGGACGCATTTGATGATGTTTGATGCTCTGTGTTCGTTTGTTTGTTTATTTGTGTACGATGACTAAACGACGGATGATGAAGATGTTGATAATGGGATAGGGATGTACAGTGTTTTTTTACTCTCCTTGAAATACTTCAAGTATGAAAAAACTCTTTAGAATTGAGCTGCAAATTCACTTTTGTCGGAAGGACTATGGATTTTTTACTTTATTATTTTTATTATTGCTGTTTATGTCATACTCTTGGACATCTGTTATTATTTTTACCGGATTGACGTGTTGTTCGTGTTTTACCTTTTTAATTGTTAAAAGGTTTTCGCTATGAGATTTCTTTTAAAACTTTAATTTTGTTTTGGGGGGCTTTACTTGACTTTAGGAGTTAAACATTTCTATGAATCTTTATCACTAAATTTCTATAAAATTTTTGTTTATTTATTTAGATTTTGATTAATAAGAATTTAATCTACGCAGGTTTTGGTGATAAAAAAAAAAAAAAATTTTTTTGTTGATAAAATTTTCGTAGACATTTGGGCGGTTAGTACGTAGTTTTGTGGGATGATTAATCATAGTTGCGTGTTAATAATATATACTTTCGTACAAGTGAACTCCTTAGCCGTGTGTATAAAAAAAAAATATTTTTCATATTTCGGCTGCATTCAGATTGTTGCTTGTTGCTAACGTTTGACGTAAGTTTCTGCGTATTTAGTGTTAAGTTTATTTATACAGAAGTGTTAACTGATAACAATAAAATGTTTTAAAAGATGAATAAAAGGACCAGTTATAATAATAATAAGGTCGCATAGAGGCAACCCCTTTTTCTTGTTCAATTTTAAAAAACATTTTGTTCGTTGAATGAATGAGTTTTGTAATAAAAAATGTTTAACATACGAAACCACCGTGAATCGATGAAGTGTTTTTTTTTTTTTTTTGTACAAAATGTTTTTGTGGTGGAATAAAAGTCACCCTCTCCTTGTTATATCGGTTTTTCTATTTTATATTTCTGAGTACGCTTTTTTAAGTGACACAGAAGCGGAGTTGTGTTGTTTGATGGTAGTAAAAGAGGCAATTGAGGAATTTTCCGTCAACTAAAAATATTTTTTAATATTTATTGTTATTTGTGGGCGAACAATAAAACCTCACTATCAATTTAATAGGGCGATAAAATATTATTATTATTATTTGTAATTGTTATTATTTCAAATTAATAATACTATAGGAAAATTCTCACTTCTGTTTTTGAAGTATTTTGAATTTCTCGTCTCGTTACTTTGCGTCTGTTTTGCTGAAATGAATAATAAAAAAAAAAAAAATGAAAACCCCTAGCAAACCCTTATATATCGTGTCAATTATTGTATTGCATAGAGTACTGTATATTGTGGTAATTGTTGCAATTTGTTTTCAAAACACTACACAAAATTATTTCAAGTGTTGCTTTTAGAAATTAAAGATTTTTCGTTTCGTCCTTGTTTTTTTTTTTTTCTTTATTTTCAATTACAAAAAACATAATTATTTTGCTACTATATTTCCCTTTTCTTTTTTTTTTTTTTTTGTTATTGATTTGATATTTTTACACGAAAAACGTTGATTATGAGTGTAAATGAATTAGGTTATGATTGAGATGGAAAATTGTAGTGCAAATGTCATACGAATGTTATCATTGGAAAGCATTCTGAGTGGTTTTTGTAAATTTTCCCTTTTCTTTTGTATATTATTTCGATGGTGTGTTGTTTGTTGGTTACCTTTGTGGAATTTTATTGAAAAGTTTTTTTTAAAAGCACATTTTAAGTATTTTGTTGTATTCTCTGTACGAAACAAGTACGTCGTTATCAAAATCTTCCCTACTCTGTTCACTAATAACCGATTCATATTGCTTGTTAATTAATTAATAAACTTTTAAAAAGTTTAATTAATCAACTTGTGTTAACAATTTAATAATTTTTTAAATATGTCGACACAAACACACAATGTTTTTATTTTTAATTTAAAATTTTAATATTTTTTTTTATTATAATATTTTTAATAAGATTGAAAGCATGATGGATGCCTCGAAATGATTGACGTGGTTGCTTCTACGTTGAGTTAAAAAAAAAAAAAAATTACTCATATACTCGATTACATCATATTACATTAAGTTATTTGATATTATGAACATTAAAAATGAAAAAAAAAAAAATTATATCTATGTATATATCCCTCATTTTATTTTTAATTTTCATTCATTTTTTTTTTGCTTTTTGCAATTTAATTTGATTAGATTTATGATGTTTTTCTGGAAAAAAAAAATTGTTTTTTTTTCATGAGCAAACAAACGTTTTTATGTTATTTTTTGCAGTCAATTTTTTTTTTTTTTTAATATTATTATGTTATCAAGCTGTCTCAGTGGTTGTTCAACATTTTTCTACTTGTCGTGCTTTATGTTTAATTAAACAATATGGAAAAATTGTTTGTTAGGAAGTTTGATAAGAGATAATTTTCGTTTGTTATGTGAAGTTTGTTGTGATTAAATGTTATTGCGCATGATTTTATTACTTAAAATAAATGATTTTTGTTTGCAATCAATTCTGTCTTTAAATATCGTAGCCTATAACCAGCGTCTTCCCTGAAATAAAACGTGGAGTTAGCTTATAGATGTTATGGAACACTGATAATCATCGATAAATATCAGCATAATTGACAATCGCTGTTTGTATTGCTGCTTCTATCATTTTTATGCTAATCGATCATAAATTTAATATGACATTATTTTTATTTATTTATATACTTTCTGCGTTTTAATTTTATTTAATTATTTTGATGACTAATTTAAAAAAAATATTTCCTGAAAATTAATTGCATTTCGGTGGAAAATAATAACAAATAATTCGACAGTAAAAATTTATTTACAAAAGTTTCGATGGATGCAAAGCGGCCATTTTTTTAACATAAGCTTTTATTATTTTCGTTAAAGGTGTTTTTCGCTCTTTTTCTCTTTGTGTGTGTGTCATTAAAATCTTTGTTATTCTTCTTAAAATACAAAAAATAAACAAATACGAAGAAGAAGACGAAAAGCCACACACAGCATCCGTTGATCAAAGTATTGTCACCATGCCGCGCTTAAGTTAAGTTAAGTTAATTTTTTTTTTCTTTATTCGTGAAACTGAGCTTATTATAAGTAAAATTGATTTTTTTTCTTTTATTTCTACTTAAAAAAGAAGGCGGAGTATTTTGTACTTAAGTAAAATCCATTAAACATTTTGTTTTTTTTTTATCCATTTCAAAATAATTTTTTTATTTTTTTTCCAATTGAATTAATAAAACAAAACAATTTTCTTTTTCTTTTTCTTATTCTCATTAATTTTAATAAAGTTTTTTAATTAATTAATTTTTTTTTATTTTGTTTTGTTTTTTGTAAATTAAAGCTAAGTTCATAACTTTAGATAAAAAAATTTATGAAATAAACAGAATTGAATCAAAGGAATTAAAAAAAAATCTTGTTTTGTGTATTTTGTGTTTCTTTGTTTTAATTTTTCCGTTTAAATAATTTATTTAGTCATTATAAATGGAGGAAAATATTTATTTCGCGAGTTAGAACCATGAAAACTGAAAAAATTTGAATCGGTTCGGTTTGACAACATTTATTTAAAAAAATTGATTCCGGATGCTCACATTTTATATAGAATTCTGGTTAAACAAATATTTATGATTATGAAACATTAAAAATCTTGAATCTGAGACGTATTTTGGCCGAGTAACAGACTTTATACGGAGAATACTACGTTCAAGGCTTGTTCTGAGAATTTGATAGACAACTGGCTATAATTTTTGAACAAAATTTTTTAGAGCGGAAATATTCATACAGAATATTTTGCGACCCTATATGAAACTTTTTACTAAATTTCAGCCAATTTAAAAATAATTTTTTTTTTCGCCAAAAATACATAGGAAGTAACAGGAAAATTTTCAATTTTTGGCTGAAATTTTTTTTAATTCATATCGTGCTGAAACTTTGCAGGAATGTTCATTTTGAGGGGCTGAATCGAGTTTGTTCTTGGAGTTTTTCGATAAAAAATTTATTTCTCGAGTTATAGATCAAAAAAAAAAACATCCAGAAATTATTCAGTTTTGCTCCCCGTCTTTTGTAGAATTTATTTTAATTAATTGGTATATTGTGTCCATTTTTTCTTTCTGATTAAAAAGTAGAAAATTTGTGCACCAATGTCATAGAATTTCTAGTAAACTTATGCTGGCTATATTTTCTTGCAGTAATTTACTTTTGTATTCTAGAAAACTTTATTAGAAATTAATTAAAAAACGAAGAACAAAAAAATAAAAGCACCAGCATCATCATCAGCAGCAGCAGCTTAACACAAAACTACCATAGAAAGGATTAGGAAAGTAAAAAAAAAAAAAAATAAAGCAAGAAAGAAAGGAAATTTCTCTAATTAAAATTTTACATTAAAAATCGTTTTTAATTAAAAATTTTTATTATTTAAAAAAAAAAAACTTTTTCTTAAATAATTTTTGCTTTGCTTTGCTTTTTTTTTTTTTTTACTTTTTTGGTAGGGTTGATGGGTAGATGGGTGAATAACGGAAAAACTTTCAAAACACAAAGTTCTTAATCCTGAAGTTTTTGTTTTTTAATATTCAACAAAGATAACCAAAAATATAGCGAAAATTCCGTGTCTTTATCGTTTCATCGTTTCATCATAATTAAAAAACCAAAGAAAATAAAGCAAAAAGCTTCTCACAGAATATCAAAAAAACGAAAAACAAACATATATTACAATGAATGAATTATAATTTTTGATTTAGTTTCGTTTTTATCCCTTTTTATTTTTGTTTTTTTTTCTCTCGTTAAGACGTCGTTCAAACTGTCGAAGAAAAATCAACTGAAAATCAACAGCAACAAAGAGGAAAAAGAATTAAATAAAGTTTATAGCACGCTTTACTAATAAATAATAACAAAAAAAAAAAAACACCATAAATACCATCACCAATTTTAATTATTTCGTTTCGTTATAAATAAAGCAAAAAAAAAAATGAAAGCGAATAAGATGACGATAACTGCGACAACGGCAACAACGACGACGACGTTCATCTTAATTAATAAAGTTTTCTAAAGTAACAACGTTAACGTGAACATTAACGTTAACGCCCTCTTAAAATATTATGAGTTCTTAAAATAAGAGAAGAAATGAACACAATGTGCCCACGATAACGAAGTTTTTTTTTTTTTTTTTTTTTTTTTTTTCATTTCTTATAGATGAAAGTGTATAAAATCCGTCTATATACAACGCGACTAATATACACGAGATTATATGGCGAATGAAAAATCTTTTGATGCCTCGAAAATTTTGTGATAATATAAAAGTTTTTTGGATTTTTAGCCTTCTCCATCCTTTTTTCTTCTGAAATTTCTGTTTTTACAGTAGGTGGTTGAATTTTATTGGTTAGTGCTTATTGTTTTGTATTAGTTTGTCTGAGGATGTTTATTGTTAATGTTTGTACGATTCAATTAACCTTTATGAAACTACCTTGATAATTTGAGACTCTACTGTTGTACACACTTACTTTATTCATTATAATTGTGTATAATCTTAATCTATATAACAAGCTAAATAGAAAAAAAAAACTGAATTTTGAAGTTTGTTGTTTCTTCTTCTTCGTCTTTATCTTTGTTTTTCCTCCTTTTCATCTTTGGCAGCATAAAAATTTTGTTTAAAGAAAAAAGAAAAAAAAGTTTCAATCCCTTTCCACCACATCTAAACTGCTTTTAACTTTATCATTATTAAGAAACATAAAACGAATAGATATGTACGAATATGTATATATTTGTTTGTTTACAAATGTTTGTATATATATATATATACCGTAGCATAGAAGAGTTAACTTGTACGCTATAATGTTGTAGGTGGATGGGTGATTATTTGTTTGTTTTAAAAAATAAAAAAAAAAAAAATTCTTTTTATTTTTATTCTCTTGGGCGATAGATGAGTAAGTTAAAAAACATTTTTCTTATAATTTTCCATAATAATTATCAGCAAAAAAGAGCTTTTTTTCTTTCTTAAATTATTTATTATTCTTCACTCTGCATCATTAGATGGGAAAAAGTTTTTTTTTTTTTTTTTTTGGAAATTTTTATTTAAACTTTCATTTAAAGCTCAAAGAAGTTTTTTGTTTAAAGTAAATTAATATTAATATTATTATTAATAATATATATATATAAAAAAAAGAATAAAATAGATGAAACTTCCCTTATACACCAACCCACTATGCATAAAGGAGTTGGTAATTGAAAATGAATAAATTAAAAAAAAAAAATGAAAATTTTTGTTTTTTTTCTGTTTAAATAAAAATTAATTTTCTATGTCAAAAGTTTCTTTTTTTTTTTTTTGTGTTTTTTCTCGTTCGCATAAATATTTTATTTACAACATTTTCGGTGTTTATTTTAATTAAATCAATTTTGTTAATTAAATATTTATTACATATTTTTCACTATACATATATATGGTTATAAAATATAATTTTTATGTTTAAATAAATTGATGAGCATAAATTAAATGAAAAAATGAAAAAAATAATAAAAATGCTGCACCTCATACCACAAAGAATAATTTTTGTATATACGGAAAATAAACTCCGGTTTTGGATGATTGTTGCATTGATGGTACAGAGAATGGCGTGTTTGAGATAATTTGATGTTAATATTTAATAAAATATTTACTTTTCAATTTACCCCTTTTATCCTTTTTTTTTATTTTTTAATGGAATATATTTTTTTTTTTTAACTTGACGTTACGTTACTTTATGCCACCCGAATAACGTAACGCCACTTTATTGCTATCGCTTTACCACCCCACTGAATGTGCAGTGTTTTTACAAAATTTTTATTTTTTTTCCGCTGTTTCCTAATTTTAAATTTAAATTGAAATGAGAATATTTAATTATATAAAAATAATAAATTTTGTGCACACAATTTATAAACTTGTTTCGTTAGATTATTAGTCGATGTTGAAAGATATTGTCACTGGTTTACTGGTTGGTGTTTCGATGCTTTTTTTTTTATTTGTTTATAGCAGCTTTTACGTCTTTATGATGAGATTTCTATTTTGTACTTAGGTAAAATAATGATTTTTTTTAAACATTTTAATTTGTAGTTGATTTTGGGACTATTTAGGGTATTTTATCGTTTTACTTAAATGTAGGAAATTTAGTTTTATAGCTAGAATTTGGTCAAAATGTAATGCAGAACCGTTGTTTTGCAATCACAAATAATTGATCAATCAGAATTTTTAAAAATCGTGGGGATCCAGTATCAATTTTTTAAAATAAATACTGTCAAACACTGGAAAATGGTTTTAATTTTTATTTTTTGATGTTTTTTAAATCTATAACTCGATAAATAAATTTTTTATAGGGAAACCACAAGAACTGACTCGTTTCAGAACCTTAAAATGAACATTCCTGCAAAGTTTCAGCACGATATGAATTAAAAAAAATTTCAGCCAAAAATTGAAAATTTTCCTGATACTTCCTATGCATTTTTGATGAAAAAAAAAAATTTTTTAAATTGGTTGAAATTTGGTGTAAAGTTTTGCATTGGGTTCCCAAATATGCTGTATAAAGAGTTTTGCCCTAAAAAATTTGAATCAAAAGTTATGATCAGTTGAATCCACTAATGCTAAATACTTGACAGCGTCATTTAGATTTTTACTAGGAAAAATTAAAATCAGAAAAAAAAAACTTTCCCCTATTTGAACTGCATTAAAAAAAATAAAAAACACAAACAATAAAAACAGGTAAAATAATAATAATATTTTTCATAATTAAGTGATTTGCGTTAGTAAAAAAAAAAAAAATTCAATTAATTGAAAAACTGAACCGGCCCTACGTTTAAAACTTTTAGTTTTTGTTAAATATTTTATTTATTTGTTTGCGCATTTTTTTTTATTCTATTCTACATTTAAATACTAAAAAAAAAATGTTTCACGAAAAAAGCAATTAATTAGAATAAATTATGAATATGGTTGGGGTGCGTGATGATGTTTGGCTATTTTTTTTTTTTTTACCCAGTGTTTGTAGCGCGTTTTTGGTAACAATTCCACCTTATGTCACACTGAATGCATCGGCGGCTATATATCTTTTATGTAATAAATTGCTAAAAATCACATACGGTGATTGTATGAATACAATAAATTCATCAAAATGTGTTAATTTTTTATTGTTTTAATAATAATTCACCTGATAGATTGTGTTTATTCTACACAGGAGTGCATTTTTTTTTGTATAGAACAATTAAGTCAACAGACTCGTACACAGGTGTCCATTGCATTTTAGTCTATTTATATTGTTTAATTTTTTTTATTATTTTTATTAAGTTTTATAACTGACTTTAAATAAATAATATTTAAATGCGTATGTCTCATTTGTTGTTACATTTAAATGAAATAAAAAAAAATATATGTTTGTAGTTTATTTGCTAAAGTTTTATTAACTCTTGTAACATATGTTCAAATAGAGACGAAAAAAAAAAACAGAAAACAATTTTATTATTATTATTATTATTATTATCCTGATCACGGTACTATAAACGGGCATTTAACATGCAAAGGTTCATTATAGTTGTGACTACTGTTTAAAAATTACTCAACTACCCTTTGGCAGGTTAATAATTGCTATTTATAAGGAATTAAGTAACAAGAAAAAAATAGTAATAATGTTAAACAATCACCTTGCAGACATTGTTTATGCTAACAAACAAAACAATTTGCTAGAAATTTACATTTGTTCAGATTTTTCTAGCAAATTATTCGTGAAATTTATTTTCTGTCAATAAATTTGCGTGTTTTTTTTTTTTTTTTTGAAAAGAAAATTGTAAAATTCAACAACATATTGCATTTTTAACTAGCGAATAAACTTTGTTTTGCATTAAATTTTATAATTAATTAATTTTTGTTTTGTTTTGTTGAAACTGAATGATGTAAATATTTGAATGTGTAAGCAAAGTGAGTGTTTTTCTTTTTTATAATTTATTTACTTAGCTTTTTTAGCCAATATACACAGATAGCATGTTTGGCTATTTGAATTATTTTATAAACTTCCTTTGCAAAGTGTTTTTTTTTTTTTTTTTTTTTTTTTTTTTTTAATAATTTTCTTTAATAAACATTATGTGGATGAAAAGGTGAAGATTCGTTAAAATAAATGTGACAAAATTCATTGTATTCCACTGCTGATCATACAGCAAAATCAATAATTTTTTTTAATAACAAAATTCATAGAAAAAGGTAATTAATATCAAAAAAATAAAAAAAAGCACCTCAAACGTTCCGGTTTAAATATGAATAAAGTATTTCTTAAAGCATTTTATACAAACAACATTTTTGTTTGATTATATTTTATGTAAATTACCATCAACATTAACATTTATATAGATTGGTTTATTTAGCACAAATAATGTTATTATTATTATTATAATAATTATTATTAAATGCTTGATGAATGAATAAACAATAAAGAAAATGAAAAAGAAAAAAAAAATAAAATTATATATTTAAGCATACATGACGGCGGGTGGAATTTTTTTTTTTTTTTTTGTTTTACCTTATTATTACTCCTTCACACCAAACAGAATTATTTTTTGGTTTTTATGATGTGAAAATAATTGTGCACACAAATTATATTAACAATAAATAATATGTAGTAAAAAAAATGAAATTATTTAATGTAAATTTACTTTACATAAACTTTATTTATATTTACGAAAATATAAAATAGTGCGGAAAAATTGGTAACCCACCACTTTGTGTTTAATAACTTTTCCTGTTTAACTTATTTATTTTTACTTTCTACCTACTGTAGTGCTTAGTCTATAATTTTATTTTATTTTTTTTTTATTGTCAAATTGATAAACCTTTTGATTAATTTTATTTATGGTAAATAGAATTAAAACACAATAATCAAGTAAATAAATAAAATAATTTTTGTTTGTTTGAAATATGGACTATTAAAAATATTTCTGGTATACGATGATGTAGCTTAGCTGAGCTAAATTTAAACATCCGTAGCCGATGGTTAAAATTTTATTTTCTACTAACAAAAACTTTATTTATAAACTTTAGGATTTAAGCTTAATATAAGTTTTTGTGGTAATGAAGGAATAAAAAAATGTATTATTATTTTTTTTTTGTATTTAATAATTAAATTCTTATTTGATATCCGGTTATAGTTATCTACAACACCCACACTTTTAAGTTTAGAAAATTTAATGACGCTCTCATAACATATGCTGCTTTTTGCTTATAAACTTTTTGGTACACAGAAAATTTGTTTTGTATACAGTGGATTTTAATTTTTTGATAAAAGTTTTATCGTGATTTTACCACAAAAAATAAAAAAAAACCGCAAACAGATGAAAAGTTTTTCCTTTATTCATTTTATTCGTACCCCCCGGTTTTATGGTGGAGTTTATCATTATTAATTATTATTATTATTAACATTTTAATTTCTCTATAAGTAAATACAGGAGTTTCATTTGTAAACAAGCTGCGGTTTGTATATATATTTTCGGGTCTACAGATTTTCAAAAAGGTTTAATTTTATGAAAATTATAAGTAAAACAGACTTGAAATCTTTGTTTTGTAAAAACTGACGATTTAATTGCCTCAAAACCTTATTTAAAACTACGATACACAAGAAAAAAAAAATGAAAAAATGTATCACAGATTACGGGGGTGACTCAGTCAGGCGTTTCTAAATGTGAAATAAAATAAAACCACAATAAAACTGCATTAACCGTTTTTCAATTGTGTTTGAAAGTTGTTTTGTGTTGAGAGGAGAAACAACTCTTAAGTATTTATTACTGTGGATTAAGAAACCCCGCAGGTTGTTGAGTGTTAAGGATTTGTCCAAGATTACTTTTGTAATTCATACGTTATGTAGGGTGGAAAATAATACAACCAAGCAGGAACGTTTCGTTGTTTTTTTGAAAACAATCTCTGTTGGATTAAGACTATTCAGTTTGCGTTTTTTTCGATTATTATTTAATAAAATAAAATTTATGAAAGTTTTTTTTTTATTTATTTAATATTTTATTGAATTTTTATTTTGTTTATTTTTTTTTTTTTTTCGAGTTTTAATTTTTTAAATAAATAAAAGCAAATTTTCAACGCCTCATTTCTTTAAAATGGTTATGGCCGTTGTTGGAATTTTTTTTTTTTTTTATGCTTTTTGTTAAATAATTTATTCGATTGCCCATCGATTTTGTGTTTTTATTTATTAATTTTTTTTTTTATTAATTGTTGCTGTAAATAAAATAAAATGTTTTTATTTTTATTTTTTAAACGTGTTTATGCAGTTGTGTACACATTTTCCTTTATTTATTTATTAACAATACGAGAATTTTTTTTGTTGTTTTATCGAAAATACAAATTTTTTTTTTTTCAACCATATTTAATAGTAATGATGGAAAAAAAATTTTCCAACAGCTATTTCCCAATCAATTTTGGTAATTGTTTATTAATTATTGTTAAGTGTTTTCTGGGTGGTGGCTGGTGGCTTTGGATTATGTTTTTTTTTTCCTAGTTAAAAAATTGTTACTATTGGCTTTTGTAGTTTTTATTTGCTGTTAATTTATTGATTGTTCATGGTTTCAGTATTGGTATTTATGGGAAAAAAGTGTAAAATGTTTTGAGGGAATTATGCTGGAATATTTCTTTACTGGAATTTTTTTTTTTTTGTTTGGATCGTCAGTGTTTTTTAGCTGTAAAGTTAACCTAACATCCTTTTAAAACTAAAGTTTGATTAATTACTACTTGGAATACAGTAGATTAAGGATCTCAGCACTATTTTTATTACAATCTTGTATTATGTCTTTTTTAAACAGCAGCATAATAAATGGTTTTGTAAAACGTTAAAAAAAAACTAAATTTTATTAATAGATCAGCAGCAGCTATTCAATTGTAAATAAAAAATAAAAATAGAAAAAAAAATGTTTGACAACACAGAAAATATTCAACAATAATAATAATAAACAGCAGCAGCAAAATAAATAATAATAAGTTATGAAAACAAAGTCAAGTAACGTAAGGTAAAAAAAAGAATAAAAAAAAAATGTTTGTTGAATTGAAATTGAAAAGAAATGATAATATAAAAAAAAAAAAAAAAAATTACATAAATATTGTATCGCAAACAATAACACGCGTCATTTATTTATACGATAACTTCCTTCCGATTTTATTGTCTCATCTCATACAATCCACTGTCTTCTGACAAATTTAAAGTTGGCGTGACAAATTTTTCTTTTTTTTTTCCCTACAACAAAACAATATTTTCTTTGCTTATTTTCTTTATTTTTTAACTTTTGTTTGTTTGTTAGAGAAATATTGTCATTTTGTTTGTACGTTTGGGGGATTTTCTATTTTGTTATAAGATGAAAATAAAAGGTAAAAATAAAAAAAATACGTTTTACCTTTATTGTTACAGTTTTGATGATTTTTCTATTATAATGTAACAGACAACAGATCATTTCTGTTTTTTTTTGTTGTTGTTGAACGAAAATGAATATTTTTTAAGAAAATGATGCTGCATGATGCTATTGATAATAAATAAAAGTTTTGCTGTATAATATAAGAGAAAGGACAAGAAAATGTTTTGTTTTGTTAATAGATGAATTGTAGATGAGGTAAGAATAAAAATGTTTCCCATATGATATATCCTTGCTTTGTTTATTTGTTTGTTTATTTTATTATTTCATATTTTTATTGCATAACAAAAGGTTTTTTTTTTTTTTTTTATTGATAGAAAAAAAAATGTTTTCTTATGTCGTTTTAGTTAAATTATTTTTATTATGTTATTATGTCGAATTTGGTTAGTTTTACGTGTGCATCAGTATCTATCGCAAAAATTTATTAACAAAACTAATAATAAATATTTTAATAAATAAATAAAACTACTAGAAAAAAAGTAATTTAATTTCCTTATTGTTTTATAAATTTAATTCACGATAAACGGATGTTGAAAACAAATTTTACAAATAATTATTTTCGTTTTTAAACGGATGCATAAAATAAAAATTTCTATAAGTTTTGTAATAATAATAATCGAAATTTATTGTTTATTATTAGTTTAGATTGAACGGATTATTAACATTAGCATTGCAGCAAAAGCAACAGCAAGTAGTAGCTAATATTGCTATTAATATTTTTTTGTTGTGCTTTTTGTTGTTGTTATTAAAATATTCAATAAAGGCAAGGAAATAAAGTTTTTTTTTTTATTGTAATGTTACGATGCAATTGAAATTTGTTTGTTATTATTATGTTTTATATATATGACAGGCATTTGCCTAAGGCAGGATTATTTAGATGCGCGCATCCATCTAAGAGATCATCTGGATTTCATCTAATATAAATCTTTATATATGAAATAAATAATACAAAAAAAAAAAAATGAATGAAAACAACAGGAGCCGGTACTTCTATTGTCGTTATCATCGTCCAATGAATGTCTAAAATGTTTGTTTAGTCCCCTAAAGCTATCAAGAACATAACAGCAACAGCAACAAAGTAACGACAAAACAACAGTCAAAATAAAAATAAAATATAATAATAATAAATCTGCTGAAAACAGGAAAAAAAAACATATAAGAAAACTTTTGCTAAAGAAAAAAATTTGGAAGAAAATATTCAATAAAACGACAAGGCGGGAATAGCAAAAAAAGAAAGAAAAAAAAAGTAAAAACTCATCCATGTAAGTCCAAAATAGAGGAAACATATTTTGTGACAAAGCTGCGCCTCCAGCAGTGACGGTATTAAAGCTTTTAGCGTAGCTTCTTCCTTTTTTATTATAAATTATATTTTTTTTTCTACAGGTTTGGGTGATAAAATAATTCATTTTTCAATAATAATAAAAAAAAAAAAATGACGGCAAAACCCGATCAGTCTTTATAAATTTGTCAGTCAAATAATAAACGAGGAATAAAATTGATAAAAAGTAAAGACCATGTGTGCCTTTTTGGGTGTGTTTCTGAAAGCCTGGAATTTTTTTTTCTTTTTTAATAATAAAAACAACAATAAAGGAAGAAAAAGGATTTTTTTCTTCTTCTATGTTTACATAAATTTCTATATGCCATCATCATCCTACATTTATGTCATGTCATTTGTTTATATTTCATATCGTCGCTGGATGTCTTAAGGATTTTCTTCTTCTTCCTTTCTTTGCGTTAAATTTTTATTTTCTTTTCAATACATCACGCGTGTCCTTTCCTGTCCTTTATTTATTTTTGATAGATTTTCTTTTTTTTTTCTTTCGGTTTAATTTATCCACGAGACGCTAAAGAATAGGTACGAGCAAAAATATTTGTTTGATTAGGATCAAATATGTTTTTTTATTGATAATTAGATAATTTTTACGGTTTAATTTATATAAATAAACAATTTTTAGGATGTTAATGTTGTGTGGGCTTAAAGTCAAAACCCAAGTGGCTTCATCTTGATGACTTAATTTCCGTTTTTTTTTTTATTATTATTCGTTAATAAATTTGTTTAACGTAATTAATTGTTTTTTAACAGTGGTTAAAAGCTGCATTGTGTTGTATTTTCGGTGAATAAAAAACATTTTTTAATAAAAACGATAACAGGACAGGTGGGTTATAAGTGAGAACGAACGAAAAAATGTAATAAAACAAAAAAAAAAAAAAACGGAAAATTTCTATAAATCAGAGATGATCATAAAACACCCAATTCATTATAAGCGATTATTATTTTTTCATTTTTATTATGCTGTTATGTTATGAAACGTTGCGTTGCGTTTTTTTTTAAATCTCGTAATTGATCGTTTAAATTTCTAATGTCTATGAATAATATAAAAAGGGGGCGAAATATTGTACAACTGAAAAACTGTTGCCAAAAATTTCAATGAAAATAAAAGCAGAAACAGAATAAAAATTCAATACAATATGTGACCATAATACAAAAGGCGGAAGTTTGTTTGTAAACAAAGTGAATTTTTATTAAAAAAAAAATAAATATAAAAATGTACAATCTTTGTCAGTTATTCTGTCTAAAACTCTGGTGACAATTAAAAAGTCATAAGAAACTACTGTGCATGGTTAGAAAACATTTTTTTTTAGTAATAATAAAAATTGAAAAGGAAAAACTAACTAACTAATAATAAAATTGTATTTAAGGGACGTTTAAAGGACGAGTATCCTGCTGTGAATAACAAAAGGTATTACATGCCTTTTAAACGCAATTACATTAGTACCCGCTGTGTTATTTAGTTGACTTTAGATGGCTTTTGTTTGATTTTTTATTTTTTATTTTAGTTATTTATTATGATCCATGGTGTTAGCAGTGGTTTATTGAATTTTGTTAGGTAGCAGCTACTCGGTTATTATATATTTTTTTATTGAAAACGGTAAGGTAAATATAAATAATAAATATTTTGTAAATTAAATGATATAACAACCCTGCCGTTCGTTATCATTTGTTAAACACAATTGAAAGATTATTTTGATTTTTTTTTTATTATTTTTTGGTGGTGGATTTACAACGAAAAACCGCATAATTTTCCGCATCAAAATATTTTTTTTAATTAATGTTTTTTGTATGCATTTTATGCATTCAGCTAGTGTAATCCCTTGTTTTTTTTTTATTTTGGTGTTTCTGTTTGGTATAAATTTAGCTAATAATACTATTTTTCGGAGACTAGACATTTAAAATTTTAATTTTTTAATATGCTTGTTATATTTGATTGTTGTTTACTAATTTATTGACCTGCAAATTGGATTTATAGTCGTTCCCTGTATAAATGATGCGATTACATGATTACAAAAATTTGCTAGTAACAAAAGGATAGACAATTATCATAACAAGCTTACAAACGTAACTATATTCCGTGTGGAACAATAAATATAATCGGATAAAAATTATAATTCTCTATTCTTTCCTTCTGCTTACTTTTGTTGTGTTGAAAAAAAAACAATTTAAAGGGATTTTCTTTAGATCCTTTTAACGTTTTTTTTTCTTTATTTTATTTATTGCTGTGAAATATTTGATTTGTGGCTGGTGAATGATAAAATTTTGATTTTTTAGTTAAAAAAAAAATTGAAACTAACAGCCTAGTTGCTTTCGGTATTTAAATAAAAAGTACAAATTATCGTACATGGAAACGTTGGAAAAATACATAAAACCATTTATACTAAAAAAAAAAAAAAAAAATCGCAAAATCATCTCAAAATCAATATGTGAACGACATGTAGGGTTCTTGAAAATGAAAGTTTGTGACACATAAAACAGTAACAAAAAAAAAAAGAAGGAAAATAAAAATTCATAATAAAAGTCCTTCACGTTAAACATAAATACATAAAAGCGCGCGCAAACAGTTTTTTTTTTTTGCTTTTGGTAAATAGATTTTTGTGTCATTTTTCCATGATTTTGTTTCACTTCACCATCACCAACATCATCATCATCATCATCTTTAACGTGTGGAAATGTTTGTTTGTTTTACTTTTTCATCCACATATATTTGCTAAAATGCTTGTTTATTTATTAATAATATTTTTGGGTAAAAGATGTCATTCTCACGATCGCATTTAATATTTATTTGCTTAAAGAAAAAAAAAACAGAAAAAAAGTTTCTATTGATGTTGATTCTGTTTTCTTTTGGTAAGAATTAGACTATGTTTGACCCTCAATATGATATGTTGCATGAGATGAAAGGATAGAGAATAAAATTGTCTGTAACGAAAACATGTAACATGTTGAATAAATTGATTAAAAACGAAAATGTTGAAGAGGTGAAGAATATTCAAAAATTTTAAATCAACTAGAGAAATAAATAAAAAAAAAAAAAAAAGAGCAGCAAAAAAAAAACGCGTGTGATATATGCATGTCTATCAGTATATCCTAAGGATCAAAAATATAATTAAATCCAAATACAATATTAATCCGAAATGAAAACATTTAAGTATATTTATTTTGTGTACACAGAGACCATCATCATAATCAACATCAGCAGCGAACGGCATCACATATTATCAACTTTTTTTTTTTTTCCCAATAACACAACAAACCCATTTCGATCCTTTAACAAAAAATTTTTTTTTTAAATCTTTTGTATTTTTGACGAACATTAAAAATCTAAATAAACAAATTGACACACGTCGTACATAGTAATTGTAATTACTTATCCCATAAAAAGTGGAAAAATTATTATTAATTTATATTTTAGGGTGGTTGGCGTACGGTTTTCTGTAAACACCTGCATACGTTCAATGTTTTTATTTTATTTATACCAATTTTTTTCAACACAATCAATAAGAGAGGAGAGCATATCAATGTAATTCAAAATTGTGATGATATGAAACAATGAAAAAGCATTTGATTTACAAATTCTGTTTGACTATTTTTTTGGATTGGTTAAAGGATTTTCCACACGTAAGCATAACAAAAAGATTTTTTTTTTTTAAGTAAAAGCGATAGCCACGTGACTAGCACAAGTAGTTTCGTGTAGGGTGGAGAACTTTTAACAAATTTTCTACTCATAATCACACTCAATTGAATCGATATTTAAAAAAAGGAAAAAAAAAACTCCTGTTGTTTACCAACTTTAAAATTAATTTAAATAAAGAAGAGAAAAAACTTTATTAAATATTAAAGCAAAGGATATAACTTCGCTTATCATCTGTCGTTGTTTACCCAATTGAGATTGAAATTGAAATTAAGAGAACAATTTATATGGTAAATTAGGGAGTGGTTGTACTGATTTGTTTGGTGGTATTCCCAGCTGATTGGTAGGATAGGTTGATTTGGTTTCATTTTAACAATCACAAAATAAATTTTTGTTTTTTTATTATCACAAAGAGTTACATCAGTGTTTGTTTGGTCAAGAATAAAAAAAAAGAAAAATTAAATTAAATGAATGCCCAATGACGTAAGGTATAATTACGTATTAAATCCTGTTTGCATAATTAAGCTATTTCAAAATAACACAAAAAAAAAAACTTCACTTTTCATTGTAAATTAACCACAGTGAGTATTTTAATTTCAAGAAACATTAAAATACCTGGTGAAAAATTACCAACAAATGTCGTCGATAATTTATTTACACAAATTTAATGTTTATTTAGTAAAATGTGTCAAAGTTTTTTTTTTTTTTTCTCTCTCGCTTAAATTAATAATAAATACAGAAAACAAAAAATAAAAATATTTCCTATGCCCCTGCGTTTAATAATATATATATAATTTTTATTTTTTAATAAATAATTATTATTTTTCTCTCCTCTATTTATTTAATATCTGAATAAATAATTGTGATGAAAATTTTTTCATATATTTTTTTTTTTTTTTTTTTTAATAAAGCGAAAATAATTTAATTTAATTAAAAATAATTTTTTTTTGGGATTTGTTTTAATGATTTAAAATAATTTAAAGTTTGAGTGATAAATACGCAATAGCAATAGCAAAAAATAAATAAATAAATCGTAGCCTTGTTTGTGGTTTTATTTCAAGGAAAACAAACTAACAAATTAACCAACAAATTCTATGACACAATCATGTGTGTGTGTGTGTATTGATGATGTTTTAAATCTTTATTCGATACATTTATAAACACGCTAAATTTTTTAATTAATTTATTTTTCGATTGAAAATGCTGTTTATTGCGTAATTTTAATTAAAATAATTTATTTATTAAATATCGGATTAGTATTGCTTGTGTATGAATAAATTTAATTTTTTTTTTATTTTCCTTTTTCATTGTCTGCATTGTAATTTCCGTTTATTGATTAAAATTTTGTGTACATCAATTGGTTGCGTTTGTATTGTTGTAATAAAAAAAAATAAATAAAAATTTTTTAACAAAATGGTTGTTCTGTCGCTAATACCGATATAGATTTTTAATTGATTAAAAAATATTGTGACTGTGATTACAAATTTAATTAATTTAAAACATCAATTTTTTGTTGCTATAATACCAGCAAACCACATTATTAAAATCCCTAATCAGAAAAAGTTTTTTGTTTTTTTTGTTTTTATATTAAAACACCTGATTTAATCAAACATTCCCTGTTGTTAACACAAAAATAATAAAAAAAAAGGAAAAAGGAGAAAAAAAGTTGTTTAGGTGAGACATTATTGCTGTTGGTGCTATAAAGTGATATCAGCCAAATATAAAGCAGCAACAAAAACTAAATAAAAACTAGCAAAAATAATGAAAAAAAGAAAGAAAACTTAATAACAGATATGATATTCTCCTGTTTATAAAACCACCCAATAAAAGTGAGTTTTTTTTTCCCACTGTTTATCGAACAAAAAACAAACTTTAATTCTCCCGTTACAACATCAATGTTGTAAACTTTCTCTAACAATTCTGTTTAAAAAAAAAAGTTTTTAAAAAAACCCGAAAGCTTTTATCAAGAGTCTGAACTGACAACCTGGGAGTGTGGAGTTTTTTTTTTCTGCATTTTTTATGCTTTTGCGGTACAGTGAAATTCCTTGTGAAAAGGATTCGATGTGATTTCGAAGAGATTTTCTGAAAGAACGGATTTTTTAAATTTTCAAAACATTAACCAAGATTTTTGAGAAGACTCTGTAATGTTAAATGAAATTAGAATAATGACTTGTTTCCACCAGTTAAAGGTGAACTGTTGAGATATTTCTCTCCATTTTTTTTTTTTTTTAATTTAAATTTTCTTGAACGAATTTTCCTATAAAACTATACACATTCCGTATCTATCTATGTGTACGTATATGTATGTACATAAATATTGACATTAAAAATAATTAATTTATAGTAAAAACATATCACGTTTGAATTTGTAACTTTTAATCGAATTGGTTTTATTTTAATATAAACAACATTCTCACCATTTAATTTAAAACAATCAATTTTCTCACTAATTATCTATCTATAAATGTTTTATAAGCAATATATACCATCACCACCATCCATGTACAATGTGTATGTTTGGTATTATTTATTAATGAATAAATTTTCAGTCGGTATGTTTATGTTTATTTGCTATTTAGAAAATGTTAGGAAAATAGAATATTTGTCAAGACGTCGTTATGTTTTTTTTTCTTTTTCTTTTTCTGTTTTACTTTTCTTCCTTGTTGGATTTATTTTTGTATATCGTCATCATCGTTGTTGTTTTTGTCATTCTGTATAAACTTTAACTTTGAACATTAGAAAATCTATCCTAGTTTGTATACGTTGAATATGTTATGTTTTTTAACAAATATACATAGATTGTCATTTTGTCGCCCCATAATCACAGGCAATCTTCCGAATTGTTAAATAAACAATATTTCCACATCCCTTTTATATAATGTTACCCTGATATACATATAAACATTAAATGTATAAATAAACAATATATATATATATATGCTATAGATTGGAATATTCAATATCAATGTTCGAATCTCTAACAAACAAAATATATAAATTTTTGTCTATATAGTAAAATCGAAAATAACATAAAAAAAAAATAAAAATAATAAATAAATGTGTATCTCTAGTCAGTCAAATACTGTCACTATGTCTCACATTAAAACATCCCTTATCTCATCCTTTTAACGAAAAAAAAAAAATCCGTCTATAAACTAAGTACAAATATAGACACGAATGACAGAGAAAGTACCTTAGCTGATAAGAAAAAAATAAATAAAAATCTTGTACACCTTTTACATAAAGTTAATATTGTTCCACCCAACCAACCAAACAACCAGCCAGCCATCCAACCCTATAAGACATAATAAATAAAAAATGGAAAAAATATCACCTTTCACCACTTTTTGTTGTCGTTTGTTACTGCTGCTGCTGTTGCTGCTTCTTACACAATATAAACACATTTGTTCGTTCTTTATCGCAAGTCAATTTACTTGACGAAATTTTTTTTTTACCTATCGCTTTTTATATTTTAAATTACATATGTGGAGTTTTTTTTTTTTTTTACATACGAAAAGGGAGAATAAAAAATTGTCAAGTAAGAGGCATATGTCAGAAAAGTATAAATCAAATGGGCGGACTTTTGAGTAGAGTTGGCCCATCTGAATACCCCCAAAAAATAAGGGATGTTTACCAATGTTTTATTCACATATTCGACTAAAGTAATAAAATTGTTTTGACTTTTTTTTTTTGGTTGGTTGTTGTTGTTGTTGTTATTCGGCTTTTTTAACGCATTTATGCTTGTAGCGAAACACTGCGTTCCCATTGTCAGGATAATAATATTATTTAATTAAAGTACTTGTCTGTGTGTGTGTGTTTGGGTGGTTGGATGGTTGCTTCAATGAAAAAAGAAGAAAAAAAAACGAAACCAAATTAAGGTTAAATAATAACATAATGATAAAGGAATGGTAGATATGTTAAAACATTGACAAAAAAATGTTGAAAATAACACCTAATTTGATTCAAGTACAGAATAAGCGTTAATTTTCTTCATATATATTGTTGTGCTTCGTTGTGGTTTTTATTTTTATTATTATTATTATTATTTGTCGTTGAGCAAACATTACAAGTTTTGTTGTAGATAGAATCAAAATGAATGTAAAAACTAACAATGTGTTTGGAGCCGAAAAAAAATGTATATATAATAAAAAAAGCAGGGAGAAGAAGAAGAAGGAAATAAAAATGTATGTAAAAACAAAGGGACACAAAGTGATCATTAATAAACACTTTGGATTATCTAGGCTAACGTATAAATATACAAACTAGCCAGTACATTACACGTTTGTTCAGTTAATGACAGTTTTTATTATTATTTTCACTTTTGTTTATTCAACAAAAAGCTAAATGAGTGAAAAAAAAAACTGTAATTACATTGCTGTCATGCATAAAATAATATAATTAACAAAAAAAAAAAATTAAATAAAATAATAATAAAGGAAAGGAAAATATCCTGCTTATTCTGTATTAGTTGGTTAGTTAGTTAGTTAGTAATAACATTATCAAAAAATTTTTTTTATTTTCGCACTTGAATGTTACTTTAGTCTGCTCTTCTTAGCGCCGAATATTATTACCTAAAACAAAATTTGTACCTGCCGGCAAGCCTTTACAGTTTTACTTTATTAAAAATTTGATTTTAAAAACAAATTACCTGTGTGTCCGCCCACACACCACAATCTGTATTAATAATACAGAAGAGCATCATCAACATTAACATAATAATTGTATTGCATGCTGTGTTTACACTCTGACCTTTTTTCTTTTTTTTTTATCACCCTTTATTATTATTAATAATTTTTTATTTTATTTTTTTTTTTTTGTATCCTTTGCTTTATGCTTGAAAGTCCTAAAGCCTTGCTTGACCATTCATGGTTTTCAAGCGTTTTTTTATTTAACAAAGAAATATTAGAATTTTTTCTAACATCTCGTGAAAATAGCAATAAAAATCTAAAAAGGATATAGCACTGGAAAATAAAAAGGAAACTTAACGCAAGGACTAATATTACACAAAAAAAATAAATAAATAAATAAAAAAATTACGAAAGGTAAATTGATGAAATTTTTTAAGATAGAATAAAAAGAAAAAAACTTTTTTTCGGTGAATGAAAAATAAACAAACTGCTGCTGCTCTGTTGCTACAAAAAGGATATAACGAAATAAAAATAAATAAAAGGAAAAAGGTGATCATGATGATGATGACGACGACAACGATTGTCTTATATGTTTGTCCTCTCTGTTGTTGTTATTTTATTGCTCTGATGTTGCCTAAAATAATAGAATTTCGGAATAGAAAAAAGAGATTTTTTATTTTCTCAAATATAATAAAACGGAAAAATAAGGAATAAACTGTTTACATAGTAATATCCTTCAAGAAAAAAAAAAAGAAAAAAATTGAAGAAGACGAAGAAGAAATCAGGAAGTGTACACTTCTCGTATGAATTCCATATTTTAATATTTTATTACAATTTGCTTACCTTTATTTGCAATTATGGTTAGTTTTTCTGTTTTTTTTTTATTTTATTGTTGGTTTGGTTTGTTTGTTTGGTTCTTGTTGTGTTTGGATGTTTATTCTATTATTATCAAATCTTTTTTCGTTCTTTTATTAACAATTCCTCTTTTTTGTGTGTTGGTGCTGTTGTTTATTTTATTAACTCGGTGTTAAAAGAAAAAGTGATAATGCATTGAATTTTAACAATTATTTTTACTTGTATTGTGTGCAAAGGCAAAAGCGTGCTGTTTATGTTGATAGAGTTTTGGATAGTAATTGGTAATTATTTAATTAGTTAATATTATTAGAAGATGTGTTGTTTGATTAGTATACAGTTTTTTTTATTATTTTTTTTTTCTATTCATCTGACGAGAAAAGTCATTAAAATTTAGAAATGCTATTTAGGAAACTTATCGACTGTGAAATGTCTTCTTTTGTCGTTACAAAAACCATAGAAAACACAATTTAATTAATAAAAATTGATTGCGAACTATTAAAAAAAAAAAAAAAAAGGTATTGTTATGCAGCAAGTAGACAAGCTCGTTTCGCATTATTTTCATGGTATTTAACCAGGAAAAATTACGGACAAAACAACGAATGAAAATTCTATCGCATTGTGGTCGGTTTATCGTTGTTTTCTCTGTTGTAATAAAATAAAAAAAATTTCCACTGAACAGAAACTGTGGCCAATTTTACATTATAAAAAAAAAAAAGAAAAAATTGTTTTTAGAAATTTTTTTTGAATATTATTTTTTAGTGTATTGTTACGATGTTTTCTAAAAGCATTTTATAATTTTATTTTATTTTATTTTTGGGTAAATATAGCAAAGTTTATAATGTGATGAGGTTAGCGGTCTGGGTTTTGTTGGGTTTAGGTATGAGCAGTTGGTTCCCTGGTTGGCACACTACTTTCAACTATGCTATTTTCGTTAAAGAGAAGAATATAGATGAATTCTATTAAAATATATATGTATGTACGTGCAATTTTACATAAAAACGTTTTTTTTTTATTTCAAACTGACCAGTGACGTTGTTAAAGCTTTAAAAAAAAAAAAAAAAATTATAACAGAATTTTTTGCTTTGGTTTTTTAATTATTTTACGAAGGAAAAATGTTGATTTTTTTATTTTTTTTTTTTGTGATATTGTTTATAACGTCGCCACTGTTAATGTCGTTTTTCGTTTTTTTTTATTACTACTAACTAACATCCTTTTGTTATATTATGTATAATGTGTTTGGTACTAACTGGTTGTTGGCCACTCGATTAATTTAAACGAAAAAGCCCATTTATATTGAGTTTTCTACACGTAATATTTATATAAGCGAGAAAACTAAAAACTCTGTTCCTATATATATTTTTCCAACAATATTATCATAGAAATTTTCTATGTTAAAACCAAAAATCATTTTCCAGACTATATTTACTTTAACATATTATATATTTGTATGTACATTTACGCTATAGCTCTAGCAAGATTTCATATGTACATACTACGTATTACGTTCAATATACAAACTGGAGTCCATATACACTTGAAATCTAATATAAACATATTTTATGCACTTTACGCATATAAAACGAACATATAATAGAATTTTGACCTTTTAGAAAATTCAATCTAAAAAAAATAAATGATTTTTTTTTTTGTGTTTTTATTTATTTATTTTATAAATTAAAGTTTTTTTTCTCTTTTTTTTAAACATACTCTAATGATTCAAATTGAATATTAACTGAATAGAAATAAATAAATAATCGATTTATTATATATAAAAAATCCGAAACAATTTATTTGATCTATAATTCATGCGTTATTTATATATAATATATTGATTTGTAAACAATCATCAGTAATAAAAACAGAACATTTTTGGTTGTTTTTATTGTGGAAGTCGACATCCAACACAATGTGTGACACAACACAAATAATCCATTTATGTATTTTTTTTTTTTTTATATTATAATAAAAAAATAAAAACACACTAGCAACAATAATATTTATGTATTTTTTTTTTATACATAAATAGAATGTAAATAATTTTATATTTGTTGAAATAAATAATAGTTAATCAAGCAGTGTCAAAAAAAATTTTTTTTTTGTTTTGCATTATTAATTGCTTTATTGAGGTTGATAAATAAAATAAAAAAAAAAGTAATTTCTAAACTAAACAACAAGGGCTTAATAGTAATTGAAATATTATTATTAAATAATTATTAGAAAAATAAATTAATAAATAAATTAGTAATTGTTTAGCAGAGTATTTATGCTTTTACGGGTTATTTAAGAGGAAATCTACGTGAAGATGTTTACCGATTTTTTTTTTATTCATATATCTAGTCTCTCTAGTTGGTTTTGCATAATTAATCCTTGAGAAACTGAGAAAACCATAATCGATTTATTTTCAATTATTTATTGGACTAACTTTGCTAGTAAAGCTTTAATCGTGATCCGTCACCACAAATTTTTTTTTATCAATTAATAAAAGTAAAATTAATTAAAAATAAAATTTTATTTTAATAATAAGAAGAATCTACCTATACCACTTTTTTTTCTGTCTCCTATATATCCTTATTAGAGACACCCCTTAGATACCAAAAATAAGATAAATCTAAATTTATAATTTTATATACATTTTATGCCTATATCAACGAAACTTATATAATAATATTCATTTAAATATATTTTCTTTTATGTTTTTTTTTAAGGGTAGTTTTTATATACAAAATAAAAATAAAATAAAAAGTTTAAAGTGGGTAATGTAACTGTTAAAACACCCAAAAAAAGAATGAAAAAAAAAAAAATTTATCCATCTTTAATATTATGTTTTAAGTTTGTTATGTTACTTAACAATACATAATGCTTCGTAATGTTACGTAATATCAAAAACAGCTATAGGGTAGTAAAGAGAAAAAAAAATTAAATTTGTTACTGGAGTTATCTGCATAGAAGAAAAAATTCTAGAAAATAAAAAATGTCGAAATAACAGGAAAGAAAACAGAATAAATATGCTAAAGGGGTGAATAACAACGACATCCCTAAACAGGTTGAATGTTAACTGGTGATGTTAAGTTTCTACAATAATGGGTTCGTTTTGTAGTCAGTAATTTTGGCATCACTTGCGTTACATATATTAAAAAGCATCATCATCCACAGCCACCCCATAGCCCCTAGTATCTAATAATAAAATACATACATATATGTGAAATATGTTTTGTATACATTATACATTATGTAAGTAATGTTGAGAACCATGAAAAATCGTATATAATAATAATAATATTCAACATATATAAAGGTGGTGGGTTCTATCTACCTTCCTGCTAAACCAACCAGTCAAACAATCATCCATCCAAACAACCAACCAAAAACCCACCCATCCATTTATTCCCTTTGGGGAATTTTATATTTCTGGCTGGCATCATCGCAATTTGTTTGTATGTATGTAACAACTATGTATATGGCATGAGATCGTGAAATAAAGGGTGGCCATAACGTAACCATAGTAACAATGTGATATGATGGCGCACCTTTTACATTTTCGTTTCGTTTGGTTTTTATATTTTTCTGTTTTTATGCTTTTATATACACACATATATTTATGTATATATAAAATAACTATGCTTCTGGGGTATAAATACAACAACAACAACATAACCACCATCATCTCATCATCATCATTAACAACAGCAGCAGCAGCATCAACAGCAAAATATTTATTATATAAAAGCGACGAGATAACAGACGTCAATGTCGGCTTGCTTGTTAAATATATGAATTTCTATGTACAATAATGGATTATATGTTTGTACATACGGTTTATATATATATATCTTCATCCCACGTGTGTATAAAGGAATCAAAATAATAATAAAATAAAATAAAAAACATTTAAAAAGGAAATCTCTGTTCCACACATCGTAAGGGAAGAGCAAAAAATAAAAGGAAAAAAAAAATTAAATAAAAATTGATAAAACGGCGGCAACATTGTCGGCCATATTCTTATTTATTTTTTATATAAAAATAGGAAAATTTGCTGTTGCCGTTATCGTTCTAGTTGTTAACTCGACCTTTATGCATTGAAAGATGAAAAGGTAAGAAAAAAATGAAGCAAAAGCAAAATCTCTCAAAAGATCTTAAATTTCCTCTGTTAAACAATTTTATTTGACATTTTAATAAAATATGCTTGGTCGATTCGGTCGACTTATGTTTAACATAAGCAAAGTAAAATTATATATAGATATTTCCTTTGATATTATCGTACGTAACGTTTGAGGTAACAAACATTTTTGTCACTTTAATCACAATGAAAATAAAGTGAACGAGAAAAAAAATATTTTAACGCAATAAAATATTTATTAAGAGAATTTATCTGTCTGATAATAATATTTACTTTGATGAATTGTTGTTTAGCAAAAAAAACAATAAAAAATTAATTCGAAAATTGTTTGCACGGACAATAAAAACAACAAAATACGTAAGACGTAAGTAATAAACAAAAAATGTTCGTCCATATTACGTAATTTATTTTGTGTTCAATTTTCCTCCTTAATCCTTGTTTAACATTGAAGTTAGTAATTAAATTGTGTTACGTTTCTTCACACATTCAAACTAACTATTCCACTATAATTTCAAATTCAAACAATTTCTACTGTTAATTTCTCAAGCATACAGTTTATCCTATTATAAATTCTTAATTGAATTGTGTTAAATTTATATGCAGAGATATAAAATTGTCATCTTTAACGCGACATCCATCGTTTATGTTAGTTTAACACCCAAGCAAAAAGTTGCTTTAAATTAAACGTGAATTAAGAGTAAGTTTTTTTTTAGCAAGTTTGTTGCTATTTGTATTGATTGTAAAGTGTACCGTGAAGTTTGATTATTCAGTCTGTTAGATATCCGTAAATTCATTTAGAAAAACTTTAATTTCCTTGTAAAGTTCTGCATCCAATAAACATCCTTTTAAAAATCTTAAAACTCTTCCCAGTCTAGAGTTTTTATGTTTAGTTTTTGCTTCAAAGTACACACTTTGTACATACATATCTATCAAGATTATTATTATTATTATTATTATTAAAGATAAATAACTAAAGGGCTGTTTGTTTACTTTTAGTCTGCCTAGATACTTTCTATCTGCTTAGATATTACTAATAATAATAACAAATACATTAACATCAAAGTGTATATATATATATATATATATATAGTTATACGGACACTACGTTTATTAGTTTATTAATTGATTATTTATATAAACAGGAAAATGTTGTCTTATAAAACAATAAAATAGAATATTGTTTAAAATATTGTAACGAATGAATTTGGATAAAAAAAAAATTAAACAGAAAATAAAAGAGAAATTATATGAAGAAGTAGAAGAAAATGAAAAAAAAAAAAAACACGAAGAAGTGTTTGTTAAAAGATAGATAACAAAGAATTATGATATGATTACAGACAAACAAAGTGCTTTTTTATTTTTTTTCTTTTCTTTAATATTTACTATAGTCAATAGTAGACAGTTATCCTTCTGAAAACAAAATATGTACATAAATACACCAATTCATAGAGCTTTTATTATATGTTTTATTTTAACATTCTTTTAAATATTTGTATATGAATATAACGTGTCAATAATTGTTGAAGTAAACCCCCTGAAGCTGAGTGAGCGCGTTTTTATGCCGCGCCGCTAGAGACAATTTTTTTTTCTTTTTTTTTTTTTTTGTATAACTAGGTTTGTTGTTTTACCACCTTCTTATCATAGAAGACTTGTGTACCCAATATTTCCCACATTTTAAATAACTAAAAAGAATGAAGATGATGATGATGATAAAATAAAAGAAAAAAAGAAAAAGGGAAATAAATAAAAGTATGCGAGTGAGGGACGTTTGAAACACTAGGAAAAAGGTACAAATCGCGTTTTATAAGAAATTTTTTTTCATTCATTTTATTTTGTGCCTAACGATGGTAATATTTTTGCAGGATTTAACCAATGTTGACATTTTACTTTGCTAATATTTATAATTCGTGATCCGGACAAAATGTTTTTTCTATGTACACATCGTAGTTCGACAAACGTATCTCAGCGATATGCTTGCCTTAGAATTTTTTTGTTATTTTGTTAACAAAACGCACCATAGAAATGTTGCTACTGTTGCTCCTGTTATTATTTATTTTAATTTTTTCTACCTTATTTTAGTCCTATATAACAATTATGTTTATTTACATAAACGGCAAAAATTATAATTATTTGAAAAAAAGGATTTTTTTGTTTGTTTGTTAATAAATTAAATTGAATAATAAAAATCTTGTCTATCCCTTTGGTGGTTTTATCCACCTTTTTTTTTATTATTATTATTAATTTTTCCAAGGGTTATTTGTTAATTTTCATTGCATCTCACAAAATTTCATTCATATTACGGCTCTGCATATAATGTAACATACGGAAATATACTTGTTTCGCCCTTTTATTATTTTTTTTTTAATTAGAATTTTATGTTTCAACCTTTTTTCCAAGTAAAGTATGAAAAAAAATGTAAAGACAAAATGGGAAAAGCTAACAGAGAAATTTGATTATTGCGTGTTTGCATCACTTTTGTAAAATTTATTTTATTATTTTTAATTGAAATAATCATTAGTATAATGATAATTACGTTAAAAAAAATTGTATTTTCTTAAATAAATAAGCTTTTTTCTGTGTTTTTTAATAAAAAAAAAAAACTAACAAAAACATCACTGCAAAGAAGATAATAATTATAATAAAAAAATTGTTTCTTGGGTAACATTGATACGAAATTCATTAATTGCTTAATTTTTTTGTTTTTTTCTTTTACTTTGTTCTCTTTTATTATTCTTTTTTCAATAAAAATTGTTGTGTAATTGTTATGTTCATTGTTTATTTTATAAGTTTACTTAGCTTAGCTTACGTACGTGTACCGGTTGATTACCGTTTAGTTTAATTATAGTAAATGAAAATAAATTATAGAAAAAAAAAATAGAAATAATTAAAAACAAATCAGGATGTTATATACGGTGTGTACAAAAATGATAGTTGGGAGTTTTTGGTTTTTCGGTTTAAAATTGACCTTAAAATCACAATAACTTCAAATTGCAAGTTTTCAGTATTAGTCTAGAATGTAGTATCTTTGGCGTTTTGATTATTCCTCGGCCAAAATATATCCCAGAATCAAGATTTTTAACGTTTTGTAATCATAAATAATTCACCAATCAGAATTTAATAATAATCGTGGAGATCCAGTATCAATTTTTTTTAATAAATGCATCAAACATGGATAAATGGTTTTAATCTTCAATTCTGAATGTTTTTTAAGTCTATAACTCGAGAAATAAATTTTTTATCGGAAAACCCCAAGAACTAACTCGATTCAGAACCTTAAAATAAACATTCCTGCAAAGTTTCAGCTCGATATGAATTAATAAAATTTTCAGCCAAAAATTGAAAATTTTCCTGGTACTTCCTATGCATTTTTGATGAAAAAAAATTTTTTTTTTTATTTGGTTGAAATTTGGTGAAAAGTTTCGTATTAGATCCCTAAATAAGCTGTATAAAGATTTCCGCTCTAAAAAATTTTATTCAAAAATTATGGCTAGTTGTCTACCAAATGGCGTATCTGGTGCCTTTTGTTAAATATCGAAAATCCAACCAACAATTACCCATTATGATTTTATTTATTCATTTAATTCTATGCAATTTAAATAAATTTTAATGCTGAAATGAGAGAATGAGCGAATTAAAATTGAAATAAAAATAATAATAATAAAAGCACATACACACCGTAAACATTTAGTTAGTAAACATGTTTCATTATTTATTTATTTATTTATGTACACTCTGTATATGTTGTTGTTACTATTATTAACATTATTTTTTTCATTTTTTTTTTTTACTTCTTTTATTAATTTGAACTTTTTATAGCCCCCATAATTAGTTTGTTTAAAATCTAAACCAATATTTTCCTATATACTCAACAGAATTATCTTTTTGTAAATAAATATGAAAAAAAAAAAAAAAATAAAGCCAAAGAAGAATAATAATAATAATAATACTACTAATAATAATAAATAATAAATAAAATTTTATTAAATATTATTGTGTTATATTTATTTGGCAAACTTTTAACAATAATAAATTACAATAAAAAAAAAAATAAAAATATTATTAATAATAATAACTACTGTAAGCGCGCGCGGCAAAAGTAAACAAAATGGCGACATTCAAAATTATATTTATAAATGTAAAGAAAAAAAAATTTAAATAAATAATTAAACATTTAAAATATATTAAATGTCTATATAAGAGAAAAAGTAAAGTAAAATGGTTTTGGTGTATGTTAAAAATAAAACAAATAAAATTCATTCTGCATTTGTTGTGTGTGATGTTAATAGAAATTTTCAGTAATGATAACCGCACACAATTTGATTATTAATTGATTGATTTATTAAATATATTTACATGAATGTTTTATTGTAGGTGTTTTGGATGAATAATAACTGTAGCTAATTTCTGGAAGCTTCTATGTTCCAGGTGTTTCAAAGAATAGTAACTGTAGCTAATTCCAGGAAATTTCTATGTTTCAAGAAGATTATCCTGAAAAAAGCTTGTTACTTGTAGAAACCCAGACGATCTATGTTACAACAGTTATGAAATTAACAAATTAATTCATAAAGTAAGGATCGAAATTAGGATCGATAGTAAGTTACCAAAAAGTTCCCTATTAATTTCAATTTCTAATTATTAGAATAGGGTGACTTTACAAGTTCATCGTTTCAAATAATTTATTTATCTAATTCGAGTTAATATACGTCATTTGCGTATTAATTTACATTTTTTTTTTTTTTGTTATTTCTGTCCAGTGGTATTCATTGGGATTTTCTTTGTATTCTTATTGACTTTATTCCTGGGGTTTTATTTTTTTTTTTTTTTTTGTTCGTTAAAATGTAAATAAAATTTTCGCTGCTTTTATGTTGGATGTTTATTTGTTTTTTTTTTTTTGGTAACTTTATTTTTGATTTAAATGTTTGTTAAGTGAATTGTTCACTTTTGTTTACCAATTTAATTTAATTTAATTTTTTTTTTTCTGTTGTTGTTATAATTTTTGTTTAGCAACAACAAATAATAAATAAATAATCAAAAGTGATGTAAAGTTTATATTGTAGGTGGTGGAATACAAGAATAATAATAATAATAATAATAAAAGCACATTAACAGCATAAATATTATTACAATAATTGTTTATTAAAATTTAGACCAATATTCATCTATATATATATTTGCATAAAGATGAATATTATTTCCTCTCTCTCATCATTCATTCACTGTGAACATTTTTTTTTTTTTTTTTTGTTATTTAATTTTTTCGTTAAATTGTTTAACTTGGAAAAAAAAAGTATAAAAGTCAATATTAGAGCAGTTTAAATGTTTATAAAAACGCACAATATTAAGTTAAGTACTTAACATTTAATTCATAATAAATAAAATTTATTTATTTGTTTGCATTTAAATTACAAAAAAAAAAAAAAGGAAAAAGTTTTTATCCCAACCAAAAGCAAACATTTTTTTTTTTTGTATTATTTTGAGAAGGCAAATAAAAAAAATAATGCAGAAAAAAAGGATGCAGCAAAAGGAATGAAAGATTTTTTTTTTTGACGAAACTTTGCACATTTTATGCTTCTATACACTGCATAAAAATATTTTTTTTCTTTTCTTTCCTTTTTTTTTTACCAAGTAAATTTATTTAAAAATATTCTACTCACATTGCAGCTTTTTTGTATTTTTTTTTGATGTTTCTTCTATCTATCTATAAACTTTTTTTTTTATTTAACAAACAAAGAGAAAAGCTTTTCTTTTATTTTATTTCTTTGTAAGTTTGTTGTTGACTTGTCGCTTGTAAAATTTTTTTTTTATGTGCAAAAAGCTTATTCTTTTAAAGTTATAAAATAATTCTAGAATTATGTTGAGATGTTTTTCTGTTGCTTTTAGCTTTGCTTTATGTTAGTTTGTTGAACGTTTAAATTAGAAGTTGTAATTGGGTTTTTTTTGCTTTTTTAATTTTTTAATAGAAATTAACTCAAGAAATACTGCATTTTACACCGAAAATTTCTAATTTAATAGTGAGATTGGTAAAAAGCCTGAAAAGCTGAATTTTAGTTTTTTTTTTTTTTTTACTGTTATTTTTTTCACTATTTTTCAAGCGTTTTCTACTTGTTTATCATGAAAATTCTGATTGCTGTTGTTGCTAAACTGCTGAACGTACAGATATTTTGTTTTTTTTTATAGTGCTTTCAGTAATTTGTTTTAAACGAAAATATTATTAAAAAAGCTTTAAAGGTAATAACACAACAAATATGTAAATAAACATAGCGTTGTGAAAATTGTAGAAAAGCAGAAAATATTTATTCTAATTTTCACTCGTGTTGTGTGTGTTATGCTGTTTTCGCCGATTTTTATTCCCTTTTGCCTTTTGATATTATTTCTCGTATATTTAGTGCTTTTGTCGTTTTTTTTTTATTTGGTTGTTTGTTTGTTTGTTAACGAATTATAAATTTTTGTTTTTTTTTTTTTGTTAGTTCTCAACACAAATATTCTCTCTGCGTATTAATTGCATTACTGGTTAAAATTATTAAATAAATAAACAAATTCTGTGTGGACACAAGAAATTCTTTTAATAATTATTTTTGGTTAATTTTTTTTTTATTAGTCTTTTTAATTATTTATTATTAGGTAAAATTCTTGTGGTAGACAAAAAATAATTTTTTTTTTTAATTTTCCTATGTAATAAAAATCGAATCGTTTCTATGCGTGTGTTTTTTTTTTTTTATTATTATTTTTGTTCAGGGGGAATAAAAATGTACAAACAGAACTAAAAACAGGCCATAATCAAAGTGATGACGACAATTGGTGTTTTTTTATTTTTTTTCTCCATTTTATATTAAATTAAACAAAATACAAACATTTATATCGCGTTTTTTTTATTTAAAATTTTTATTTTTTTATGAATAATAATTTTAATAATTTATTTCAGTGGTTTGTAACCTTTGTTGCTTGTTGTTGACGTTTTTTTGTTTTCATGGGAATTTTCTTTTATTTTATTTCTTTCTTGGTTTCTGCTAGAATTTTATTCTGATTTTCTTTAGTAAAAACAATTTATTAGAATAATCAAGACTTGTCGGGTAATATTCTACCAACGTTAATCATGCTGGTTGTACAACGCTGTTTATTACTTCATTTTGAATTATCTGGCGTCGACAATAACAACATGATTCTCATTTAAACAAACATTATATATATGATAAAGTTCAATTTTTTTCCATTTTTCAGGCACAATTATTATTATTTTTCTTGAATATTTTTCATAAAGTTTTTTTTTTTTGTTTGCACAAGATAACGGGGCGCAGCGATGTGTTATTACTTTAGATTGTTATTTTTTTTCTTTCTTTAAGTTAAAAAACGCGTTTTTATTATTATTACAAAAAAAAATATAAAAATTTCCTGTACTTATTTCTAAGAAAATGTTTTCTTTTTTATTTTTATTTTTTTTTCTTTATTCGTTTTAAATATACACAATTGTTGTTGCTTCTTACAATTCGTCTGTACAAATAAAAGCTTTATTTTCTTTTTTTTTTTTAATTCTTCTTCTTTTACAGACATTAAAAGATATTTTTTTTTTTAAAGAGAAAAAAAAACGCGAACATATATCACCTCGATTGCTTTTAAATCACTCTTACAAGCTAAGTTTTAATGTTGTTTACGCCTCAACATCGTTTGTACCTAATAACCATGGCTAGAAAATTAACGAAAGAAAAAAAAAATGGTTTTTCGGGGTTTTGATAATAAGGTAAACAAACTAAGGTAATATTAAACAAACAGACAAACAGTTTTCTATTATTATTTCGTTCGTTTTTATTTTTTTTCTGGTACAAAAAACTTTTCTCGTTTAAGAAAAAAAAAATTTTTCTGGAAAAAAAAATGCATCTTGTCGGGTTTTTTAATTAAAAAATTTTCCCTATGTCGTCGCGACTACAGTTGTTAACTTTTGTTGTTTTCAAACGTAATAAATGTTTTTACTTAAAATATTTTTTTTTTTTTATTTTTAATGATAAACTATGTGCTGGGTGTGATAATAAATGTAATGAAATTTTATGTTTATCCAAACTTCCTGCAATAAAAGTGTGACAAAAGTTTTTTTTTTTTTTTCATTTCTTTTCTGTTGTAAATAAACCCCGACAATCGTTCCTTAATTCAGTTTTATTACTTTTGTGTATTAATTTTTGGGTTTTGCGATTTAATTCAATTTAAGAATAATGCGAATGTAACGAGATTACAACAAGGCATAACATTTTTAAAAGGGATTTTCTAATGCTTTCTTCTCATAAGTACCTAACATGTAACAGATAGGATTATCCCTTATTTCCGTTTTTATTTTATTACCTTTAAAAATAAATTGTTAAAAACTAAAAATTTAAATATTGTTGCAAAATCCTACCCAACTCAAGGATATCCACTTCAATAAAAATCTAAAGTTGAAAAACATGTTTAATTGACCGGAACTACCAATATGTGGAGAAAAAAATTGTTTTGCTGGTTTTGCATTTTTGTTCTCGCTGTATTGTGTGTTGTGTTATGTGGTTACTTTTATGGACTCACCTTTGATGTGCTGAAATAGGAATCTATTTTTGTAAAAAATGAACATAAAAGCACAGTAAATGAGCAAATAATATTCTACAGTGTTGTACGGTATATTGTTGTATCTAGTTTAGCATGATTAATTGAGTGAATTCAGAGTAAAATCATCTAAATACAACCCTTGAAAAAAAAATTATTTTTATTAAATAAAAACAAAAAAAAAATATCTACGTAAGCAGCAAAATTATTAATTGATTTGATTAAATTAAATTAATCAAGCGTTTTCAACAAAACTACTACTCATTAGGCAAAAAAGATTTTTTTTTTATTCCATATTTGCCTGTGTAAAGATGAATAAAAAAAACAAACCACCACCACCCATGTTATTATTTTTTCAACTATTTTCCTTCCTTCCTTTTTTTTTCAACTTTTGATGGAACTAGACGGGTATAAATAAAAAAAAAAACAAAATTAATGTTGTATATTCATGCAAAAATAGATATGCAAATATTTGTCGGTTGTTGTTGTTGTCGTTTTGCTTAAAAAAATAAAACTTTTCATTCATGTGCGAATAAGTTTATGTACCATGAAATTTTCATTTATTTAGAAAATATTTATTTATTTATTTATTTGTTTCTCTATTGTAATTTAGCTTTTTTTCTGTTCTGTACTGTGCTGTGCTATTCTTATTTTATTGCTGCTTGGCAAACAGACCACAGTTCATCATCCATTGACAATAACAAAACACAAAATTAACAACCAAAATAATAAACAAAAAATAAAGTATTTTTCTACACTCCGGTGTATTTATATTTTTTATTATCTGTGGACTTTTCTTTCTCTGTTTCGGACATCGCAAGGATATTTAAATGTGCGAATAAAGCATTGTTGTACCTTTTTTTTTGTATTACTCTCTCTCCTCCACCTCCTTTGTTGTTGATTTTTATTATTTATATGCTTGCTTGCTTGTTTTGTTTGCTTATTTATTTGTTTGCACCGCTTATTGGCTATGATCATCAATATAATATTGTTGATCCCTGGTCTTGTTGTTATTTTTAGTTTCTATTCAGCAGAATTATTTTTTTTTTTTTAATTGCTTAACCGGAGGAAATTAACAAGTGATCTGGAAATCCAATTTGTGTTTTTTTTTTTTTTTTTTTTTTTTGTTAGTTTTTCCGGATATATTTCTTCGATTTTACTTTATTTACTGTGAAGAAGTAGCTTAAAAATCAAGACTATTATTACATTTAAGTAGGCTTAGGTAATTCTATTTTTGTACAACCTTTAAGAGGTTCCTGTAAAAGAAATTATTTTGTTCAATTAGGAAATTACCGTGAAACGCAGAAATTAAATAAAATCTGTAATTTAAGGATTCGGAATTTTTTGGAATCAAAATTTATATGAATAAAAACAAAGGATATCAATCCTTTTTGTTTTACTTTTTTTTTTCTTTTTTTTTTATTGATGTTTCAATAAAATTCGTTTTTTTTTTTATTTTTGGATAAAAATTATATTAATTCAAGCGAACAAAACGTAATGAATCCTTTTTATTTTTTTTTATTTTTGTGTGTTTCGTATTCAAGCAAGGATTTTTTGTACATAAAATACAAAAGAGAAAGAGCAAAAAAAAAATTAAAGTAATAATAATAACCTGAGGCGTGAATCTGTGTACTAAACACATAATAAACTTAAATATAACCGGCCGTAGCATCACCAGATTTGATGATAGAAATTTATATCGTATGATTTTTGTATTGTTAGCTTATTTAGGTTATAAATTAGGGGTGAAAATGTACTGTATAAAAATTAACAACACAATAAAACAAACCAAAGCTAATAAGTGTATACACATTTTTTATTACAATTTATTGAGAAATAACGTAAAAGCCTATCTGAACCCCGCAAATGTATGGCTTTAAATAAAGTTTGGATAAATGTTGAATTGAACTATCATAGACGATTGTTAATGTCAAATTTATTTTTTATTTTTTATTATTATTCTCGCTTTATAAAAGGGATAATAATCCTTCTTAGTTCAACATATTTCAATCTAATTTGTTTTGATTTTATTATTTAGTTATAAGATTATAACCATATGTAACAAATTCTCGCTTATATTGTTTATTAGTGGCATAAGGGGTTGTTTGTATACTTCTGTTCGGCTCTTTCTTATCGCCCTCATTAATTTAACATAATCAAATGTTAACATAAAATTAACTTAACGTAACTGTAATGCCGTGTATTTTAATTAATTTATTACCCAAAAAAAAAAAAATATTACAAGCAAAATATAATGAAAAGTTAAATTGACCAATCAGTGGTAATTGAATTGTTATTACACAGTTATTGTAGGCCAATTGAAATATGTTTTCATTACGCAAAATCCAAAAACCAAGCGTTTTAATTGGATAAAAATAAAAATATTCGCTTAAAATATGATTTTTTTATTAAATTTTATCATTTATTACTCACAAATGTAATATAATTAATAAAAAGCACGCAATTAGACAGTCCATGTTCACATAATTGCTAATTAACATTAACACGCCGTTGTTGTTTAATTTTATTTTTTTGCATCACATTTTCCTTTTATTTATTTATTAAACATTTTTTTTTTGTGGAAATAAAAGCCAATATTTGCATAATCATTTCACATTTCACGCGAAGTTGTAATAACACAAAAAAAAAATTAATTAAATGACTTAAATAAAAACTGCATATTGCATTTGCTTAATATAAATAACAGAGTGATACAAAACTAATTTGCAGCAATGAAATATTTCGCAATTTTTGTTAATATTTTTTTTTTTTTTTTGTGTAATTTTCACGTCCTATTGCAATTAAATTTTCACTTTTTTTTTTGTTTTGTTTCATTATTTCTCTCTTATTTAATTATTTTTGCAAGTACAAATCTAGCAAGTTGGTTAATTTTTTTATTTACATTTGCAAAAAATAATTTTGTCGTCACAATAAAAATTTATTTACATAAAAAATTCTATTTCATGGTCACATCGGTATAATATGGGATCATCAGTTATTAATAAATAATAAAATTAACATAAAGAAGACACAAAAAAAGAATAAAAAAAATTGAAAATGCTTATTTACTTGTGAGTTATTAATAATTATAATAAAAAATAAAAATGCGAAATGAAATAGACTTTTTAGTTTTTACGCGCTTGAAAAGTGGTAAATGTGCTAATTGAATGCACTTCATCGCGACAATAATCATCGATTTAAGCAGTAATAACAGATAAAATGTTTGTAATGATTGTAATAAAGACTGAAAATGAACAACAAAGAAGTTATTAAAGCAGTGAAAATAGCATTAACAACACGTGCGACAATTTTTATTATTTCTATCCCTCATCCCAATTCCTTTTATTATAAAATTGAAATTAAGGATTATCCCGCCTGCATTTAACAAAACTGTTATATTACTCTATTATTATTGTCAAATCACAAATGATATTCACACGTTGCCGACGTCCAGACAAAATCCTGTGCACACAAAGAGTAAATATAAATTGCCCAAAAAAAAAGAAAAACCGTGTTAAGTAAGGTGATTATTACTTATTTTTGAAAACAGTAGCAGCTTAAATTCAGAATAGAGATTTGTCAATCATTTATAAAAACACTGATCTTGTGTTTTCTTTCATGTCCCTTATTTCAACACAAACGATTATAACTTTTTTTTTTTTTTTGCGTTTCATTTAAAAATTTAAATAGTTGGGTTGGGCGTTTTAATTTTTTTTTTTTTCACTTTTTGTTAAAGCAATAAATTTTTATTACTAAATGTGAAACACTCCCTGAGTTGGATTTAGTTTAGATAAAACGAAAATTAATTTATTAATTTTTCTTTATCTACATAAATTCTATGTGCAACTTGAGAATCTTTCAAAAATAAAAAAAAAAAAATACGGCCAAGGTGTAGCCGTAGAAAATAAATTTAATTAAATAAAATGTGTTGAAGAAAGCTTTTTAAATACATTTTTTTTTTCATTAATTCCCTTATCTTTTTAATTATAAAAAATAAAATAAAATACATTTTAAGTGACATATCATAAAAGTGTAATGCATTTATTACAATGCAACGATAGTGTTAATAACACAAGTATACATGGGTATTCATTGCTATTAAATATATAAAAATAAAACCTTTTCTTTTTTTTTTTTTTTAGATTAAATTTCTTCTTGTTTTCTGTTTGTTGCTCTCCATTTTTTTTTTTTATTTATTTATTATTTTTAATTAAAAAAAATTATAAAAAGTAATTAAATATGACGCGACATTAAAAGCTTAATTATTTATTATAATAAATAATTCTTTTTTTTTTTTTTTTTTTTTAATAAAACAATAGAAACATCACAACTTGTGTTGTGTTTGCTAAATATAAAGTGTTTTGTTTGCATTTTATTATTATTATAACTACGGAAATTTATACGAGAAAACAATATAAAAAAAAAAATTAATTAATTAAAATGTAAAATTAATAATTTCACTAAAAATCAAGCAGGTAGATAAACGATAACAGTTATTCAGTCGTAGTGTCTTGTAGTTTTTTTTTTTTTCTTTTTTCTATAACCACAAGTGTTTTTTATATTTGTAAAATTTTCTTCTTTATTCTTAATTAATTAATTTATTTTTGAAGTTGTTCTCATTTCATAATCAATTTTTGTTGAAGCATCTAACGCTTTTTATTTTAATCGGAATTTTTTTTGTTAAGGGTTACGAGGAATTTAATGATTGCATTTCAATACCAATTTGATATATTTATGAGGTTGTTGAGGACTGTGTGTAGAGTGGATTTTACATTGAAAATTAATTATTAAAGTCAGGTAATACTAGCTTTCTGTAGTTCAATACTTATTACACTAATACAGCCTAGAAAGAATATAGAATACCCGATAAAAGTAACTAATTTACATTTAAATTAGTAAAAAAAAAAAAAGAAAATGAAAAGTGAATTTTTTGTTGGCTTAAATTAAATAGAAACGTCCTTTAATCATAAAAATGCAATAAAAACCTAATAATAAACATAGCAAATAATAATAATAATCAATTTTTCGCCATCCAGCAAAATTTTAGCATTCAACATATGGATAAATATTGACAAATATCATTTATGCAACAATGTACCGTAAATATTTATTTGAACTAATATTATGATTAATAATATTAATATTATTATTACTAATAATAATAATAATATTTTATCAAATAAGAATTTTTTTTTTTACAACAATTATTATATAAATATTTTCGCACAGTACACAAAAGTTGATCATCTCTCATTGTTGATTTTTAGTTTTCTCTTTCATTTTTACTAGTTTCATTTATTATTTTAATTCCTATCTTTCATTCTTTAAGAAGAAATAATAATAATAATAATATTACAAGAGAAGAAATAAATAAAAATAATATGATGAAAGGTGTTGTCGTAACATAACGTAGAATATTGTATACCGTGCCATGGCTGTCTGTCTACTGTTGTATTAGCGATAAACACACAATTTTTTTTTTTTTCGCTTGGTTTTTTTCTTTTTTTATATTTGTGATATAAGATACAAATAAATATAAATTCTAACAAATATTTTCATTGTAAACATACTCATTCGAATCAAAATAATAATAATAATAAATAAAAATTATACCGCCTAGGTGGGTGTTTAATTTGTTTCTATTATTATTGTTGTTGTTACTATTTGTTAGGTAAATTATTTATTTGAAGGGGGAAAAATAATAGAAATAATAATAAAAAATATTGTTTGGCTTAAGCTTTAAGTGTGTACGAAATAAACAGACAAACAAATAAATAATATAAATAAATATTAAAATTAACATTAGCTTAAGTTAAGTTAAGTTAAGTAAAGTAAAGTAATGTTAAAGTTAAGTAAAGTTAGACGAGTTTTCTTCTCTTTACATAAATCAGGGAAAAATAATTGTTATTATTAATGCTTAATTTTTATTTATTTATTTATTTCGTTTTTTTTATGTGAATATATATGTCGTCTGCCTTGTTTAATGTTTATTAAAATAAATAAAAAAAAGTCCATCACTCTCGCTCTTTTTACTTTAACAAATATTTGGCAAGTGCTTTTTTCATTTTTATTTCGCTGTTATTTTTCTTCTTTTTTTTCTCTCTGCTTATTTTATGTAATAGAAATAAATTAAATTATGATTGGGGGTGCTTTCTGGTGATTTTTCAATTTAAAGGTGAAGGTTTATTGATAAATATTAAAGGTTGTTTTCGTATTTAAATCGCCTAGTCACACATGCATTAACTTTATACAACTAATGAACTAGATAAATAAACGGTTAATTAAAACACCATAATATCTTTTGATTTAAACAATTAAACTCTAATTAATAATTTTCTCATAGAAAAAGGCATATTAAAAAAAAAAAAATCAAACCTCATCGTCTATCGTTTAAAATACAGCAAAAAAAAATTGACTTTATTGATTCAATGATTATTTGTATTATTTATGTACAAAATATTAAGCATTTGTGTACAATTTGATTCACATAAAATCCATCAAACAATGTGAATAAATATTATTAGAAAATATTTGTGTATGGATGACACAAAAATAATAAGAAAAAAGCAAGCAAAAAAAAAAGATTTTTTTTTTGTCTTATTTACAGAGAAACAAAAAAAAGAAAAATAGCGAAGTAATTTGTTGATGATGACGAGAATGATAATGGTAAATTTGATTTAAATTATATATATATATATATATAAAAATATATAAACGAAGGAAAATAAAGATAAATAATATAAAAACTGTGATAATTTTATGTTTATTTATTTATTTTACTTTTTTTTTTCTATTTATTTATTTATTTATTAATAAATATGTACATACAGAAGTTTGCGTGTACTAAATAAAAATTAAACAGAAATACAAATATGTACATATTCTCTTGTTCTCTATTGTGTATCAAAATGTTATCAAATAAAACAATAAAAAAAATAGAAATAATAATAATAATAATAACTAAATAAAGTGATTATTATTGTGTTGAGCTTTGTAGCTAAACTCAGGCGCAACCAGATGCATTTTTAATCATTTTTGCATACAAAAAAAAAAAAAATATATATAAAACGTAAAACAACACCACGCAATAAAACTTTCAAAATTCTAATTAATTTATCATTGTAAAGCACAATAATAATAATAATAATAATAATAATAATAATATTAATAAAAAATTAAATTTAATACAATTAGGCATGTAAATAGGTAAATAAAATAAAAATAAAAAATCATCAAACAGCTACAGCAAATATGCGAACAAGAATAAATTCATTGATGACCACATCAAATAAATTAATTATCAGATTAATAAATAATCCTCCCATATACACATATTTGTCTAATAAAAAAAAATAAAAAAAATTCCCATTTATTACAGATATGTAGGGTAAATTTTGTTGAATATTTTTCTCGCGATTAAATTTTCAAATTAAAATAAATAAAATATGTTTTGTGCACAACAATCATGTGGGATTATTAAATATTTTAATTAAATTTTTATTTATTTTTTTTATAACGTTGTATGGTAAATGATTCGATTGATTGATTTTTAATTTCCGCGTTGACATAGCTATAATTAGTGGTTCTGATGCTGTTATTTATTTATTTATACCTGGTTTAGTTACTGTAATTAATATTCTGTACCAAGTATCAACTGTTTTAATGCTGTTTAACTTTTTAAATGTCAAGCAGAAATATTTCTTAAATTTTTTTTTCCAATGAATTCTCTTGGAAAATTAATGTTGGGATAATAAATTATTATTGCAATCACTGATTTTTCACCGATTCTTTATATTTGTAAGCTGTATACATTCTAATATGACAATTCTAATAAAATTATAAGATATGTAGGTGCCTTAAAATTTGTGAAAAACAACAATTTTTCTTCATTTTGGTGTTAGTAGGCAAAATTATCTCGGTAATTAATTATAATTAACATCAATAAATAATAAAAAAAAATAAAGTTAATAAATAAACTGAATGACGACCCCTAACTCATTAACCACAGTCAAACATTTAAAAACAAATTAATTAATTAAAAAAGCTGAGAATTTCCGTATAATTGTTTTTCAGCAGAAAAATTTAATTAAAATGTCACTGTGTGTTCACTATGTAAATAAATTATAAACACGAGCAAAATAATATTATTTTTCATTAATTTTAATAAATAAATAGAATGAAAATTTTTGTTGATTTTCGCAAACAAGAACCAAAGGTGAAGTAATGTTTCTAATCAAAAATATATAGAAAAAAAAAAAGAAAAAAATGTTTATTTCCTTGTTTCACTAAAGAAAGGTATTTTTAAATTCATTAACGGGTTATGCTTCATGATTACATATTAATTATAATTATAATAATGAAACATGAGGAGAGCAACATTAAATAAATATAATTATAAAAATCAAATAAATTTTTCCTCCCTCCCGTATTTAATTATTTAAAGAAAATTATTTATTATTCAAAATGTTACGTTTTTCGTTCTAGAAATTTCGGGTTGTGCAAAGGTTAAGAGAATTTTTTTTTATTTAGTATTTATATTAGCCAATAGCGTCGGCACCTGCAGCTATGTCATTAGCATCTGTCGTGATTTTTTGGTTTTTGAATCAAGTGACTGACAGTTTATTAAACGTGGAAAAAAAGGGGCATTTGGTATTACAAACAAGTAGTTTTTGGTTTAATTTTTTTTTCTAACAACGACAAGTGGTGGTTATAGGCGGTTTAGTCAATCAACGGTTATTTAAGTAAATCACAAGGACTGCATTGATTTTATTTGTACAGAAGTGGATGTATTGCTTTAATTCGAACCACAATAACAAGCACTTGCCATCCGCTATTACACAAATCACGTCCATATTAATTGTTGACAGATTTATCTCCTTACATTTTATTTTTTATTCATCATTAATCCTGAATGACATTTTTATTTGTTGTGGCTTTTTATGAATATTATAAATTTTTATTTTTATTATTATTTTTTTTTTGTTTTGCTGTAAGCATTGTTAAATGATTTTTTTTAATTTTATATGGGACAAGGAACAATGATATGATTATTTGCTTATTTTTAACAAGAGTATTAAGTACTTTATTCAGTTTTTATTATTATTATTATTATTATAAATAATTATTAAAGTAATAAATGATGACAGTTATGATGATGATTAAATAAAATTAAAAAAAAAAGATGAATGTTATGGGCTTAAAGCTTAATTTTTATTTTATAACAAACATGTGGTGTTTTATTTTTTCCCGAGTACAACAAAAGCTGCTATTATTGCAACTTTAATCATGAATAATTTAATTCGATTTATTAGTTAAACGTACCTGTAATATTATCCACCCCCAATAAATTTACTTAATCAAATATTTCTCACAACACTAAATTCATTTTATTTATTAATAATTAAATAAGTGAAAAATAATTAATTTTCTGACTGCTATCAAAGTGAAATGACAAAAAATAAAATTTGTTTAACACAAAAAATTGCTAACCATTAAACACGTGTAGTAATTAATTAAAATTTTAATAAAGTAAATTCAAATCAAAAGTCATAACTTTGAAAATAAAAAGGTAAAAAATGTTTGTGTATTTGCGATTTGATTAATTATTAATAAATGGTTCTTTTGGGACAGTAAAGTCTGGTTAGTGCTTGCAGGGCGGTTTTAAGGTGGTTGTCCTATCTATACGGTGTAATGAATAAATAAATCTTTGAATGGTGCAGATTTTGTTATTAATTAGAAATTTATTTGTATGGAGAATTGTTTAACAAACGAAACCTTTTAATCACAATTGAGCTTCTACTGTTGATAATATTTCTTTCATAAAACCAACGCCTAATATTATTATTTCGTATATTACCTGTGCCTATCTTCTATTTGTTTCATTAATTATTTATTTATTTATTTATTATTTTACCAATAATTATTATTAATAAAAAACAAATAATAGAAATGTTGTTAGTATTTTTCCTGTTTTTTTTTTTTTTTACTATTTTATTTTGTTAATATTTAATGATAAGACGTTGACTGATATCTAATAATAGTAATAAAAAATAAAAAAAAAAAAAAATAGTAAAATACATACAGAAATACAAAATATATAAATAAATAAAACGCAAAGATTTGATTGTTTAGATCAAAAATAATAACTAATTATATTTGTTTATAATTATATAATTACCGTGTTTACATTATTTATATTTATTTATATATATATATATATATATATATATATATATATATATATATATTTGTTAAATCATACATTAAACATTATAAACAATCATATTTTGTATTGTAATTTTTTCGGTAGCAAAAATTTATATTAATAAAATAAAAAAAGAAGGTAAATTAAATTTTATTTAATCAAAAATTAAAAAGAAACAAATAATACTACACGACCGATAAAAAAATTATCTTCGTGCATTTTTTATAATTTTTTTTTTTTTTTTATATATAATTACGTTTTAATGAAGATCGATTAAATCATTAATTGCTTATTGATTTTGATTTAATTTGTTTTTATTACTTTTGTTGTTAATCATAAATTATTATTTATTCGATTTTTTTATTTTATTTTATTACACTTGGATCTGGTTTAATCAAGTATTTGAGTTGGCTAATTTTTATCATTTTTTTTTTTTTATATATAAGGAATTATTTTATTTTAATTAATCTAATTAATTGATAAAGATAAATAATTGTTTAATTAAAAAAAAATTAAAATAAAGTGAATAATTTTAATAAATAATTATTTTTTTGTGGTTGTTTGAATGAGAATTCTATTGAAATTTCAATTAAACGAATATTAGGGCTAACGCATATACGAATCTCTTGTTTGTTTGTTTAAATAATTTTAATAACTTTATAGTTGTTTTGGTCACTGTTCTAACTAATTATAATAAAGCTCAATTTGTAAATTAAAATACACCAGTAATACACTGAATTAATATTCTAAATAAAATTACAATAATTAACCAGATGGTAATTTACCTGAATAGAGAATTATCAACAGGATCAAAAAAAAAATAATTGAATCAATTATCATTCTAATAATTAATACAATTTATAAATTAAAACATTTGCCAACACACCACCCACCCTTAATTTTGTGTTTTATTAATAATAAACAAAAAAAAATAATAAAACCACCCATGTATAGTGGAAAATGTGACAAATTGTGACATCTTAATAATGATAAACAATAAATAAATAAAAATATTTTTATTTTTGTTCCGTTTTGCCAATTATTATCCATCAGCTGGATAAGCTTTATATGGGTAATAAATAGCAGCAGAAAAACCAACAGAAAAATTTCTACAAATATGTATTTATAAGGCCAGTCACCCTATAATAAATAATCCAACAAAAAAAAAAAAAAAATTCACCACCCTACCATATAAATAAATAAAACCCGACCCTATTTTATCCAGTAAAATATATTTAATTTCGACCAGCTATTGCGCCCTTGTATTATTTTCGTTATTAAGGCAAGCAAGCAAGCCTTCTATATAAACAACATGACCTAATAACATTGCAACAATTCAAATCCCTATCTCAGAGATGTAATTTTTGTGGAAAATTATTTAAACGTTTTTCAATCATAAATGAAATTTCAATTTATGAAAAAAAACACGAGGAAGAAAATATATAAAAGTTTATCCTTCAGCAAAACGGGAGGATTTTATACAATAAACACTGAAAGGATCAGTTTTTTTTATTTCTTTTGGTAAAAGCAAGGGTCGGTTATACGGTTTGGTGTATTTACCACCTTTTAAATGTGTACAAACGGAAAACGCTTAGTTTTGATATGAAAGCAACATATTAGCTTTGTTCGTATTGCGTTCATGTATCAGAGACCAGAGTCTGGATAAGTTTTTATTTTTTTTAAGTAAATAAGGGTGGATAAAATGTACAATAGTATTTTACACCCACACTTATTAATAATTCCTTTAGTTTAATTTTTGTATTTTTAAATTTGTAAGTAATTTATAAAAAGGGTGCTCACCGAATTCTACGTTAAATTTTTATTTACAATAAATTTTCATGTTTCTCTGTTAGTGTATGAATATTAGGGGATGTTTTCTGGTTGGTTTTTTTTTTCTTCTTTTGTATTAAATCAAAGCGTTTTGTAGTTTAAAAATGTTGTACAATAATTAACACAACATATTCTTACTAATTATGTTTATTTTTTTGTTTGTGGAATGCAATAAACATTGATCTGTATTGGGGAAAATTTTATTTAATTATCAACAGCTAGGGTTGTTGCAATTTTTTTTTTTTTTTTGATTTTTAAATAATTTTATTATTGTTTAAAAAAGAAAGACAGTTTTATTGTCGTTTAACCATTTACTGTGTTATCACTTCCTGTTGTAATAAAAATTATTTATTTTTCTATTTGTTTATAACATAAGCATTGTATTTTGGTTTATTACTTTCTAGAATATGACACATATTTTATTTTTAGTGAATTTTGTAAGTTTATTAATAAGAATTTATGAATAATATTTTCGTTTTTTTTTTAACAAAAGCTTTTCTTGTTGATAAATAAAAAAAAAATTGAAATAAATTTATTCATATTATGTGACGGTGGTGACACGTTAATTTATGGCTTAATTACAGACATTTAAAAATTATTTTTTTTCTTTTTAAAATATGTTTTATCATTATAAAGAACAATTAAAAATAATTATCAGTCTGATTGTTATAATTAAAAAAAAAAATTAATTTGAGTCATTTGATGCAGCGTTGAGAGGCTTAGAAATGTTTCTTTTTTAAAGTAAATTTTGATTGGTGTTTCAATGAACGACAATGATGGAATTAATTCCTGAGGTGAATAATAATTGAATTAATTGTTTTTTTTAATTCTATCATTTTAAAACAATTGATAAAGAAAGCTAAAGCCCAATTGACTGTTGATAATTTAATTATTAACATTTTAGGTTACGCGGAAATATATAAAAAAAAATCAATCAGCTCATTGTTAATTGAATTAAATTTATTTTTATTTAGCGAAATAAATTGTTTTAAAATTTTTTTTCTTGTTTCTATTTTTAATTACATTATTTTAAGGGAGGCTTTTTTTTTCGCTTCGTTTTACTTCAGCAGTAATTATTTGTTGATTTTTTATTTTAAGGAAACAACGTGAATGGTGATTTTTGGTTTTAATTGGAAATTAAGTAAACCGCAAGGATACAGGTCAGGAGGATGATACTGGTTTTCTCACCAGAAATTTATGCAAATAGCATAGTGAAATTTGTATTTTTTTTTTTGTATTTTACACATTAAATACGCTTAATTGGGTTTCTGTTGACATTTCGTAACTGAAAAAATTCTTTCATTTTGTTTATTTTTTTATCATTCGTATTCTACCTTTTATTTTTTTTTTTTGACAATGCATTCGTTAAGCAACTTTTTTAATTAGCATTTTTATTATTAATTAAGAGCATAATAATCAGTGCGTATGCTGTGTGTATTAGTGATGGTAGACACTGATAGTTTGTTGGTAGCACTAGCCACTTAATCAGTATAAACTGTATATCTTATTAAATGCAATGTGTATCATACTTATTAAGAACTAATTATGTTATCGAGTACTAATAACGTTAGAAGTTGATAACACTGCACATTTCTCAAGTTTTGAATTTTTCTTTTTTTATTAACATATATGCTTTATAATTACTTCAGCTAAGTGTGGTAGTGAATCGTCGTTGTAATTTCTTTGTTAAATTTTCAGGTGTCCTGTATTCTTTCCCACAATATTCCTTTGAGTTTGTGACGAAAAACCGTCATACAACTTAACAAAGAATTGGCTTTTTTCCTTTTAAGCATTATAAATCCCGAAATAATTTTTTTTGTTAATTAATTGATAATAAAACAACAACGAAATTGTGTGTATTATTTTTCATTCTCTTATCATAATTTGACTTAAGTCTTTGAAAACGACGATATTTAAGACAATGACTTGTATTGTTTTTTTTTTTTTTTTTTTTAGGCTTTTAATAATTCTTATTTTTTTAAATTTTATTTTCACTGAAAATGTAGAACGTGATGTTGTTGTCGTTAGTAACTATTAATAACGAAAAATAAATAAACTTTTGTTGATAAAAAAAAAAAGTTTTATTATACAGAAAAAGCAAAAAAAAAAAATTAAAACACTGATAAGAAAATTTTGTGCTTTTTTTCTTTATTTCTTTCTTTTAAACTTATTTAAAAAAAATAAAAAATAATACTTTGTATGACTTGGTCACAATAGTAGGGGTCTGTTGCTTTTGCTTTACTTTAGTAAAAGTTAAATTAATTTTTTTTTGTTGTTTTCTTTAAAGATAAATAAGTGCGATGACTATTACTAAGCAAATAAATTGTTTTTTTTTTAAGCTAAAATTTACTTTTATTATTCATGAGTTTTAATTTTGTTTTTTTTTTTTTGTTGGTTATTGAACATCAATTTTTATCTTGCTTTTATTATTTAAATACATTCCCATTTAAATATTGACAGTTGTTTGGTGATTAAGAAAAGAAAAGAAAAAAATAAATATTTTTTATTGATTTACCTAAAAAAAGAAACTTTATTGCTTTAAATTTATGACTAAAGAAGGCAAACGTATGTGTTTTCCATGTTAATTATAACTGATTTTGTGATGCAGAGTTAAAATAATAATTTTCTCATATTTATTATATAAGATGATGTGTGTTGTTTGTATTTTATTGATTCTCTTTAACTTGTTCATCATATGTTAATAAACAGATCATAATATGTTAAAAATAATAACAAATAATAATACACTGATTGACAAATATGAATATTTATACTGATGATTCTATAACTTTGCTTCAATTACCTTAACTCCAATACAAAATATTTCTTAATTGAAATCAATGTAACATGATGACAAACAAATATAAAGCATAATCTGTTAAAATTAGTTATGTAAATAAATAAAATTAAAGAAAAAAAAAATATCTAACTATTTTCAGTTATTATTCATAATTAATAATAATTGTGTAAAGAAATGATAATAAAAAAATTAATTTAATTATTTAAAGTAAATTTTAACTGAACTAAATTAATTTACACATATTTGCTATGTACGATTAATTTTACAAGATTATGTACAGTGGATGGTAGGGATTTTAAATGCAAAAATAATAATCAACGTTTGTTGTGGAGATTACATTGAATATGCAATAAATTCTGGCATACAATCAATAATGCGAATATCTCGAGAAATATCATGCAAAGTTGCAGCCCATTTGAATTTATTATTTTTTTTTTTTTAAAGCTGATGCTTTGTATGCTTTATAGCGAATTCCAAATGTAATTGTAACATGAATACGCTTTGGAACAATAGAAATTGACTTTGATCTACGAATTTAGCGGAAAAAAAAATTAATTCTTGAGTTATGGCTGCTGGAACTAACAGAACTCATCGATAATTTCATTTTGATGAAGTATTAATAATTATTATAATTAATCATAGTTCGTATGTACATAGTTAATAATTTTTTCATCTTTTTTTTCTATTTTTTTTTTTTTTTTTTTGGTAATAACAATAATATTAATGATAATAATAATTAGACTTGATTGGCTAGTTATGTAAATATTCATAAATATTTAATTTTATGTTTATACATTTAGACCTTGTTTACATTGAATTTAACAAAAAAAAAATAAAATAATAATAATAATAATAAATATATATATAAATAACGTAACAAGGCAGAAATACCAAGAATTAATCATGTTAATTACATGGGTGCTGTACACTCTTGGCCACTCTCATCTCATCTTAAAATTGTTTTTTAATTTTAATTTTTAACTAAACAAAAAATGTTTTGTTTTTCTTTCTCCCCATCAAATCAAATATATTTTGTTTTTCAATTAAAACATTTAATGTTAGTTTCGTCGAAAAAACGAAAATCTATTTGAGGAGCAATGAGAAAATAACTTTTAAAAATTTTCACGCTTGATGAAATTAACTAAATTAAATTTATTTTCCATACAATTTTATTAAAAAGGTACAAAATCCTTTTAGTCTTCTTTCCAATTCTCTTTATAAGTTGCTAAAGGGTTTTTTTTCCTTTTACGTTTTGTTTCGTTTAAAAATTGTGATACTCGCGGTACGTCGTACCATAACCAACGAAAACGATTTATTTACATAACATTGGCGACAAAAACACGTTTTTCACTTAACAATTCTTTTCGTTTTTATTCATTTTTCCTGTAATCTTACTTAAAAAGCATCTCTTTTGCGCTCAGTCATACAGTTTTTTTTTTTATTTTAATTTAAAGTAAAAAAAACAACCACGACGACTACATTAAGTAAAAAAAAAAAAAAAATTTCTTATTCTTTCTAAAAACTACAAACAAAAAAAAAATAATAATAATAATATTTTTGGGCAAAGCTAGTTAGCACCATCATGCGAAGTTTAAAACATGATGCCGCGCATACAGTTCACATTACACTGCGACAACAACAATATCGAGAATTTTTATTTTTTTATTTTATAAATAATTTTTAATAAAAATAAAAAAAAAGTTTTAAATGCCATCGCACACACCTTGATTCCAGTATTGATGATGGACACACGCATTGCTGTTGGTTTTGGTCCGCTGATACTGTGCTCACTGTTACTGCTGCAATGATCGATGAGGTTTAAACGTTTTTTTTTTTTTTTTTGTTTTGTTTAAGTTAAGCAAATAAATATTTTATGGAACTTAAGTAACAAGCACGTTTCATTCGTTTTTTTTTTCTGTCGTTATTTTAGTTCCAGAATGCCAAAAGTCAATTTTTTTTTGCAGCAGCAACAGTAGTAGTTGTAGTAAATTATTTTTTTTTTTTAATTCAATTTAATCTATTCTCTAATACCACAGGCGCCTTCTGTAATTTCACTCAAGACCTGATAACAAAAAAAAAAAAATAAAAAAATTACTTTGCAAGTTAAAACGTGACCAAACAATCATACACAATTTTCTCGTGACGCGTTTAATTCTCGTTCAAATGAAATGAGATGTGATGTGGTTACAATTTTTTTTTCTCCTCTTCATCTTCGTTTTCATCTTCAATATCCCATTTATTTGTTAATTTAATTATTTTTCAATTTATAAAAAATATCACTGATTTAAATAAATTTGGTAAATAGTCTTTAGTGATTATGTTTTTTTTTTTTTCTATTCTTCAAATTATATTTCACATGTGTATTATGGGAAAATCATCTCATTAACAGTATATTTATGTTTTTTTTTTCATTCTCTTTTGTTGTGAATATTTAAATCCTATTCAAGAAATATTTATCAACATAAAAAATAAACATGACTTTTACGTCTTAAAACATGTTAAAGATTATAAAATTACCGGATTAGCAGTAGACTTACCTGTCGTCGTGTACCTTGTGTCGCACAAAAATAAGAAAATAAATATTTCCGTGTTACAAAAAATACTTTAACTAACCGGAAGCGTTAATTTTTGTCTTTTTTTCTCCATATTTTGCATAAATAAACATTTTATAAAAAAAAAATTATAATTTCGTCTTGCAGGCAAAAACAATCAGGATCCTTGTGGGATCAAGGTGGTTACTTACTTTATTGTTTGCTTTTGTATTTTTCTAATAAAATAATTGTCGTTATAAATTGTATTAGAAGTGATCAGTGATGACTCCTTTTTTTTTTTTTTTGTGTTGTTTAACTCGAAACATTAACACATGTGGCTACGTTAGCAAATTTTATGAATTTATGTAAGATTTTGGGTTTTTTTCTTTTTTTCTAACCCTTATTTAGCTGAATCTAACAAAATATTATTTTATAGAAATTTTCTTTGCATAATTTTTGTCTCTGTCCTGGTTCAAATCTTTCTTCTTCTTTTTTTTTTTTTTTGCTGCTATAGTTTATTGCTGACTAGAACATAAAAAGCAGCAAAAGATGGTAAAAGCACATTTCTCGATATGCATGTTTAAAGTGTGATATGCGCGACATAAACGACCATTTTTGATCTTACTGAATTGTTTATGGTTTTTGATAATGGTATTAGGGTGTTATAAAATGCTGGATGTTCGTTTCTCGGTTGATAGGACAACCGTACAACCAATTTTAATAATCCATGGACAAGTCGATGGGTCACGATCGAAATATATATCAGGGTGTTTTCTAACGACGATGATGATGTTGATGATGACAACAACAGCCAAAAGGGTGTTAAATTTTTGTTACATGATTTGGGCAACAAACTTGTTTTGTGATAAGATAGGGATAAAATGTTTATTACACAAAATGATGGGTAGAATATGATGTGATGGTGTTTGGGTAAACATATTGTTGTCATGCTGATATTGCGATGATTCCTTTTGATTATTATGATGGCAAAACAATGATGACATTGCATTGTTCATTTACTAAATACTTAAACGATTTTTTCATTACTTTCTTAGTTTATCTGGTCTTTACCATATTTTTTTTTTTTATTATTATTTATTATTTATTATGTGGGTGGATGTTGGTTGGCCTTTTTTTCCGGTTGTATTAGATAGCGCACGGATTTATTGCTTTCTTTTGCATTATTCATAAAAAAAGCAAAAAAAAAATAAACAGAAAAGGGACGTCAAAGTTTTCTTTTCTGATTTTCTTGTTTTGCTTTGCACAATTTTTTTTATTTATGCCTAAAAATAATAAAATCGATTTTTTTTTTTTTTGTTATTCTTTTCTACCTTTTCAGCTGTGGTTTATTATTTTTTCCTTACTTTACTTTAGTTTCTTGTTTATTTTCGTCTTTTATTTTTATTTTTTTTGTGTGCTAACAAGTGCCTAGTGCCGTCCCCAAGAAACATCACAGTCCTGCACGGTGTGCGGCACATTTTTGGCTTTTTTTTTAAATAAAAAATATTCTTCAGGTATCTAATCTTTTTTTTTATGTACTATTCAAGTGGCAAAAGAACAAAGGATTTTACTTTACCTTTTAAACGGCTCACACACAGGTGTTGCATTTAATAGTTGAAGGTAAAAACGTAGCTAAAAAATTCAATTTCTTTTATTCATTTAAAAAATTAAATCTTCATCATCTTCGTTTTTTTAAATCACGTACAAATGTTGACATCCAATATATTTGATCGTTTATATACGTGTCACTGATAAAAGACACCAAAAATTAATTTTTTTTTAATTGAAAAATAAAGATAAATGAAGTTTAAAAAATAAAAAAATTAATTTATTCATGAATTATTCAAACGGATAATTGCGATGCGTAGTAAAAAATATTTTTTTTTTTTTTTTTAAACGATTTTCAATAAATATCGACCTTGTCCGTAAATTAAATGTTATTAGTTCATATGTTTACCACTTTATTGAATTATTTTCAATTAATTAAATTTATGGAAAAAAAAGTGTTTCATCAGCAAAACAATAATCAAAAAAAAAAAAAAAAAAAAAAAACGCTGAGTATCGCGCGTACAAAGTGTATAAGAATCGCGTCAATGCTGTTTGCTACGTCTTGACCTTTGTTCTAGATTTATTACCAATTTTATCGTTTAAATACCATTTTTGTCTTAATTATTATTTTATTAACAATGAAAAATATAGAAAAAATAATTGAAGTGTTTAAAGAAAATGTAAGAAAGAAAGAATGAAAAAAAAAAAATGATGAAATCGTGTATAAGTAATAAAAAAAAAGCTTTTTCTCTCTAAAAGCCTACATCGTTTGTCAAGCATAAAATGTTCCAAAACAAAAGCAAAAAAAATAAATTAAATTATTTAAAATTGTCGCTTAATTTACTTAAACCACAAAAACAGAAAACAAACAAAAAATTATGCTAAATGAAAAATGTTTTTTTTTTTTTGTTTTTTTATGTAAAGGTGCGCGCGGTATGCGAATGAGACAGTAAAGGTATAAACCGCGCGCTAAAAAAAAATAAAAAATAAAATAATAATAACGAAATTTATTTTTTTAATGGTTTTTTAGAGGAAATTATTCATAATACTTAATTAAGTTATAACAAATTTACGTTTTATTATTTTTTTATTTTTTTTTTGTTTTGTTTTGTTTTGTGTTTAAATTATAAAAATAAAGCGTGTTGACTTAAGTACTGTGCCCAGGCCGCGTTAAATGTTTTTGTTTTTTTTTTCCTCTCCATCCCATTATAAAAGTCGTTTCATTCATAAAAATTCAAAATAGATTTTTTTCTCTGTGCTTTTATTTTTATTATTATTATTATTATTATTAATAATTTTTTTTATTTTCTTGATTGAGTGCTTTTGTTGTTATTGTTTCTTGTGGCAGACAATGACTGCGTACAATTATTTATTATTAATAATATTATTGATAAAAGGCCATGAAGAAAAAAAACAAAAAGCGTCCAAAAATTGATGGTGAAAGACAGACTTAAAGGCGCTCTGCTAAATTTATGCATATTAATATTTATTCTGCTTACGTCAGCTATTTGCCTTATCTTCAACGAAAACATAAATACAGGAGAGAGAAGAAAAATAATAATAAACTCACACACCAAAAGCTTTGTGATGATTATGTGCTTTTTCTATGCTCTTTATTAAAAATTGAAGTAATAGTGTGCTTTAAAAATAAAAGCTACTGAAAAACAATCAAGTTCACCTACACAGTGTAACCGCCGTTGCTACTGCTGCTTCTTTGTTTGTTCGTTCGTTCGTTTTTCTTGTTATTTAAGTCACAAAAGTAAATCGATAAAGATGAATTTGTTGTTTGAAGTGATAAAGTATTAAATAGATGAAGATGTAGAATGGATAAAACACATTCATTCATTTATTTTATTTATTTATTTATTATAAAATACAAACAAACAATTTTTTTTTGCTAGTGTGTAAATATTACCTGTGGATTCATACAGAATTTAAGCAGATACGTTGAAAGAGGGTGGATTTTATTATTTTGTTTTTATTTTATATAATTTACATCCCCACAATCAACATAAATCAGAGAAAAATAAAAATTGGATTAATCATTGTCATTGAAATTCTGTGTATTTGCTTTAAAGTTTTGTTAGGCATAAATAATAGGGATTTGTGTCAAGGATTTTTACACATTTGTTACTAGAAAAAAAAACAGAATTTTCGTTTTTTTCCTCTATAATTTCGTTATTTAATTAAATTTCCAATAAATGAAAAATCAAATGACCTTGCTGTATTTGGCAAAGTTTCCTCAAACCCAAGAAAACTGTTGTTCCCGTTGAATTATAAAACAAACTAATTCACATCGTTTATGACGATTTTATTGTTTAAGCAAATACATTTTTTTTTCTATTCTGGAATGATGAAGAAATACAAGTCAGTCAGCCGCCATTCACAAAAAAGCTCCTTCACCCTACAACCGTACACTGGAAAAATTTCTTTTCAAAAAAAAAAGGAAAAAAACGATAAAAACTTTTTTCCTCATTTTCTATTTGTGTGCGTTTAACGTTGAGACCAAAATATTGACTATGATTAACGCGCATGTCGTGTTAATATTACTTTTCAACTCTACGATTTTTTTTTTATTTTTTCTCTACAATCAACAGCCCCCATTTTGCGTTTTTTTTTTCGGTTTTTGTTCCTACATTTCTTTAGAGAATTATTTTGTGTTGGTGACATTTTTTGTGCACCCATCAACTCGTAGTTTATCCTACTTTAACTTTTTTTTTTTATTATTATTATTAAAGATAGCTGGCTCTGTTCGTTTTGTTTGTAACTCCAATGGCCGCCATTGCTGTTGTACTGTGCTGACTTTACGAAATCCCTACAACACCCTCACCTACTTTGAAAGTTTTTTTACTTTTTGCTTTTTTTGAAATGAGAAAACAGAGTTTTTGAAGTCACGTTTTTATTTATTTATTTATTTATTTATTCCGTCAACAGCGATATTATTTTTTTTTTTTGCAACTACACGACACATTTTTTAATGTCATATGTATAAAAAAAAAGCGCAAACAAATATCTATAGCAATAGCACCGTAACATAATAATGCTAAAAAGAAAAAAACAAACGTCACAGGGAGTGTTTATGGTGAACAAATAATTTTTACATTAAATTTCAAAGTAGAAAATACCAAAACGTAAAATTGTGTCAAATCAATTTTTTGTTTTTGTAAAAACATTAAAAATACTTGGAAAATCAATCGAATATCGATCGTTCAGTTAATTATTTTCGAAAGAGAAAAGCTTTTTTTGTGGTGAGGAAATTTTTTTTTTTTTTGTTTATTCACCTACAAATAAAGTCCTTCTGAAAATAAAGTCTTTTAGTTATTCTATCCGTCTAGGGTTTATTATGTAACTAAAAAGCTGTTTCTAGACTTAAAAGGGGTTGTTTAATTAATTTTCGTAAGAAAAAAAAAATTCTGGAAAAATTGCTTTGATAAACGATTTTAACGCGGAAAAATATTGCGTTTGCATTTTGTAGTTTTCCAAAGGTGTTTAATTTTTATTTTTAATTAAATTAAATAAATATTTAAATATTTGTTTAAATTATTAATAAATGAAATTAATTTATTTTAAATTAAAATAATAATAAAACGCTATTTTTTTTTTTTATATTCATCTAACTCTAAATGGAGTTTTTTTTTGTTCATTCGTTTGTTATTTAAACAGTTTAAGCCAATATGTGCGTTTTTTTTTTTTTTTTTATTATTATTTCTTTTCTTATGTTTAAATATAATAAATTTTAATGTATTTTTATTTTGTGTGTGTACACACTTTCGTTAATTAAATTTAAATTTAAATTAAAATTTTATACAAATAAAAACAGATTTTAATAATTATTTCTAAATAAAATATAATCACGAGGCAATAATTTTTTCGTAATGAATAAAAACTGAATAAAACAAATCAAATAGAAAATAAAAATTTGTTTAATGTTTGATTAAATATCATTTAAACCCTTAAAACCATTAACATTAGCATATATTGTGTGCGTTTATTACATTAGAAATATTAGACAGTACGGTGAAACACCACCACCCTTAAAACTGTGCTGAAAGTTTGAATTGGAAAACAGAAAAAAAAAAAAAAAGTTAATTAATGTGTTTGCACCCATCCACCCACATAATGAAGATTATCTTCTGTTTTTTTCCCTTTTGTTTTGTTAATATAATAACCACGGGAAATGAGAGAATCTTTTTTCTTTTTTTTTTTTTTTTATTATAATTAAAATGCGATATTGTGGAATTAAAATCTGCTATTTCTTACTATTTATGATTATTATTATTATTAATATTATTATTATTATAAATGTTGGTTGGTTATGAACAGAGAGAAAGAGTGTTTTATGTACAAAATTAATTAAATATACAATTTAAAATATAATTAGCAATAAAGGCGTAACGAATGTGTATGCGTAGTATTTTAACAAGAGCTTGTTATCGTTACGTAATTTAAATAATATTTTTAAAACATTTCTTTGTACATACGGACGGTACGTGCTTACTGTATTTCTGTGCCTCTTCAAACCAAAAAAGTCAGATTTCATAGCGTAATAAAATTATCTTTCTATAAAACTGAATTTTATTAATCAGGAGAGAGTTGTAGTCAGAAACTGATGTTTCCCGCCGAAAACGTTGAAATTTCTAAGAATTTTTTTTTCTTTTTTATCAGTTTATAAATAAATCGTTTGACTGTTTGAACTGATTAAGGATCATAAAAAATCAATTGCATTTCCTATATATTTTATCAATTGATGATAAAAAAGAAAAAAAAGTTTATCAATAAACACTATGTAAAGGGCCGGGTACGACGCGAGTACGCCTAACAATTAAATCGTATTTTAAAGCGATGGAAATAATATTGTTTAATAAATAAATAAAAATCGTTTATAACGTAACGCGCTTATAGATTATAAATTATTTATAAAAAAAATAAATATTTTTGCATGTGGTAAATTTTTCATCTAACCACCATCTCGAGTTCCGGACATGGACAATAATATTCATATTTCGTTTTTAGTTTTTTTCCCTTTTTTTTTAATCATTGTAAATTGAAGCTCATTTGTTCCTATGAAGTTTTAATTTAATTTAATTAAAGTAAACAAAGCGGAAAAAATACTTAAAAAACATTTTATAAAAACGAACGTAACCAACCTATCGTGTAATCTAAAGCAATGTTGGTAGAAAAGCAACAAAAATTGGAGAAAATCATTTTTTTTTTCTTTTACTTACTTTATAATTAGAATTTTATTAAAGTTTTAATTAAAAGTTTTTCCAACATGTTTTCTAGTGCAGAAATAAAGTTTTTCTTTTTTTTTATTTTTTTATTCCATGCTATTTAGTTGCTAGAGGCTGTGGTGGTTGTTGTTGTTGTTTAAAATTGCAGCTCTGTAGTCTTTGGTTAGTATCTTTGCTTGGAGTTTTTTTTATTTTTTTTATTTTAATAATAATTAATTACTTTTATCGATTAACGTTGGAAATTTTTTGCTAATACCAACTGTTTTTTTTTTTTCAACCACCGTCCTATTAAATAAATATTAATAATAATAATAATAAAATTAGGGATAATTCCATAACGAAGTCATATAAAAATCAATAAAAGAAGAGGAAGAAAAAAAAATGAAATTATTTTTTTTTATCAATTAATTTATTATAATCGTATTCGTGCAGCTTTATCTATGTGCATTTATTATAGTTTAACTAGAAAATGATTGATAATAATTTATTCGTTGTGTTAACCATTGATTATATTTTAACCTGTGCATGAGACATGATTTAAATTATGCAGCTAGGTAAAAAAAGTCAAATCGTAATAATAATTATAATGAAACGACAAAGGTAGGTAATCATATATTTAGAAATAAATTTAAAAAAAAAAACATGTTCTACTCTGCCGCTTTGTGCATAAACATTAAATGAATAATCATGCGATACGATAAACTAAACTTTATTCTACAACCAATAAAAGCACGAAATTATTGATTTTTTCGTTTTTATATTTAATTCCACCATTTTACCTAATCTAATTCTATCACCGTTACGTTACGTTTGAATCGAATGTCATTCTTAATGAAAAGTAACAAAAAAAAAAAGTTTCCACCAAAAAGCTCTGCTGCTGCTAAAGTTAATAGAAAAGAATAAAAAAAATACTAACAAAGAGCTAAGTAATTGTTATTAAATGATTTTTTCATCTTTTCATTTTATTTTTTATAATTTTAAGTCAATATTTGATTGGGGAAATTCAAAGAAAAAAAAATGAAAAACAACAAAAATGGGTAAATAAAGATTTTTCTAAACAAAGAAAGAATTTTTTTTTTATTGACTTGACCGCTTCTAATAATCGAATTTTTATTTAAAATCAATAAGATTTATGAGAAAAACAAGTTCAAAGTTTCATTGAGTTTTTGTGCTTTTTGTGTTTTTTTTTTTTTTTTGTTTGAGACGTTCTGGAAATCTGTGTTATCCTTGTTCGTGTAGACTTTGTCATCTATTATCGCTGCAATATTGATTCTGGGAAAAGCTAACATAATTTTCCCTATTCACTGAGAAGTGCATTACGGTGACAATTCTAATAATTATTCAGGGCACAATGTGTTGATTTCTGAATACTCGTATTCATCGCTGGAAAATACAGCGAGAAATAAACCACCCTGAAATAATTACCAAAGCAAATAAAAATAATTGTTTTTTTTTTTCTGATATACATTGAAATTTTTATTTAATTATTTATTTTTTTTAATTAATTAATTAATATTATAATTATTTGTTTTTTTTTTTTTATTTTTAATTAAATTAAACTTTCTTCTTATTTACCTTTTATAATAATTTTTTTTTTAATTTTTATTTTTAAATATAATATTCGTGACACAAAACCAGTGTGTGTGTGTGTTTTTTTTTTTTTTTAATAATTAATTAATTGGTTTTTGTGTGTATTCTCCTCATTAATTTTTTTTTTAATTCTATTCAGTATACATTACTATCTAGTATTTTAATTAATTAATTAATAAAATTTTTCTTTTTAAACATTTTCTTAATTATTTTTGTTTTTATACAGAATTTTGTTGTTGTAAATATATTTTTGTTTTTAATTTAAATTTAATTAATCATTTATGTGTGTGTGTGTGGCTGTGCAGTTATTAAATATTATTAATTAATGCAGCAACACATGTTTAATGAATTAATATTTTTTTTATTTTAAAGTGAACTCTTCTTGGTTAGTTTTCTTTGTGTTTTTTTTTTATAATTAATGAAAAAATTAAAATCTTAATTAATTTTTTGTTAATTTACTTAAATCACTGATTGCACATGTTTGTCTCCTCATCATCTTCTTATTCTTTCTTCTCCTACTTTTCCATTATCATTTATTTGTTTTTATAATATTATAATTTATTTAAAAAGTGATTTTTATTAATTAATTAATTAATATTTTTCTTCAAAACATTTAATTAGTTTTTATTTTTTGCTTTTTAAAATTAGTTAATTAATTAATGATAATTAATAATTATATATTTACATAATATAGAGGAATTTTTAATTTATTCTTTTTTTTCTTATTATAAATTATTTACATGTTTTTAGCGAGCTTTTCTTGTATTTTTTTTTTTTTATATATTTTTTTTTAATTAATTAATTATTTCAAATTAAAAAAAAAACGAAAGAAAAATGAAAATAAATTTATTCTTAATTATAATTAATTGATTTGAGAAATTTGTTAATTAAAGCGCTTAAAAAATGTTTTTTTTTTTTTTTGTTTTACTTTTAATTAATTAATATTACTAAATTCTGTGTTTTTTTTTTTTTTTTGTTTTTCAATTCTTAGTGAAAATTAAATAATTAAAAATAATCCTTTATTATTGTTAATTATTTAATTAATAAACTCTTAGATTAATTTTAATTTTTTATTTTTATTTTTATTAATTAATTAAATATTCGAATTATTTATTTACATTAGGCTTAATTAATTTATTTACATTTTCTTAATTTTTTTTTTTTTTTTTTGCTTTAATTTATTTAATTTTTTAAGAGGGGAAAACTCTCTTTTTTTTTTGAGTTAATTAATTGAAGCTTAGTTGGTTATTCCATGCTTTTAGGATGTGTCGTGTTGTTTCCTTAACGTTTTTTTTTTCTACAAACACACGCAGTGATCGACACGGTAAAGTGCGAGAAACAATTCTTTGTTATTATTCAATGCAAAAAAAAAATTATTTTAAATGTGAAAACAACAAGAAGAAAAAAAAAAGCGCGCGTGCTAAAAAAGGTTGCTAAAAACAAAATTTGTATGAATTAAAATTACGCAAAGAACAAGAAGAAAAAAATTCTTTATTTAATTATTAATGATGAAACGGTAAATATTGCAAAAAAAAAAAATGAAAAATGTTGTACAAAAGACTTTATTGTGTGTTTTCGCTGTTTTATTCACCTTTTGTAAAATAATAAAAAGAAAAGAAAATAAAAAAACCGATGGAAAAACAGACGAATAACAAAAACCACGATACAACACACAGTAGCTAGGCGCTGACACAAAATTCAACGTTTGTGACAAACCGAAATAAATAAACAGGAATAATTAAAATTAAAAATAATTATTTTTGCGTGTGTGTGTGTATTTCACGTTTTTTTAAATTTTTTTTATACTAATTATGCCTTAACCTCAATTAATTTGTTTTTTATTTTTTATAATAACTCATAATTATGCCATAAAAAATATTAAAAAAAAAAAAAATTATTTTGTCGAGTTTTTCACATTATTTTATGAGAATTATTAAAGCGTTTTTCTAATTAATTAGAATTAATTATTTTTATTTAAAAACCAATTTTCTTAATTATTTTTGTATTTTTTTTTTTTTTTTTTTTTTTTTTTTTTTTATAAGTACTTAACTAATTAATTAATTAATTATTGAGATTACAAATAGCGAAAAAAAAAAGATTTTAATTATATATATATATATGTATTTATGTATATAAACAAAACGGAAAAATGTAATAATTTTAATGAGAATTTCATTTCAAATCCACTACTCACTTTTTTTTTTTTTCTTTTTAATTTTCAATTTTTTTATTTTCTTTATCAATTAAAAATGTCATTATCTACGATTTTTATTATTAATTTTAAATTTTAAATGCATAATCATTATTATTAATTATTAATTATTATTATAAATGTTATCATTAAATATTCTTTTATTTTATTTTAATTAAATTATAATTATTCTTTACCTGGAAAATCTCATTAAATAATTTAATTTTCCATCACTTTATGTTCTGAGAAAGCTTTTTTCTTTCTCTCTTATTAATTTTTTTTTCTTTTTTTTTTTTAATTTTGATTGCGTTATTCTCTTTGTTAATCGCAATTGATTATAGATTTTTTTTTTTTTGTTGCACAATTGATTTTCTTTAATTACACAGAAAGGTTTAGTTGAAATGTCGGCATTGTAGTCAAACAGAATGACTCACTCTTATTGTTGGTGGTGATTTTGTTGGTGATGTTGATGGCGATTACTGTTGTTACTATTGGTGGTATTATGTCGATGGTACTGTTGTTGTTGTTGGTGGTGGTGGTGATGCTGTTGTTGTTGCTGTTGATGTTGCTGTTGCTGGTAATTAAATGCATCGATTTATGCTAATGGGTATTGTCACAAGCTGGTCGCTCCGGCGGATGTGTGATGGTAACCTAAACTCGGGTAATAGGAGTCTTGTCCTAAGGCAGCATGTGAATTAGGCAACTGGCTAATTGTATTATATCCGGTATATTGGCTCATATCATATTTCAATTCAGTCTTTGATTCGGTCGTTGGCAGCAATCGTGTAATTGAAAATGGATGATGTGATGGTGTATAGCCGGTGGGCTCTTGTTTTAAATGATGCATCGAATGATATTCGCTGAGTATCGACGGATGGCAACGATTAACCATAGCGGATAATTCCTCTTGTTGTAATTGCTGGTGATGAGCATGTTGACCGTGAGATTGTTGTCCCAAGCATAATTCGTTTGCATGCAATAAAGCTAACGCTTCAGAATCTTTAACATGTGCGGCACCTAACATCGAGGCCACATGAGAATCGGAAAGATTTTTATGGTCTCGATGATCATCATGAGATAAGGAATCTTTTTTGCTTGGTGTTGATGAATCTAAGCTTTGCGTCGGGCTTTTGTGGTTTTGGCGCATTGCTTCTTTCTTTTCATCTTTGAATCGTTTTTGTCGTCGGAGATAGCATCCATTTTCAAACATATTCCCTGATTCTGGATGCAGTGTCCAGAATGAACCTTTACCAGGCTTATCAGGGGTGCGTGGCACCTTGACAAAACAATCATTAAAGCTTAATGAGTGTCTTATAGAATTTTGCCATCTTTGCTGGTTTTGCCTATAGAATGGGAACAAATCCATGATGAACTGGTAAATTTCAGACAATGTGAGCATTCTGTGTTGGTTATTTTGAATGGCCATGGTGATTAATGAAATGTAAGAATATGGTGGCTTCGCATGTGTGTAGCTGCGCCTATAGGTTGTTGGTTTCTCAACACGGGTTCTTTGTAAAACGCTAGAGTTTGGTGAGCCGCCTTCACCAAGTTCTCGACCGGCGCTCATTGAGCCGACGGAAGTGTAGCCCCCCATACTTGTTGCCATTGCACCCATACCGGAACCCATGCATGATCCTAAAGGCGATGCCATCGAGCTATATCCCATACCGCTGGGAGTCATACAATTACCACCCATAGAATTCATTGCAGTACTACTCATACCTGCGGAACTGCTTAGGACACTACTACTAAAACCACCAGTACCTTGTGGTGAAACCGAGGACATTCCTCCAACCATGCCCAATGTGTTCATACTATATATTGGTGTCATTGGGCTCATATTGCCTCCCGACATACTAGTCGTTATAGACGTTTCCGGATAAAGTTTTTGCATTTTGTATTCCTTTAATCAGTTTCAATCAATTTCAAAACTAAACTTCTGATCTCAACCTTTTTCAACACACTTCTAAACACTGTTTACTCTTCAGTTATGCACTGCACTTTAATTAATTAATATTTTTACTTCACAAAGCACAGAAAATTAAAAACAAAAACAAAAAAAAACCAAAACAAAACAGTCTGTCTCTGGTTGTTACTTCTCATCTACAATTTTGCTGACTTAAATCCATTTCAGGAATTTGATTTGAAATTTTTTTCTTATTATTTTTTTTAATTCACTGCTGATAATTGTTGATTTATTTTCTTATTTTTAGGTTTAATTACCTAACACATTCTTATCATTATTATTAGTATTTTGGTTTTTTGTTTTGTTTTTTTTTTTTAATTTTAATTTTAATTAACTTATTTCTGATAAATTTTGATTACACAGTTATTTCTCATTAATTTTTTTTTTATTTCTTTTCGTTTATTATTGATAAATAAAACTTTTGTTCCGTTTAAAATTCTGATTGATATTGATGAATCAATAAATAATTTTGGTTACTTCAATGAATCAAAAAACCCCACGCACATAAAGACACTTTTGAAATTTTAGTTAAACTTATTTTTTTTATAAAAGCAACAAAGCACCAGCCACAATCAAAAATAATAAAAATTAAAATATAAACAACGAAAAAGCTCTATTTCAAAACTTTTTTTTTTTTGTTTTGTTTTACAAAAATAATATTTTTAGGCAACAGGTTCTGGGTCGCTTAAAACGTTAAAACCACCAAAAAAAAAAAAAAAAACAATACAAATAAATAAAATATTTTTTTTTTTTATTGTATCGATGGATGGACTGGACGTTGACTCGCGCGCACTCTTATTAACCAAACACCAAAATTTCGTTGTTGTTTTTCTTTTCTTTTTTTCTGATTATTATTTTTTATTTATTTATTCTTTTGGTTTTAAACGTAAATAAATAAATAGATAGAAGACCAACAAACAAACAAATTAAAAAAGAAAACAAAAAAAAAGAAACGAAAATAAATAAAAACGAACGAACAACAAACTGATTAATAAAGCAAATAAATGCGTTTTTTACGCTACTTGTAGTCCCAGACACAGATTAGAAGTAAGCAATCCAATTCTTATTTTTGTTGATGTTTGCTGATTTTATTAAAAAAAAAAAAACTTTTCTTTTTTTTTTTTATATATATTTTTATTAGCGAATTATCCACTCTCTGAAAACTGTTCGCGTAATGTATATTGACACTGTACTGTAGAACTCACGTTTATTATTATTATTTGTTAAAAATTGTATGTCCGCGCGTCCTGTATTCAAAACAAGATCTGACTGTTTGCAAAGGGGAACAAGTTCTGTTTGGCTCTTGAAAAAGCGAACTGTCTTTCAAACAAAAATAAAAATACAAAAATCGAAAAAAAACTCATCGTAAAAGTTTTTGTGTTAATATTTTCGTGTAGCTTTTATCTCATGTTTATCATATAGTAGGAGCCGCTCTAACGTACATGCCGCAAACGTTTTCTAGGTAAGGCTTTTTTCATTCGGAAACATTTATTCGGCTTTAAATTTCAACAAATGAGACAGTACGTTGCGTACACTGGGTGTACAGCTGAACCGGATAATAACAATGAAAAATGATTACTTTGTTCTCCCATTTGAAAATGCAATGCTTCAATTTTATCCATATAAACCCCACTCCTAGGTATCGTACAGAAAAATCTATTAGTAGGGACCACGAGTAGGTACAAGTAAAATGCCTAAAAAAAAATATCAAATTTCGTTCTATAATAGTAATAAAAAATAAATGATTCTTTGTTGTGATTGGTGGCACTCCTTGACAACCAAAAACAGGCGGAGCCAAATAGTCACACCTTCATTGGCTGAAACGTTTTGCTTTTTTTTCTCAGGCATCTCACCAAAGCGAGATACGAAACCAGATAGATAGAACAAGACTTAGAAAAGTATTTTTTTTTGTCTTTTTTTTTTTACTTCATTTTCATTGTAGTTTGGTCATCATACAGAGGCTGTGTAAGTTCTTCCACCCAACTACAATTGTGGGTGAATTTTATTACAAAAAAATTAATAAAAGTCTATAAACCGCCACGATTGCCATTATCGTTGTCGCGCCGCCGCAATATTGTTCACATGAATAAGGAAAATTCAATACTTTTTGGTTAGACAAACTCGGGCCCCCCCAAGTGTATTAAATTGTCTATAGAACGGAATATATGTGTTTCAAACGACGTGCCTGTCGCGATAAAATGGATAGCTAGATTGATAATAAATGGTTAAATGGATGGTTGGATGGATGGATAGATGGCCGGCATCTTGGGAAAAACAATTTGACACTTGTCTAAAACTCGGTAACATCTCAAGAGAGATCGTTTTGTTATATTATTAAAACGCGTGTGGACTTAATAATCTTTATATAAATGTATATTTGTTATCCTGCTTCTTATCATTTATTTATTTTTGGCATAAAAATTTGGTTACAAAATAAAAAATAGAAAAAAAGCTCTAAAAGCCCAAAGAAAAAGGATTTTTTTTTGGTTATTCCTTTCTATCCTAATGCGGCTGTTTAAATTTCATTAAAAAAAAAATGCAAAAAAGAAAAAAAGTGATTTTTGGTTGTGAATAAGTAATTACAGTGGCGGTTTTGATAGATTTTTGTTATTTTTGTTGTTGTTGCTGATGTTGGTCTCTGAAATAAATTATTAAAGTGTTGCTAAATAATTTTTTGAATATTCTGATGATAATTAACACATTTTTTTTTTTTTTCATGTTTATCTCAAAGAGTAAAAATGGGTGCAAAAGTTCGTTTTACTTCTTTAACAAAAAAAAAAAAAAAACCTCTGTTATAAAATACTAATAACACGGACGTGATGTGATTCATGATAATTATTTTTATCTTATTTCAGTTTACAGTCAATCATGTGTCTTTTCTTTATAACAAAACGAAAAATAAAAATTCCAAATTTCAGTTAATTTCTTCTATAATTTATTGCCTCGGTTTTTCATTTTTTTAGTAATTTTTTTTTTTCTGCAGTAACAGAACAATGATAAACAAGATAAAAAATATTAAAATGATAAACGAACAAAGCCACAGAGAAAAATCAACACCACGTCATGCTTTTTGTTTAACTCAGAAAACAATTATTTTTGTGACTAATCAGTGTCTTCGCTTATTACCTACCTATGCAACGTTAACAATGCAATAAACGTTTCATGGCTTAACGACCTACACTTAAAAATACAAAAAAAATCCATTTAAACTTAATTAATTTCTTATCACTAACTTATTGGTTTTAAAATTGATTTGTTTGTTTGTTTTTTTGTAATTTGAAGATAAGAATATTCAATAGACTAATTATGATTAGATCGATAAGTAAATTTGTACTGTGGACCAAATAACAAACGGATGATAACAACAACAGACGGGAACAACACACAATACAGCAATAAAAAAGAGATTTTTTCTATTCTCTGATTTTTATTATTATTATTACTGATCTGATTCCTCATGCTGTGATTTTTATTTCTATTTATTTATTTATTTATTCTTATCACAAAAAATAAAAAAATAAATTTCATATGCTGATAAAATTATTGATTTTTCTATTGTTCCCGTTTTTAATTATTTATTTATTTTACTCCTCCGTTATACACGAATAGTCTAATGATGTTTTTTTTTATCAATCTAATTGATTCGTAATATGAATTCCTATCCTAAAAATAATTTCCAAAAAAAAAAAAAAAAAAAATTATATCGTTTGGCTGTGTGGTAGATTTTTGAATTTTTGTAAAAATCAAAATTCTGTTTTGTATGCACAATTGATTAACATATTACCTTGTTTTCTTTAATTATTTATTATATGGGAATTAAAAGAATAAATAAATAGTTATTTAGAGAGGAGTTGATTTTTGGTTTAGCTAACCAGGTGAGCAAAGTAGAGGCGAGATTATTTTAGTTGAACAGAAAAGAAAAGAAGTTTTTTTTCGTGTAAATTATTATTATAATGATGATGATGATGATGATGATGATGATGATGATGAGATAAATATAACTAAAATACAAACAATATTTATATAAAATTAAATGTTTATAATTATTATTGATATAAGCAATAAACACATAAAAATAAATTTAAAAAAAAGAAAAAAGAGTAGCAACAACAGCAGTAGTAACAGGCAATAGCGTTAATAATATAATATCGACGCAACTTGAAAATTTTAATTGATGAAACAACAAAAATCTTATTAATTGATTTTGATTATTATTTATTTATTAATTAAATTTTCTTCTTCATCATCTGCTTCCTCATCTTGTCTTATGTTTAATTGAATTTTTGTGGGTTTGACAACTTTTTTTCTTCTTTTCTGCTTTTCATTTAACGTTGATTACTCTACTAAATTACTCGATATTCTGCATTAGATCTGTTTTCCCTAAGCATTCTAGCTGTTTCATCGACAAACTTCAATTCAATTCCACAACCAACAGATGCAAAACCGCTGCAAACCGATATCCGATAACAAGATTGTTGTTCATCAACATCAGTAAATATTTTTTTTCTTTTATTAAATTAATTTTTATAATGAATGAGAAGACGACGTAAAAGTTGATTAAAAAAAAAAAAGAATTTTTTTTGAATGAATTTTTCTTTATTTAAGAAATTAAAAAAAAACCGAAAACTGATTAAAACAAAAAATATAGCGAGAAACCTAGCTCAACGTTTCAGGTGGGCAAGAAAGAGAAATAATACAATAAATAAATAGATATTAATGAAAAATAATAATAATAATTAAAAACTTAAACATTATTAGTTGTTTTTTTGTTTTCTGCTTTTTGTTTTTTTCTTAATTTAAAATAAATAAAAGATGAGAAAATTTTTTATTTTTTTTTTTTTTATTAAAATCGTAAAACAAATATTTGGACAAAATTTTAGTACAAAGTTAAAAAAAAAAATTAATTTTAATTTTTTTTTTTTTATTTTTGTTGTTCTTATTCGCTCTCTATCTTACATCTCCTCTATATTTAATTATTTTTAACAAGTTTATGTGGTCGTCGCGTATCAAACGAACAAACTACCAAACAAACAAACAAACAACACACAGGCAAGACACTAAATAATTAATAATGATGATGTGTAAAAAAGAAAAAAAAAATTAACAAAAAAAAGTAGACAAAAGTGGTTAAAAATGAAAAAAAAAAAAAAAAAAAAAATGTTTTTATTTGTCAAGCGAGTTAGTTGCATAATTATTTTGCTTGTTAATAATAATAATAATTTAATTTTTTTACAAAACTTATAATCAATTAACTAAATTCATAAACAAACAAATAAATTTATTAAAAATTTTTTATTCATAATAAAACGCTAAATATGCTGTTGCGATGTTGTTGCTGTTTTAATAAAATCCAGGTGTAACTGTTTTTTTTTTTTCTTTTTTCTTGTCTACACGTTAATTGGTTCGGTTGTTGGATGAACAGTAATTTCGTAGGTGGTGTATGATGGTATAGCCGTTGTATCGTTGATAATGCGAATTTTTAGATGACGTGAAAACTATTTCTAGGTTCTACAAAATCCTTATTATAGACAAATAGTAAAAGCAAATTACATTGTCGCACTTATTGTTAATTTTGACAGACTGAAGTCACTGTCCGTCTGTATAGAATTTATTTGTTATTTTAATCATATAGTTTATGCCCGCTACAAGGAACATCCTTAACCGTCTAAATGTCTAATATTGGACACGTGTCATTATTATAATAATTTCAATTGTTTGCTGTTTATTATTCCATTATTAATAAATTTATTAACAAAAAAAAAAAAAAAAAAAAAAAAATTAATTTAAATAGAAAATACAAAAAACAAACAAGAGAAAAAGTAAAAAAGGTAAAAATTGTGGTAAATTGTGGAAGTCTCTGCTGAGTCATTGCTGAATGACTATAGAGTTTTTTTTTTTTTTTTTTTTGTGGGTATGCTCCTGTAATACAAAACTTCATTATTGACAATGTGCATTACCGAAAATTAGACAAAAACCATACGAAAACGTCATAGATCACTGATTTTTCAGTACTTGCAACAAATATTTCTCTAGTTTTTTTTATGCTTGTTTACCTTTATACCTTTTGTTCTATATTTAATTTTGTTTATTTTGATGCAATCGATAATTTTCTTTCTCTTCTTCTACTGTATTGTTTTCCTACTATTGTTGGCTACGTTTTGTTCCTCTGTTTTTTTTTTTATTTATTAACAAAATGATTGTTTGATGTCATCAAGCATTTATGAATATTAAATTTCTCGTATGTGTTGTGTCCAACATTATTATCGACTTTATTGATAATTATTGATAACACAATGATGTCATAAATATATTCTTTTGATAGCCAAAAAATAAATAAATAGACAATAAATTATTATTTTAACAGATGTTCCATTCATTTTTTTTTTTTTTTTTAATGTTTCGTTACTTAATTTTGAATGTCCGCAATATGGATTTTTTAATTAATTAATTTATTTATTTATTTATTTCTGATTTATTTACATTGATTATAGTTCCTGTTCTAATTAATCATTATCCCGGATTAATTGATTGTTAAATTAAAATGGTAACAGTTTTAGTGGATGTTCAGTATGTCCAACATGTATGAGTCCCATTTCATGATTAGATTAGATTTGATTCTGAAATTTATTGCGAAGAATACCCCATAAAAATTATTCTGTATTTCCCGGATTTATAAAAATTTCGTGGATTATAATAAGATTCTGTGAAGAGTTTATTCTCGGTAACGTTTTCAACGTCATTAATCAATTTTATATTAAATTTGATTTTATTTTTTTATTTATTTTCGTATTAAAGAGTTCAATGAATTACAACAAAAAAAAAAAAAAAATAATAATAATAAATCGATAAATGTAGTAAAAATTCAATCAATAATTAAATAAAAATTCATATATTCTTAGTCGTATTTAATAAAACAATACATATATTATATTATACAAATATTTAGTTATTTATTGATCGTATTATTGTTATATAAAGACCGACTAACACACACACACGCACAAACGAAATAAACAAATAAATAGTAAATACATGATAATAAAATAAATTATTTATGATAAAAATCACCGCTAATCAAAAAGACTTTTAATAATATTATTAATAATTAGATATTAATTGCTTATAAAAAATATAATTAAAAATAAATAGAGAAACTTTTACCATTCAATACACACCACCAGCGATCGTTTATTACAATTTTTTTTTTTTTTTATCAGTGTTTAGAAATTTACGTTTATATTTCATTTTGGGGGTGTTGGTGTTTGATTAACGCATATCAAGCAAAATCTTTTCGTTTTATATTTTTAGATTTAATTAGAATTCCCTGATGTTAGGATTTTTGGATTCACCGGTGAATACGATTATAAATGACGATAACTAGATAAACGATAACTAGAGAAATAATTTTTTGGACCGCAGCCGTATCACAAAGATTTTGTATGTCACAAAGAGTCTCTCTGTATGGTTTCAGCTCAATTGGTTTTTTTTTTTTGCTGATGCTTTGTATGCATTTTTTCAGCTTTTCGATGAAACCAAAAATTAATTCCAAATGGGCTGAAACTTTGCACGAATACTCTTTAGAACAACAGAAATATTGTGTTGAATTATAGCCTCTGGAATAGTCAGTAATCATTAAAATTACTTATTTTAAATGTGTCTTAGAGCTTAAGGTTTTTCAATGTGTATCTAAACATGATAATTCCTCGATACCTGAGTCAGCAAAATAAACTTTTAAATAAACAGAGATAAAGCGTAAAATTGTCACCAAAATCTATCTAAACAACTAAGAAAGTTCATTCTTATCTTAATTTATTCCCCAAAAACATGTATTATTATTATTATTATTATTCTATTATCCAAGCGATGGCAACAATGTGCTAATGAAACATATTCTTGGAGACAATTTTTCTAGCTTACAATTTTAATTGAGTTAATTTGGAATAAATTGTTTGCATCATATTAATGTTTAAATTTCAATAATAATCAGACTTGATAATAAGACGACGGTGTGTATATGACCAAAAATAAACGGTAATAACATTAACAATCAGAATGTGTGACATTTTTATTATAATTTATAACGAATTTATAAGAAGAAAAATAAATAAACAAATAAATAAATAAACTTGTCGCTGCTGGTGCGATTGTTGTGCGATTTTAATGCAAAATATCACGTAGCGATTTATTATTTTTTTTTTTTTCTTTTTGCTATCATTTATTATTTATTAATGTGAAATGACGAGAAATATTTTTTTTTCATCTATTTTTGCCTTATTTTCCTTTAGGATTAGAGTTTTTTTTTTTTTAATTTTTATTTTCGTGTAAATTATTTTCAATAAATAATCGATCAGATACATTAGAAGCAATAAAATAATTTTCTTTGTAGGGTGGTTCAATGGTTTATAAGTCGTATACCCTAAAATTCTGAAATATTTTACTGTGTCAAAGTTTTTTAGCTTGGAAGATTTACTAAAATTTATAGAAGATTTTCTGAAATCATAACTAAAAACGCAAAACAGAAAAAACTAAAACGAATATTATAGATCAAAGTCGAGGTTTTTTTAATTTCTTTTTTTTTATTTCAACTAATAACTAGCTAAAGCTCTTAATAATAATAATAATAATAATAAAAAAAAATCACAACACCATATGACTTAAGTCGCACGTGTATTAAATTCCTTTACCAACAAATAAACAAAAACAAACAAATAAACAGCCGAATACGCAAATAAACCGAAAAACAAAGTAATTAATGTGAAAATGAAAACGCAAAAAAAAAATTCAATTCTCTGATAAAGTTTTGATTTTAATTAAGAAAATTAATGAAAATAATTTGTTATTTGCCCGAAAAATGAAAATGAAATTTCTTGAAAATGATAAGACTTAACGCTGAGTAATTGTGATGCCAGATGAGTTTAGTTTCTGTTTTTTCTGGGAATACTACACTGTAGCAATTAAAAAGTCAAATATTTCAGTTAGAAAATTATAAGGTAACTTTAGCTGCACCCTGTATTACAGTGAACCCTAACCTTTTTTTTATTTCTATCTGTTCTTATGTAAATAGTGTCTGAAAATTTGGGTAGCTGCTTCAATTCGGTTATTTTTTATTTTATTATTATTATTATTGAAAAGAAAGATGCAATTACAGCACAAATGACATGGGATGGATGCATCAAATAATTTTGCTCCCTAGTTAATTTTTTGTTTTTTTTTTTGTTATTCAATTGGTTTGTTTACTTTTCTACTGAAATAAAATTATAGAGGAAAAAAAAATACATTTTTTTTATTTTATGAAAAGAAACGTGAATTTTTGTTGGTTACTGTGCCCTGCTTTTATGCTTTATTCAATGCTAAAGCTTTTTATCGTACTTTAAAAAGAATAAAAAAAAAGATATTCCATTAACATACCTATTCAGTCCTACCTTTTTAACGTTGAACAAAAAATAAAAATTACCAGCTGGATGCTAAAACAGAGAGAATCGCAAATGCATAGAAACATTTTTTATGATTTCGATTGGTTGGTAGTTTTGTGTCAAGGGATGTTGTTAAACAGCCATGTTTAAGTCAATTTTTTTTTTTTTTTTTTTTTAAGTAGAATTTCCGGTTTTTAATTATTATTAATGAAATTCTTTTACCTTAATTTTGCTTCGTTGGTATTTGGAGAAATAACACAAACGATTTATTGTGTCGCGGTTTTACAGTTTTTTTTTGTTTCGTTTACAGTGGTGCGTAAACTTCTGTTTTTTTTTTTTTCTTTCTTTCTTTCTTAAGCCAAGCTAAGCTATAATTGCTTTATTATTCGTACGCAAAGTTGGTGATTGATAATGAAAATCCGAGGATTATAGCTTATTAATCCCTGTACTTGCAATTAAACAACCGATGTCATTGTCTACGATTTTTTTGTTGCTAAATATCACTTTAAAGCTCTTGATTCCAGAAGACCTACCTACCGTAACAGTACGATTTATTGAGGTAACTTCGACACACATAATTCAGCTTAAATTTTTTTTTTTATTCATAATTAATACATCGTCAGATGTTTTAACAAACAATTTGTTGGTTTTATTTGTTTAAAGACTAAACACAGTAGCTAATATAGCGCAAATAAAAATTAAAAAAAAATTAATTAACAAAAATAAATTAAATAAACAAAATTATCGAGAATTAAAATTTTTTTTTCTAGTCATTCCTCGTGTGTAAATTAATGAAATTAAAAAAATAAAAAAAAATTTAATTAAAGCGTTATAAATAATTTTTAACATCATTTAACGATTTTTTTTTTTCATACCTACAGTGGCTAAGTTTGTTATTTTTTTGTATTTTTTGTAAATTAATTTTTAACACATTTAACTTAATTCACATATCTATTCATCGGTCAAGTTCTTCGCGTCGTTCAATCTGTCGAAGTTTCTTTAAAGAAATTTTTTTTTTATTACTATTATCGTGTGACACAAGCTTGGAGATTTAAAAAAAAATTTTTTTTAATCATTAACATCTGTTTGTTAGGTAGAATGTAGATTTTTTTTTTTTAATACACTGCCAACAGGTAATGTTCTCTAAAGGTTTCTAGGCAAAAGAGAAGTGAAATATTCATTTGATTACTTTTATACGTATCAAGGAAAATGTCAGTTAGAGAAAACTCACAAATTTTTGTATAAAATATTGCTGTAAATGAAAAAAAGTTAATGAAATTACCATAAGTAAAATATTTATTCGTTTAAAACGGTTTTCCTTAACTTTAAAAAAAAAAAAACAAATTTATTACAGGATGTTAAAAAAACAGAAAAACCTGTCTGTACCGCATAATAAAATCACAAATGCAGTTTTGTGAATGTTTTATGTTTAAACAAAAAACAACATTATTGCACTAACTAATTGTTCAGTTGTTATAAACGATAAAGAAATGTTTTTTTTGTTTGCATAATTAACAAAGTAATAAACCATAGAGAAGAAAAAAGCATAAAAATCATTCATGAATTTTTTGTTAACAAAAACAATTTTATGGTAGAAAGAAAAGAAAAAACCAAAACGAAGGTAAATCGACCTTACTTTTCCTCACCACTTTTCTTCGCTTTAGTTTTTAGCACACACACACAACCTTTAATAAATAATAATAAAAAAAAAAAAACCCTCAAAAAATAAGTAAAACAAACAAACAAACAACAAGTGTGGCGGCATTACAGGTTATAAGGATTTTCTTTTATTTCTTTTCTTTTATTTTATTTTTTGTTTTGGTAATAATTTCGTGTGTTCTTAGGGTCAACATCGGTCGCAACATCGGTTCAATTAAATTTAGTGTTTTTTTTTATAACAAAACTACTTGGGTGGTCAATCGTCGTCATAATCATCAGCATCATCGTCGTCGCATGTTTATCAATTTGTAAATTAATAAAAAACAAAATTTTTCCAGTAATGAAATGAAAAGCAATGGAAGAGAAAAAAAAAATTCAACGCATCATCCATCAAGCCGCGCGACTTAGACATACTTCAGGTGTATTCTGGAGGACACTTTAAACTAAGAAAAAAATTACGAAAACCACCGCACTTCAGAACCATTTAATTCTGTTCACTCTGGAACATTTAATGTCATTTTGAGAAACAATGTTCGCTTAGTCGATTTTTTAATTTCTTTTTGGTTAGAACTTTCGTTGATGTTTTCAAAGCTAGAAAGCTTAATGTGGTTTATAAGCGGTGATTAATTTTCCCGAAATGTCTATAAAACCGTCAAAATAATTAAATAATCTTTACTAGACGCCTGTATTCCCTACCAATAACATAAACCATTACCTGGCGCCACATATTTACTGTACTTTTGTAATTTCTAAAGTAAAAAAAAATTCCTTAAAACAGCGTCTCTTGTAACCAAAGGTTCAACAAAGGTTAAGGTTATAAAAATGACATAATAAAATTAATGGATGAGCGGTGATCAATTTATATTCAATAAAACCAAAAATTAATAATAAAAAAAACGCAAATATCATTTACACTTGAAAGTTTTATTTTTTTTTTTCTTAATAAATTTAAAGAGAGAAAAAAAAGCTTCTTAATTGATTTTCAAAAGTTTTTAATAATGTCATGATACAATGTAATGTCATACAAGACGCACAAAGCGCTCAACAATCAAATTTAATTTTTTATATCTTCTCTACCTCTTCGTCTTCTTCTTTTTCATAATTTACATTAAAATTTTTGCATAAATTTCAATTAATTAGTTTTTATTCCTCGTAACTATATAAAAAAGCACATTTTTTAGACTAAGTGGAGACAAAATGACAAACAACCATGTTTAAAGCATTACATCATCGTCAAAAAATAATAATTATTGTGTTGAGTGCTTTAAGTTTTAAAATTCATCAGTTTAAAAAAAAGAAAAAAAGCACAAAAAGCCTAAACAAAAGAAAATTACAGAAAAAAGCGTCATCAAGCAAAATTTTTAATTAACAAAACTCAAACAATTTTTTTTTTGTTTAAAGCAGAAAATTTATTTATTTGTGAGGAAGTTAGGCAACATTGGGCTGTTTATACTTGACAATGACCTTGAGCTTTTTTGTAATCTTACAACATAAATATTGTTTGTTAATTATTTATTAATTTTTATTTTGTACTGTCGTTGTTGTTGTTGATGCTGATGCTGTTGCTATAACAGCTTCGTTCGAGATCAAATTTTTGTTTATCAGTATTTTGTGATTTCTGAAGTTTTTTGATTTAATTTTTTTGTTAAGCCACTTAATAAATTCAGAAAACCATAAATAATAACAGAGAATGTAAGGTAAGTAAGCAAGTAATAATTGTCAGGGATGTAATTAGGTGGTATAGGGTTTAAATACTGCGTTTTTGTATGCATTTCCTGTGTTATTAGCTAACCTTCCAATTGTAGCGATATTACAAATTTTAAAGCTTTTAGTTCACTAAACAAAAAAAAAAATTATTTCGTTAATCGGTACGTGAAAGCTTAATCCCAAAACAATTGTAAAATTACCATAAAACTACAAAACAAATAACCAAAAAACAAACCGAAGAAAAAGCTTTTGAAAAAAAAAAAAAAAAAAAAAACTATCAAATCAAACAAATAAACTTTTAAATAAGGATTATCAATGTTAATCATTTACGGAAAAAAAAACAAATAAATAAACAACACAAAAACACACATCACCCTGTTAAAAAAAGGTTAAGTTTTTTTTTTGTTTCTTCACATTTCTCAAAATAAGTTTGATGATTATTATTGAAAATTATTCAAGCAGCTTTAAGAAGAAAAAAAAATACGTTTTTTTTTTTTCTTTTAGTAAATACGTGAAACAGCAGCAACAACAGCAAAAGCAGAAATTTTAACAAAACGTCGTACCTAACAAATTATGCTGATGAATTAATAAAACAACAGAAAAATAAAAAATGTAAATAATTTGTTTGTAGCAAAGCATCAACAGGTGACAACACCCACAGCATAAAAAACAATTAATACTGAAGCACAGTAGCACCGTACAGTAGAAAATAAATCAACAAAAGATTACCCAAATTTTGTATTGTTTTTTCCACCTGAAAATTACTTTGCTTCTAAAACATTGAAATCGAGAGTTTTTAAACATTTTTTTTTTTTTTTTGTTACTTCATCGTTTCACTGCCTTTGTGTCTACTTATAAAAAAAAATGAATGGTCATTGTTGCCATCATGTTTCGATTTGTTAATTTTTAATGTAAATATGTAATTTATTTCTTATGCATAACAATGTTTATGCTTAAACATACTTGTTATGTAAATTATCGTGTGCTATATGCACAGCTAAACACGAGTCTAACACACATTTTGTAGTGTGAATAAGAAAATATTGATGCTGTTACTGTTGGGGGTGGTTTCAATTAGAAAATAATTATTTTGCATTTTAGATTAATAGTAGTAAGTCTTGAGATCAGCAAGTGTGAATCATCATCATCAGCCCTGAATATTGAAAATACAAAGGAAGAATTCTTTAACCTGCTCCAGACAAGACAAGACAAAACACAACAACACCCGATTCATAAATGTTGCGTTTAACGTTTTTTTTTCGTCATAACAATCATATTAATTATATTATTTATTAATTATTTGTTTGTTGTTCTTATAAATAAGAAAAAAAGAATAATTTCTCACACATTTACTGTCTGTATCACATCGTCTTCCGTTTATTCAATTTACATCTTTTGATGCTTGACGCGCTGTTAATACTGTTGCTGCCGTTGTTGCGTTTTTATTGTGGTTTAAACGTTTTATTCTTATTATAATTTTAATTTTTTTTTTTTTATTATTATTTAATGAATGAAGTTTGTTAGTGCTTCACCTACTGGAAATGAATAATAAAATACAAGACTTTGACTGTAGAACAATAAAGGCGCGTAGTTGTTACTGCCGCTTCATTTGCTGCTGTTGCTGTTGCTTTTTATATTATTTTTGTCGTGTCTTTATAGAATTTTTTTGTTTCTTTTCTTATTGAATATTATGCCACCACATTACGCTGATTGTGTTAAAAATTTTTAACAACAATCGAGCCATGCCGCGCCGACCTGTAATAAATTTTTATTTCATACAAGAACTGTGTTAATAAAAGTTTATTCTTTTAAGAGAAATAAAAAACTCAGCTATAAAGTTCATCAACAGTAGCTTAAGTTATTTGCTAAGAATTGGTTTCAGTGGCTTTAAAAATTAAATGACTTAACTAGTTTATTCATGTTATGTTTAAATCTGCTGTAAATTTGCCAAAAGCTTTAAAAATTCCTGTTGAGAATCACTGTACAAAAACTAACTGAAAGAAAAAAAAAACTAAGATGAAAAACGAAAGCAGAAACACAAATGTTTGCTTACGCAAATACTTGAAAGCAGCAGTAAAACCAGCTTAGTCGTGCGAAAACCCACAGAAATATTTTTATAATTTTATTTCAATACAAGAAAATGATAATTTTTCACTTTTATTATAGGAAAATATTAATAAAAAAAAGAACAGAAAAGGAAAAAAAAGTGAACTGAATAAACAAATATCGAAGTAATGAATAAATAATGACATCAATCGTAGACGTGGAATAAAAAGCCACGTGCCATCTATAGTCTGCATATAATGATTGCTCTTTAATTATAAATTCGATTATATATTAAAAAATTGTAATTCATCATAACACGGAACGTCACCAGTCATGACAATTTCACTGTGAAACGTCCCGATAACGCAATATCATACTAAAACACGCAAATTTTATGTAGACCGCTTATTGCAGGGCGTAGGTTAAGACACTGGTTGGATAGAAAAAAAATAATAAAAATAACGAATTCAAATGGAAATTTAATGAGCTTCAAACCACAAAAAAGAAAAAAAAATGATAAAACTAGTTGTCTGCCTTGTAAATACTTGAAATGACGCGTGGCCCGGTTAATTTTAAATTAATAAACAAAATAACCGAAGGAAATGTAAATTTTTTTTTTTTTTTTTTTACTACAGAAATAACTAGGTTTGAGTCATTTAAAAATAAATTTCAATGCTAAATTAGAATAAACAACAAAATAACTGCGAAGAATAGTTATAAAATCCTCCCTACTTGTATATTGTCACGATACAACAAAAGTACCTAATCGCGGTAATCATATCTAACCGTACAAATCGTCTGTCCGTAAATTTATCAGTCGCAACAAAACGCAATATTATTCACCCTTGCTACCAAAAATTCTTTGTTGCCAGAGAAATCAAAATCAAAACAAATCCAGTCCTTAAAGCGTACTTACACATAGTTTAAGCAGGCAAAACCATGCAAATACATATGGTGTGGCTGTGGCTTTATCCACTGTGCACTCTCGTCCACAAAATACCAAAAACTGAAAATTTGTACTTGTTATTAGCATTTTCAGTTTTATAACATATATATATGTGTGGGGTGGGTGGGATTTGTTTCATTTTTTTCTTTTTTTATAGTGGCGACAAACTGTGCGATAATCTCTGCTGCTTTCAAAAGATATCTTTTTCGCACGCACCGTACAATTGTAACGCGTTTTGTAAGGGTTTATAGAGGGTTCATTGTAGCGAATTAATAAGCGTTTAAGGATGATAATAGAATTTTCGTCTTTCTTTTGTGCGGTAAGGACACATTTTTTTTTTTTTTTTTATAACAAATTAGTATCGGATAAGAGTCGGCAAGATCTACATAATTTTCTTTTTGATAGTGTATTGCCACCCGCATTGCAAAAAATAAAAACTTCGGACCCATGCTTCGGTTGTGGTTTTTGTATAACTTTAATAAATAAAATTCATTTTGTGAAACTAGTGGGGTGGTTGGAGTGTTTAAGCGTTTGTTATACGAAAAAAATTTTTTTACTGTGGTTGAGAAATTTAAATAAGTTTTATCTCCCCTGGGGCATATGTTGGGAATTTTTTTCCCACACAATAATCTTTAAATAATGTTAATTCAAGAATCTTAAAAAAAAAAACATTTCTATATTATGCGAATGATGTCATGAATTTAATTAAACGTTGAAGGAAATTTCGTTAACAAGATGCTTTTTGCTTCCTGTTCTCGTTTTTTTTTTTTCGATTTTTTTCTTCCCTTATTAAAATAAATTTAATTAAAATTTAACACTCGCCTCCTATTCGTACGATCTAATTTTAAATTCATTATTTCCGGTCTTTTGCATATTTAACGTGTGCTGTCGTGTACACTCTTCAACCGCATTTTCGGCCTTGTCACGTGAACGGTAAAGGTTAAATTATCAAAAAAAGAAAAAAAAATTATTCTGCCACTGCTGTGTGTGTTTTACATACAATGGGAATTTTTTTTTAATTCAATAATAAAAATAAAACAGAAAAAATAATTTTATAATAGGATTCATTATATTAGATGGTGGTGGTGGTGTACACTCACCCTCGACGCTTAAGTTTCCTTCTTTTGTACGGCACGTGACCAATAAAGAATAATTATTTTTCCTACTTTTACTGTTTGTTCAAATGACATAATTACAGGTAATAAAAATTTTCTGTGCGTAGTAATTAGTGTCTTATGCTTTTTTTGTGTTTGTGGAGTTTTTATCTTCTAACCACTCTTAAAGAATTAAACTTTTAATTCCATCAACTCTACTGAAAATTCCAAAGTAAAAAGGGTTCAACATGATAGAAATTTCCGGCACAGATAAATTAACAAAAATATAAATAAAAAAATTTCACACATTTTGTAAAAACATTTAATTACCTCCGGACTCATCCTTAAAACAATAAAACATTTTTTTTTGTTTTAAGCAATAAACACGCGTTGTGTTACCTTAAAGCAAAAAAAAAAAAAAAACAATTTGACCCCTCTATATTTATTTTTATTATCATTGTTTTTCGTTCCTAAAGAAAAATTCCCATAACAAAAAAAAAAAATCTTTTCTAGGTGAAATTTTTTAAAAAATAAAATTTTAAAACCCCTTTGGAATAATTGTAATAAGTCTTGTTCTTCCTACAGTTTATTGTGCTTCCTCCTGATGTTTATATTAAAATATAAAGTGGGTACGTTCACCAGTCGCCTAATCATAATAAAAAATAAAATTCAATTGTGGTACGTGTAGTTTCTCGGTATCGGTAAACTATTGTGCAGCAGCGATAAACACAACGAGAGAAGTCCATAAAAACTAAACTCAAATAGTTATTGTCGCGGAAAAAAGCAATTACAACAAGAATATAAACATTAGGCGAACAAAGCACTTGAACAAACAAATCGCCGTACAATAATAACAATAAAGGGTCACGTGCCACACATTGTATTAACGCCAACCGGGCGACGTATTGGTGTTTTGATTAAAAAAAAAACCAAAAAATTTCTCAGATTTATTTGAAATTTTTTTCTTTTTAATTTCACTTGTTTCGTAGATAGATTTTCCCTTAAGTAGCCACTTTAGTTCGCTTTATTTGTGGTAAGCACGCAATAGCGCAACATGTGCATCATGTAAACAACGCTGATAGAAAAATAAAAAATCATCCCTTGCAAAAACCATGAGAAAATTAAATTAAATTAAAAAAAGAAAATGAAATTTGCGTAAAAGGGGTAAAAACCACCAAACCAAACAAGGAGCGGGTGAGAGTTTCTACGACTTTTGATTACAAACAAAAAATTTACCTTTGCCGCAAGTAGAAACAAAATTTACCGCGAAAATTTCGCGAATAAAATAATTGAAGCAAAAAAAAAAATTAAATACTGAAATAAATTAATAAAATCGGGCGGCGATAAGTGATAAGAAATTTTGATTTGATTTGAGTTTTTCGTCTTTTTTTTATTCTCCTCACATAAAAACATTAAATTTTATTTCCTGATAAAAGTAATTAAATAAATTTTGATTCATTTATTTTATTTTATTACCGGAATGCGTTGTGTCATTTATGTCTCTTTGAAAAAACATTTTTTTTTTTTGTTTTTAATCGATTAATTATGTGCAAAAAGCTTAAATAATAATTTTGTGTTTTATCTGTCGGTGTTACTCATTTATTAATTATCGTTTATTTCTTATCGTGTTTTGTTTTAAAATTCAATAGACTTATTCAATGGACAAAAAAAAATTAATTTTTGTAGATAGTTCATGCGCAGTAGTAATTTTAAATGAATTTCACTCATTTTCAAACGTTTCTAATTTAAATTCGTTATTTGAAAAAAAAAAAATTATTGAAAAGTAAAATTAGGTTAAAAAATCAAATAAAAATATATTTAAGTATTTTTCGCATGCGCAGTAGCTTTTTTTTATGCTATAATTGACGATGTTGGTATTTCTTGTATCTCTTGTTTTAATGAATACGAAAGTCACCAACAAGTTAAATAACTTTTAATCGCTGGCACACACACTTCGTTAATTCTAGTTCAGTTTTTTTAAGATAATTTTTTTTTTAAATCACCATCAGCGGCTGCTTTTAATAAATGAAAGAATGGAAAAAAAACCACGAAACTCTAAATTGAAACGAAACGAGAAATGAAAAAGAAATGAAAAAAAAATCTTCTGTAAGTTTTTAAGCCCACTCGGAAACGATATCGAGTGCTTTTACTATGTTGGTGGTCCTCAGGTTTATGGTTTATAAAAAAATATGAGAAAAAAAAAAGAAAAAAAAAATTTTTTTCTTCACCTCAATCATAAATAAATTTTTTTTTCATCTTTTTCGTTTTGTCATAAAAAAAACCCTTTGCGTGTGCCCTTAGAAATCGCAATTCATCTTTTGGTTGTGTCCTGTTTATTGTGGTGTTTTATCCCTGGCTGTAGATATTAAATGGCTAGTCGTTATAACCGATAAATGAAAAATAAAAAAAATTAAACATTATTTTGTCTTTATATTGGTAATATGATGATTACTCCATCTCCTCCAGCCACATGTGCTAATATTGACATTGGTAAGTGGATGGATTTTGAGCTCGACATAATGTCTCTTGGCTGCCGACACGATTTACACTGCTTATAACAGAGAATCGTGTCATTAATCAAAATTATCGTCTTCGTTGATTCTATGATTTATCTCCAAAAAATATTTCCAGTCGTAGTGGACTCGGGTTTTTCATGATAAATAACCCTGATAATTGAAAGACAGCCTGTAGTTTGTAAAGTAAAGTTTTTACCTAAAAAAGTGTCACTAAACTTTTATGACGCACTGTTTATACAATCGAATAAAAATTTCTTCTGATTACGACGATGTTTGATTTTTCAATTTTTCTACAAACTTTTACTCTATGTTGCGATTAAATAATTAATTTTTGTAAGTTTTCTGCTTCCGTAAACCCCGTCATTGCAGCACTAGAAAGTGTGGTTATCGCGAAATTTGTTTTAGTTTTTTCTCTTTTCTTTGTGTTTTATTTAACCAGTGGCTTAAGTGAATTAAATTGCAGAGAAAGAAAAATCAATCAATCTAAAAAACGCGACAATAAATATGGCGACAGTTGACAGGAAACTGTTGGTAAAACATTAACGGGTGGGGTAGAGAAAATATTAAAAATCAAACCGCTTGATCGAGCCCTGAAAGCAGGCAAACGATAAATATCAAATTACATCCATCATCCACAGACGATGATTTCCTGTCCTAAGGACAATGAAAAATGGCGACACCATCTGTTCCTGCTTCACACCGATAAAAACGTCCATTTTGTGAATTTTGTTTTCTTTATTTTTTAAACTAAATTGTTATCAACGGTTATCAGTTTTCTTTGGGGAGACATTTTTTGGTACAACGCAGAATTATTGAATGAATTCACTTAGGTGACTTAGGGAAAATTGTTGGATGAAACTTGGACCGTAGCCGAACGAAAACTATCAATTACCTCGCAAAGTCAATAAAAGTGTCATTTTCCTTATTAATTTTTTTTGCCTTTGTTAATATTAAGGCTATTTAATATTAAGGCAATTTAGGGATATTGGAGGAAGAAAACCGCAACCATAAATGGGGTGTAGGCGATGAAAGATGAGATTATTTATTATTTTCCCACAAATCTAGTTTATTACATGGGCAGCGATCTCTCGCTTTAATCCTGAATTATTTTCAAGAGGAAACAGCCAAGAATGTTTGCGGTTTTTCCATTTAATTTAATTTAATTTACTTAACCTTAGCTAAGCAAATGCATGATGATTCTAAATTTAAAACGTTTATTTGCCCTTAAGTGGCTAATGTACTTCGATTATATTATTAATAACTAGTTGGAATGAGGGGGCCCCTAAATAAAGTGGCAAACTACACTCTCCTGCTACGAGAAGAAACCATTTCGACATTTATTTGCATTAAAATCATCAATCCATCTTACAAGCAGACGGGGATAGAAACTAGTGCAAAAAAAAAACTTTATTTTTGGTAAATAGCATTGAAGTATATTAGAGCTTTTTCGGAATTGAAAAGAAAAAAATTCAGCTGTGAGTGTATAATCCTAAAAATGGTCAGCTTAGACAATCGTCTAATAAAAAGGCTGTGCCACCCCCTAGTAAACAACAAAAGGCAAACAATAGCAGAATGAACTTTGAATTTGGCCAGCTGCATGCGAATTTTGGATTTTTAATTATTAATAAAGATTTTAGTGGTGGAATTTTTTTTTTGTTTGGATAAATAATAAAAAGGAAGTAAATACGGATTATGGTGGTCAATTTGTTTAATAAGCGAAGTGGTCAGTGAATACAATGAGTAGCAATTAGATAAATTAGTTTCAAGGAAGTGAAAACAAAAAGTTTCATGTTAAACATTAGATGGCACTATATACAAAAAATAAATAAATTTTTGTTTAAGGTTTGAGTAGAAACTACAATTGATAGAATGAAAAATATGAATGCACGTTAGCGCTACTGTCGCAACAGAGATAATTTTCATAGTCTTCGCTATAGTTATTATTATTTGCAACAGAGGCGCTGTATTTAGTAAAGGTTTCGAGAAATAATTTTTTTTGCTAATTAAATATTTTAATTTTTTTTCATTCCATACAATTACAGAAAAATATTTAATATTTTCTAACAATTTTTTTTTTGCATTTTATTATATTTGTAGTAAAAGACAGACACCGCCGAGTATCCATGTCGCTGCTTTCTCCTTTGTCTTCAAATTAAATGTCCAGACATATGTTGGACCCCGTAATCTACACAAAAGTAATTATTTTGATTTACAAAATGTATTATTAAGTAAATAAATAGTTTTTAATACCTTGTTTTGTAGACTGGACACTCGTAAATGTTTTTTGTATCCTGCTTGTCTTGGGTGATGGCTTTTATGAAAATTACCGGCATCAATGGGTATAATTCCTTGAGGCGTGCTACACCAATTCCATTTATTTGTGTATTCCAACGGGCGCCCTCCATATACAAACCATTAACAAAGGCTCCTTCTCTGGGTGGTGTACTAAAAAGATTTGTTTAAAATTAGAATGGAATTTACAGTGATCATAGAATCCGTACGTGAATTCCTCTTTCTGCTTTTTTGTAACTTCACAATTGAGGCACATTCTATCTAATGGCCATTCATTTTTCCTTGCAGTTTGCTGCATGATTGCTGTCAGAAAACTTTGCGGATTAAAAAATCCAGCTAACCACACAGAAGCCGGTAAGTTAAAATCGGCAGACCACTGCTCTAATTCCTTTAGGCGAAGCATTAAGTCGCCAAACCATGCCTGCAAACCCAAAAGACTGGGATATGCTAGTTTAGTCCATGAATCTGGCACATCATCGTAGAATAATGAGTCTTCTAATTTTTCCATGACAGGAGTAATTGTCAGTTCGCCTTTTAGACCCAATAATAATTCCTTTAATGACCGCTTCAATTCTCCGATTAAAAAGTTCATGCGTTCGCACTCCTGGAATGCAACTATAACATAAGGAGTTTTATCCTCTACACGACCCACAATTTCTTGCATATTAAATTCCTCAGGAAGTTTATCTAAAATGTCATCGGCAATCGCCTTGACAGCCTCTTCACGTGAAACCATCAAACCAGAGCTGGCTCCAGAATCTCTTGGTTGTAGTTCAAAAATAGTTCTAAATAAGTTCTCAGCAACTGTAGTAAGGAAACCAATTTCAGCGTTAGAATGCAAACCGTACAAAGCTGGAGATTCCGGCGGTAAAAAGTCATCGATATAAGCATGATATCCGATATAATCTGTGTTCGGAGGTGCCTGAAATCCTTTGGCGAGATACAAATCACCATCCAGCAGTTCTGGTTGCATATATTCTTCCAGGAACGTTTTACACAACCGACGATCCCAATCATCAGTAATGTGACCACCGTACATAATTTCTCCAAACAAATAACGAAGATCTTCCCATGGTACTTTGCTATTAGCTTCCAAATAATTGTATAACACGTAGACGCTGATAGTCAGATCGCCAACATTGAATGGATAAACACGATTCCATCCTTGAGGACCGAATTTTCTTCGCTCAGCAACTACTGCGTGGAAATAGCACAACGAAAATAAAATCGCTTTAAATTCGGATTCCTTGGAGCACATCTCCAGTGTTTCTTGTGTAAAATTATCCAAAGATTTGTGAAGATTGGCCAACATACCAGTCGGTGGTTCATTTGTAATTTTAATAGCTGATTCTAAAATACCTTGAGGAATTATGTGATATGCAGCCGACGCTGCTGGCTCTCCGCTGAGAAACAATCGATAATTATCGTGGGAACCTTCTAGAGTTGATTCCATTTTTTTCTCAAGTGTAGGCAGCCATTTGGCTACCAAATGAATATTTTGCAAAATAACCCAATGTCCATCTACACAGGCAGCATCAATTGCAGCCTCTGCAACCACTTCCTGTCCCTGTCCAAGTGACACATTGTAGAAATTACCACGATCCGTGGTATACTTCAATTGAATTCCCAACTTTTCTACATCCTATTGGAATATTAGCGATTATACCGTTATTATCTAGTGTGAGTTATTAAGTGTGAAAGGGTGTACAAACCTTCAAAGGATCAACACCTGGTGATAAGATAAAGAAAACAGGCGTAGTGGAACTGGTCTCCTTGTAAGATTTGGCGAATTCAACTGATCTTGCTTCAACAAATTGTTTTCCTAATTTTTCTTCAACAAATGCACTAAAAATGTTTAACGAAATAATAATTGAAGAGAAGTAATACGGAGTGTTGATTAAATTCTGGTTAATTACCTGACTGCATAGGTCATGCGATCTGGTCTCAACGCTCTCATAATACAAAGTCTTTGCAGGGCTGTTTTATTTTTCCATTCACCGGGATACTTTTCCTTTTCTGGTGTTTCTGACTCAATAAATTTTTTCCACCGTTTCGTTGAACCTTCAATGTCCTTTTCCAGATTGCGAAAATCGTCCATACTCGACAAAGTTTTAATGCCTCCCCATCCGTTGTTCGACAGGAACTCGTATGGAGATGTTAAGTTTGGTTGAAACGGAAACCGCAATAGGAAATCCAACTCGCTCATTGAAATATCGTTTTGCTGTACCAAAATCTGTATAGCCATTTGTGCAATAAAAATGAGTTTATCCCTCTCGAAGAGGCCACGGCTGGTATACATGAAAACGTTGAATGTGATCGACTCAATCAAATTGCTTACGCGGTCCTTGAGTTTTTCTGCTTCGACAGCAGAAAGTATTGCATTTTTAAAGACCACAGTAAAGGCTTTCAGTGAGAATTGGTAAATAGGATTAATATTGCACAGTTCGTTGAGAATAAAGTACAGGATAGATGCCCGCTCTGCCACATATCGGTAATGCTCACGCGCTTCGTCAATTTGTACCGAAGTTATCTTTGCTTCGTTTACCTTCACTTCAATTTCAGCTGCGGTATTCTTTGTTTTCTCTAAATTCAATACAAGCGTTGGATCTTCCAGTACATTTTCACCAGCCGATGACAAACGACGCAATAAATCATCCTCAAGAGATTTCAATTTGATTTTAAAATGATTTTGCTGCATAGTCAATGCAGTTTTGAGTTGTTCCAAGTCGGGACGCTCCGCTTTAACTACCTCAGCCAATAATTGTTCCTCCAGACTGAAAAAGGTATCAAAAGAAAAGTTAAAAAAAAAAATGAATTTGGGATTTCGCTATTTAGAATTCGTACCCATCCCTAGTAACTGTGAAATTAATTAAAGTTGTTTGGGCCTGCATTTCCGGTTTATAATGTGGATTCGCTAATTTTGTTTGTAAAATTAATTTAAACTTCGGATTGAAATCCACTTCCTTTTCCCCCATTTTAATAGCGGTCCCCTTTTTGATTAAAGCTCGTCCTAGCAGTGGATCTAATACTGCGTCCACTGTTTCTCCAATGTTTTCCAAGAGAACAATTTCGCCAGCACTAAGCGCTTGTTCAATCATGTCTAAATAACCTTTTGTTGTCAAACGTAAAATCACCAGCTGCTTACCATATTTTTGCTTTATCCATTTAATTCCTTGTCTACATAAATTGCATCAAAAATAAAATTGTTGACTTGGGAAATTTGTATAAAAATTAAGATTCTTACAATTGGGGATCAATCATCAATGGCCATCGTGCTGAATTTGTTAATATTGTCGCGTTTTCGGCTGACATACGATCATTTGGGAGACCTTCGTTATTCCACATTGCAATTTGTGCATCATCACAAATCAACTCCAGCGGATCAGCCTTATCCGAATGAGGAATCTCCGGCTACCAAGATTAAATTCCTTGAGTTATAAAAATGAAATTCAAAAAAGCTGTGAACTTACATCAATATTTTGAAAGGTTGGCATCCACATCTTTTCTTGTAGTTCAACGCGATAACGCCGCGTAAAACATCCCACATATGATATAAAGCAAGAGATTAGCAAGATATCACCCGGTAAAGTAACAATTTGCTCTCTCAAGCTTGACACAGATTCCCGCCAGCGTATTTTTTCGGAAGCTAAGCCATTTACCAAACGATGCGCCAGATCTATTGTGAACGCAGTCTTATCCGCTTCCGATTGACATTTCTGTTTTTCATTTAGTGCACTATCAAATTCTGCTTGAATCACGCTTAATTTATCTTCTAGTTCCTAAAAACAAAAACGAAATTAGAAAAAAAAAAAATCTAGAAAATCCTTAGGAAATTTAATTTACGTAAATCTTGTTATTCAAAAATTCTAGTCGCTCTTGGGCGTTTTTTAGTTCCGTTTGTGCCTCTTTTAATGCACGTTGCTTCGGCTCAACAACCAAGTAAACTTCATTAAATTTGAAGATGTTTATAACCCAAGCGCATAAGCCAGCTGCTGCCGCTGACTTAACAAAAATTTTATCTGGATCAAAGTCAGGATCCTGTAAAATACATAATATATAAATAAAGGAGGAACTTAAACGATAGAATGGGATGAGAAATACATTGATGTACGGCTGTAAGGCTTCAATTACTTTAGGCGAAATATGCTCTTTGTCATAATGAATTAATCTGTTGAGGAATGAATCAACTTTACCCATTACCTCCTAGGAATATACGAAAATATTATGAAACGATTTTGAAAGGATTCAAAATTGCAATTCAAATACCTTGGCTGCCTTCCAACTACGATCTTTCGGAATTTTCCCTCTTGAAGCAAATAAAACAATGACCGCACCACATACCATAACACAGGCATCAGGAGGGCTACTAAAAGATTTCAATTCAGTGAGATTATTTTTATTTAATGTGTTTAACGCTGCTTGAGCAGCAACTAAGGCTGGTTCTGCTTTCCGAAGATCTTCCTCACAAACTCTCGCCTTTGTTCCTACATCCTCTTCGATAATTCGTACTTTTTTCTCCTCCTCATTAGCAAAATTTCTTTCCTTTTGCACTATCTCATTTTCCGCACTGACAACGACAATCAATTTATCAGCAGCATCGTTTTTAACTTTCAAAATAACCTCCTGCTCTTTTAAAATGTCCCGCAATCCATCAACTTGAGCTGAACATTGTGCCAATTTAACCAAACCATTCTCCAATCGAACAATCATGTCTCTAAGATCTTTGGTTTTTTCCGTTAGTAACTTGGAATACAAGGAAATTAATTCCAGAAATGTTTTTGGCGTTGTGTAGTTGTAACGTTTCTCATTTTGTAGATAAACTGTTGACATTTCATTAACAGTTCCATGGACATAAGCCATAAAAGATGACACCGACATTGTTAGAACAGCCTACAGAGAAATATTATTGAAAATAAAATTGGAAACGATTAATAAAAAAAAATTACATACGGGCAGAGATTCTAATTCAGATAAGAATTGAAAAGACACCGATTCGAGGGCATTTGTTGGCCATTCGTGGAACCAATCCAGTGCTGTACAATTGACAATAGCAGGGAATTTCCTTGCTCTAATACGCAAAGTATGACCAACTGGAGAAAAACATAATACCGTCTAAAAAAAAAAACTTCCTCAGGAGAAACATTTTTGTATTGAAAATCAAATAAAAAAAAAAAACCTTGAGCATCCGTCGAACTTTCTCTATGAAATATTTCCAGCAATTATCTTTGGTATCCATGATTCCCAGTTGTTTGACTTCATTTCTGACGGCACCAAGAACATTTTCTATTTCATCGTCAGCAAATAGTTCAGGGATATCACCGGATGCCAACATATCGTTTATTAACACTAAAAACGCTTCCTCACCGACTTGGGCATCAGTCATTAGAAACATTGAGGGAATATTTTTAATGCCGACCTTTGTGTACAGAATCGCTAAATCAGCTTTCATATCTAGCATGCTGTAACCTTTGCGATATTGAATCTGAGACACTGACAGTGTTGAGATAAATGCAGCCAAGTTAGCTAATGACTGCTTTCCAGATCCTCCAACACCAATCAAAAGAGCATTGCCTCTGGGCGCCTCCAGGATACGACTTATTCTATAAGATAAAACAATTTTGTTACAATAAAATGATAATTGAAAAATCCCATTTTGGAATCTCACCGGCATACGTGACACATTGCATCCTCGAACAGTACCAGATTTATGGCGCCAACTAATTCATTGTACGTTAATTGTGCCTCGGCTAATAACTTTTCGAGTGCCGGCCAGGAAGCAATTGGCATATACTTAGGATCAGTCAGACCTGCTGCAAAATGGCAATAAATATTTGGCTCACTAAATACTTGGGTTTCGTTCAGTGCATCAAATCCCTTCTTAACCACATCAATCACCAATTTCTTAAAATCGTCAATATCTAAATCATCAACTAATTTATCGCCATAGACGCGTGTCGCCTCGTGTATCCACAGCCGTATAATCCCATTATTGTCATGGCACGTCTCACCATTAGCATATAACATTCCTGTGAAAATATTCGCCAAGTCTCTAAGGTTAAAAACGTAATGAAATTTAATGGCGGTTGGCAGAAATGATTGTTGCATTCGAAGGTGTAATGAGAGTGCCGCATTTATTAGTGATGTACAGACACCTTGAGCTGATGACGAGAATTTATGCTCTGGCAAAGCTAAATGCTGCGATAAAATCGAACTGTAAATATGATACAAAGCTTCGGAGTCGGGATAACTAAAACAATGAAACGATGATAAAATTTCGTTTTATTAATTTAATTTAAAGTTAATTACCTAACAGCGAAAGCGCAGAAGTGTCGCTGCAAACGGGTATCAATAGTGAAAGAACCCGCTGTTGGATTCATGCACGAAGCAAACATACAATTATGGATATCTTTCAACGCAAGCTTTATGCGATCATACCTGAAAAATAAAAATGATTTCTAAAATGCCCAAAACAATTTCAACTTCTACAAAAATATTTTTACCAATGTTGATAATCCAAGAATTGTCTGATAATTGTGTGCGGCTGTACTGTGCCGTAAAAATCTACTTCCGGCATATTCATGTCATCAACAAAGTAAATCATAGATTTGCCACCAGGTGGACCAAAATTACGACCAGCCTTCTTCTCCAATGGTTTTTCCAATACTTTTTGCAACATTTCCGATGTTGTGTAGAAATTAAATGGGACATTCGTGACTGCATATTTTTCAGACAGTGAATTTAATTTATCTGCCACAATGACACTTTTACCAGAACCGGAACCACCAATTAACATCACAGGGTGATTCTTTTCGATTAGAATATCTAAGAAATATCTTAGACGGGTTGTCTCTGCGGTTGGTATTAGCATACTCTGCAAGGGTATATCAAAATCAACACTGACAAGAGGCACGAGGTCACTCCATGGTAAAAACTTTTTTGTCTCCGGTTCGATAAAAAAGTTAAAAATACTTTTGTTGGCTGGAAATTTCACAGCCTTAAATTCGTTAACCCACCATTTATTAAACTCCGCACGCCAATCAATTAATTGATCTTGAAATAGGGCAGATCCGAATCCCCATATAACAGCAAATGAAAAATATATCTCATACCACTCCTTAGGACAATCACTGGGAGTATTTTGCGGAGTTAACAAACAGTCAAGCAAGTGACAAGTCATTTGAATCATCGCAATATCTGAAATTGGTGTAATTTTCTTGAATTTTTTATTTGCTTCTAATAGTTGTGGAATGTATTTGTCAAATAATAGATTGAGTGTGGATTTCTCTTGTGAATTGTCACGAGACTGCACCCAAGAAGCAACAAATCTAGAATAAAAACTTCTGTAAACAAAACTAATTGTTGTATATATGTTTATGCAACTTACGGATACCATCCTAAATCTTGAGGATTAATGTATAAAATTCCAGCGCGCGAAACAGTTGCAGGAGTGGCTGTTCTCAAATGTCCAATTTCAAATAATAAGCGCATTTCCTTGGTCAAAGCGATCCGTTCATTACTGGCTAATGTCAAGACTTTATTGTCATCCATCACAGTGTTTAAACTCTCAATCCACATAGGATCAATGTCACCATCTAATACAATCCATTTGGGACCGGGACCACCTAAATTAGCTTGATCTCTCATAATCACAGAAAATAATCCATCCTTCCATTCTCTGGTTGCTGGATTAATAATTCCAAACAGTTCATCATTAGTGACTGCTTTTGGATTCAGATCATTGTAAAATGGTTTCCGTTTCTGATTGCCATACGTTTTAATGAGTGTTTTCCAAATTTGCGTTTTACCTGTTCCTGCATTACCAACAATAAACACTGAATGACGTACTGCGAATAACTCCTCCAATTGCACTACCTAAATAAGATTATAATTAACAATCGAATCGAGGAGATGCAAACATAAAATACCTTTAACACGAATCCATCATCCGGCTGAAGTTCTAAGTCTGCTGCTGATTTTTTTACAAGTTTTTCAAATTCCATCGATCGTTTTCGTGGAATATCCAATGCTGGGAACAAATCTCCAATAAGTCCCATAAATACAGGCACATCATCAGTCACAATTTTTGGGATATTAAAATCACGTAATGCTCGCATCAAGACTTGATCTTCCGGACGTAATCTGTCACTACGTTTCAACGATCCGGCAACTACCAGTACAGATTTAATAGCTCGTAAGCCCCAATCGTAATGATCCTGCTTGGACAGCAATTCCTTACACAGAGTATACAAAGTAATGAATTTTCTAGCCAATAATCTGGCTTCCTGGAAACCTTCAGCAACCAACATAATTTCACTAATCAAAGCAAAGTCTGGAACAACCATTGCACACGGTCTAAAACGCGCTTTCACATTTTCAGGTAGCTCAGTTCTACCAGCATAGCCGGGATTCATTGTAATAAAAATTCCAACAGTTGGTATCAACACAATGACTTCACCCATGAAGTTAAACATTTGTTTCTTTGACTAATAAGAAATAAAATTTTCTCAGAATTATGATAAACGGCTGTATGAGTAGCGATTGGATGATTTATGAGAATGAAGAAAATTTAGCGATTGATCAGAATGAGCATGAGCTTGTATGTTGCCGATTGGTGAATTTAATTTGTGGAGGAGTTTGAAAACTAAACTAAATGCAGTGTGTTACGTATGTATATAGATTTATTACCTCAATATTTTCAATTGTGGCAAAGTTAGCCCCATTCTGTGTGTTTTGTTGTTGTTATTGTAAATGGTAAGAAAGTTCTGTATAAACAATTGTCTAAAAATTAACCGTTTCATATAAAAATCTTTACCTTTATAGCATCTTGGATTGTTTTCACTTGTACAGCGACGACAGATAGGACTTCAACGGAAATTCGGTTAAATTCGTCAAAGCAGCCCCAAGAACCACTTTGAGCCAGCCCTTTGTATATATTTCCACACGATTTGTAGTCCATTTGTTCCGAGCAGTTAAATACGTACACCATGATGCCGAGAGCTCTTCCCAAATCCTTAGTAGTTTCAGTTTTACCTGTACCCGCAGGCCCGGCTGGTGCTCCACCCATAACCAAGTGAAGGGATTGTGTCAAAGTTATGTAACATCGATCCGTCAGCGGTGTAATTACAAGACGAGGTGTATTTCCCAGATACTCATAATCGTATTTAAACTGGGCATCACAAATATTGGCGAAACAATCATTTAGTGTTGCATCCCAACGATGTCTGAGCTGACTCTGCCACTGAAATGCTGATCCGCTTTCAATTTTCTGAACAATCATCTTGGCGACTACATCACGGGAATGTACATCAATTGTACAGATTGTCATGATTTTCTGTCGATCACCTTGGGATAAATCACCAAGCAAAAGAACGATCAGTGCATTTAACAAGGCTATTTGCTTCTTCTGGTAATCTTTTAGAGCATTCTCGAAACCTTCCTCTAATTGACCAAATGCCAAATTAACGTCAACTGTCCAACAGATTTGTGTTGTGCACAGTGCCGGCTGAGCTGGCCAATCGAAAATCCAATGATCTCTTGGCTTGTTATCGTACGCAATGACAGCGGCTTCAAATAATTTATGTAGCGTGTCTCGCATACTATCTGTGACACGATTAAGCCATATTTCCACATTCCCACTGCAATCACATTTTCCTTTGAATTCAACATATTCGTCATTTTCCTTTGCGAGCATGCCTACCGCAGTTTTAGATGACATCCCAAATTTGAGCGTCATAATAGAGTCATACAGTTTCGTCAAATGCTTGCATACTAATTCCGGTTGATTACCATTTGAAAGAATGTCTAATAAATCAGCAGCAGAAACAAAATAAAACCTGGGAAATGCTAATCGTTTAGTCTCCAAGTAATCATTCAATGCTTTCTCGCATAAAATCAGCATATCAAGGAGCTTATCTAGTGCTTCATAAAGTTTTTCTCTATTGGTTGCTTTCACAACATTTGGATTCGCACATAGATGTTCCAAAAGAGTCTTAAATGCTGTATCAATTTCATCAAATCGAGCTGAATCAACTGGCAACTGACTACGAATATCTTCCGATCCAATGAATATACTTTCCAAATACATCCATTTTCGTTGTACCTCAAACCAAATGGCAATGATTTGATCAGCATTTGATAATTTTGTTTGCCACTCAGTGACTTCCTCTAAAAAGTACCCAATATATTTTGAATTCATTAGATTCTGAAGTTGCACCTGATTATCCTCAAGCGTTTCAATTAGTACATCAGAAGATTTTAACACCTGCAAATTTGTACGCTGATGGGGCTCAAATTCAAAATTCATTGCATCCCAGGTAACTTTTAAATCGTCTAATGTTTTTTCCATTGCCATCTCCTTTACAGATTTTTCAACAATACTCTTTACCTGCTCTTCATAATTATGCAAATTTAAATCTAACAAATCAGCAAGTGTCGTTTCATCGTCCATTTTAAAAACAACCTGATTTACCATTAAAAATAATTAAAAAGAAAAAAAAAATTTATGATTTCTGCCTTTTGACGAACAAAAAATTTATTAAAAAAGAAAAAAAAACGAGAATTTTTTTTTTAAATTATTATAAACAAACCAGAAGATCCTCGTTATGAATAAGGCAAAGCTTTCAATTGAAATAAAATGTAAAAGATGTGAAAAAATTGTTTCCTTAGAGGAAATGCATATGGGAATAAAAACTTAAATTACCTGCGTTGCGTGCATCAATTCGATCCAATGTCGTTCCCTTATCGCTGGATTTTGTAATTCAGTAATAGCTCGTAGCGATGTTAATAAATTCTTTAGTATTCCCTCCAGGTACAGATACAATTCCCAAAATCTCATGTCTTTATCCAACGTTCGAATATCCTTACTAAACTTTTTACATTCCAGTTCCATATCTTCAATGTCAATTTTTGTCCAAAGAGTCTGCTTCCAGTCGTCTATGCACGATTCAACCACCAACACAAAGTCCCACAGTTGCTGAATTATTTTATGCAAAAAATTAATTAATTGTCACAAATTAATTTAACCAATTAGCCAACTTTAAGCATAACAAGATCCTTCCGACAGGAGGCTATCCTTGTTTTGTCCAGTGTATTTAGTTCAAATAACGTCGCTAAATCATCCAAATTTCTTCCGTACTCCTCCATCGCGTTTAATTCCTCGTTTACGTTATCGATAACATCATAAACGTTTGCACATGGATAATGGAAACACTGCGACAAAAAGAAAAATAATTCAAATAAAAATTCCAACCACTGTGGAAATGATTAATGATTGCCGTACCGGCAACTTCTTGAAATTATCCCGATACAATTTCTGTCGGAAATCATGCAAAGCAATCCTTTTAGTAATCAAATCAACGTGATAGGCTTGAATTGGTGCAATATCCTGTTTCACCTGTAATGCCAATTTCTTAAGACCCAACCACTTCTCCGGTAAGGCATCCAGCTGATCATAAATTAATTTCGGAAACTCAACATTGTACGCTTTAAGCATATCGACAATGTCTCGCAACGGTTCAAACATAAAATCCGTTTCGAGTTCACGGTCTCGAATCTGCGTCAAAACGGACATTATCCGTAGTAGTATATCAAAGTCTTCGATTGTCAACTCCAGGTGCAACACTTCTGTACCCACGGCAATGAAATCTTGCAGCTCTTGCAGACTGTTCACTACCTGGTCCACAAGATGCTGTTTTAACATGTTCGACCACTTACAGATACCATTCAACAAGGCACTTTTAAATGGTTTCATATTAACGAGGAGCCACTCTCTAAACACGTGAGATATTTCTTGTTCCAGAACCTCATCATATAAACTATAATAGTAGTCGATCTAGAAGTAATAGGAATTGAAAATAAAATTAAAATAAAAATCCGTCTAAAGCAAAGTCAGACCATTTGCTTGAACATTTCCAATGTTGGAAAATTCTCCTTTAATGCACAATCCTCCTGGCCGATTGTCGCCACTTCTTCTGGCAATAGTTTTCGCCCGTAAACTAAATATTGTTCTAGAAATTCCTTTTTATCATCTATCCAAATGTGTCCATATTTGTCTGTGTAAGTCCGCATGTATGTCGTTGCCTCACGAATCGTTTTTTTCACCTCAGATATCATTTCCCTTTTCATTTCCTCAATTTCCATATTTTGCGCAAGATAAGCTGTGGGTATCAACAAAAAACAAAATTATTTTTTATCTAATTTCATTGTTTGTTTTATTTTACTTTCATATGTAGCGCAGTACAGTGTTCCATCTTCCTCTAAACGTTCAGATTCAGGAGGCTGTGCGACTCGTAATATAAGGTCAGCCATGTTGTAAATGTCAACAACCAAATCTTGGACGACTGTCATAAAGGAGCATCTTGAATCCTCGTTAAACGATGGAATAAACACAATATTAGGCTCTTGGAGTTCTAAACGGACCTCAAACAAAGGTGCATTATGCTCATAACGATTTTGAATCTCATACCAAATATAGGAAATACTGAAATCAAATAAATAAATAAAAAAAAATTTTTTTAGCTTGTTTCCCAGCATTGCGAGATACCTGACGAGTATTGCCTTCATCATTTCCTCAGCGATTAGAACGTCAATGTACTCTTGATAAGGCCGAAAGAGTCTTAGTTGCTCTTCGGTCTTGGGCACTTTAGTTGCCTCCTCTATTGATTCTACCTCAATTTCTTCATCCATGAATTCTTCATCATTCCCATATATAGTCTCTTCGTTAGCATCTGTTCCAGTAGTCGTAGCAACTGCCGTGGAAGTACCTTCACCCTGAAAATAGATTTCTTCATAACCCTCTTGAGAAACATTTTAAATTAAAATAGAACAAACTTCTTCTTCTTCTTCATTAATATCGTCCGAGTCAATATATGCCATATTTGCAAGTTCACGATAATTCTGCAACAGAATAAAGTTCTCCTCCATCAAACTATCAATTAATTGGTTAGTCCGTAGGCAGTAGTTAATTCGCTTCTGAACTATCATCAAACGATCGTCGATATTTAATAATAACGTGGTCGAACGATCTTTGCGTTCGTACAATGGCCTGGATCCCCAGTCGCATATGCTCTTCAGCATTATTTGAATATTCTCCTGAGATTGCAATATTCTCGAATGCAAATTGTTTATTTTATTGTAAACGACATTAATGAAAATTATATCTAGAAGTAACAAAAAACAAGGGAAAGGACAGTAGTCTTGAGAAACAATTTTCATCAGCTACTTACTATAACTCATCCATTTTTCACAGGAGGTCAGATCAATTAATTTTAAATCTAACTTCTCAACCTCTTTCGCCACCAAGGCAAATTCACATTCTTCCGTATTTAATTGAATCTCATTTGACCACTCAATAATCCTTGATAATTTTAGGCGTGCATTCTAAAAATAAAATTCGCAAAAGTATTCGTTAAACGTTTCAATTAAAGAACCTAAAATATTTACCCAGAGTTCTTCAACTGTGTTATAAAGTTCTATCGCCGAGCACGGCAAATCTGTATAATTTATTGCATTAAAATGTTTCATTTCACGGAGAACGGCAGCAAGCTTAAAAAATCCCAAATCAAAATAATTATAAACCACACAAAAACAAATAAGATTACGATGTGAATCCTTACTTCAGAACTAAAATTCAATTCAAGTAGTTTCGTTTCGCTATTCTGGGTTATTAAATATTTATCCATGTGTCGGTAAATAACTGTACTAACGGATGATTTCCAATCAGAAAATATTCCTTTCTCAAATTCACTTAATAAATTTAACATTTCATGGTAACGTTTCAAGGTGTATTCACCTTCTTCCCCTTCAAAAACCCTAAAATCAATTAATGGAAAAAAGTTATTTCTTTAAAAACCTTGAATAAGAACAGGATAGAGTTTTATACGGAAAATCCAAACCACTCAAGTCGTTGAACGGACGTGTCAGGCGTTCTTGAAATTTTTGTATCCACATTATTGCACCAGAAATTGGGGGTAATCCTCTGTCAATGGGTAAACCCTAAGTGGTAGTAATTTTGAAAATAATTTTATTGTTCTTTTAAATAATTTTTTTTTGTTAATTAAATTACATGGAATCCATGTGTTCTGTAGTCCTCAACTCCTTGTTCAAAACACACTTTTACTAAATTCAAATCGTCTTTGAATAATTTTAGCAATATAGGAAATTTCTCTTGGGTTTCCTCGAGTACAATCGGATGTTGTAATAAAGAACCAAATACTTGCATAATCTACATACAAATGTATCAAGTATAGTAAATAATCTTTTAAAAAAATAATTCCAAGGAGTGGAATAATACCTTAATATACTGATCGACATTACCGCATTCATCAAATGCCAATAACAATTGCTGTGCTAATCGTCTCTCTAAAATCTCTGCGCTACTCATAAATTTTATTTTCATTCGTTCAAACTCATTATTAACTGGATCTGGGTCCAATGGATCAAACGTTATGTTTCCCCAGTTTCCAAACAATGTCATAAAGTCTTCATAGATATCCATTATTTTTCTACTAATATTTCTTCCATTTATGCCACCAACTTCAATTTTTTCCAACTTTGTAAAATAACTGGTGACTTCGAAAATATCCTTTAACTCATATAAGCGTGCCAGGAAATTGTTTAAAAGGCTATAGATGTCACCTGGTTTAAATGTCCAGCAAACTAGTGGCTTATTTGGATTATTAAACGCTTCAATATTACTTTTGTAATCATCAATGGTGGCCCTGGAAGAAAGATGAGATAAATAAGGAAGTTAATAGAGACTAATGTTTTACTTGTAAAATTCCAGAATATCAATCGTTGTATTCAGTTTGAGTAAACTCTCGTACGTCTCTCCATGGAATAAGGAACCAGGATCTAATGTCTTCGATGATTCCTCAATCATCATATTCTCGATCATTTTCAACATAACCACAAAGTGTTCGTTTGAGTTGTAATAATTAGAGTTTTGCCACACCAGGCACAAACAATATATAAATGGCCTAACGAATGGTTTCGTATCAGCAAAGTCATTGGATTCAAAATAGTCGATATACTTTATCTGGGAAAAGAAATTCAACCAAAATCAATCTAATTAAAGAAAAACTGAGACTTGTAATGAAAATCACCAGTGGTAGAAGCCACAATGAAATGTCCTTAGCCTCGTGAAGCGCTAAAACAACTCTCCGGAATAGGGACCGAAATGCGGAATAGTAAACGGACTCATTATACTCAAGGATCATACCGATCGCCTTAATGCGTTCATTACACAATTGTTTATAAACATTTTCCAAATTTTTACATCGTGCCTTCCAGAATTGTATTTCCACCATAGGTGTTGGTTTATTATTATTATCAAACGCTGCTATTGAGTCCTCTTTCAGCACTTCCTCGATCTGTGATGACCATTTTATAACAATTCCTTCTATGGAGTTTTTTAATTTCAAATCGTATGGCCCGCTGAGAATTTTATTGGATAATAAGGGACTAAAACATTACGAAAAAATTTGGACTCACCCTTGTAAAATATCATCAACCGATTGCATAACATTATCGATTGTCATTGGCATGGGTAGGAGGGTTTGATTCAGAATATTGCCCTGTACTTCAGCGACAATATTTCTTAGCTCCTGTATATGTGATTCAACATCTTTGATTATAACTTCCGGCCAACCAGCTTGATTACGCGGATTATTTAGAATCGGAAAGAACACCTTGTCGACAAGAATTGAAAGATCATCAACTGGCCGCGATGATATATCCCCAAATATTATCACCTTTTGAATAAATTTATTTTTTCACAATTCACTAATTCACTAATTCATTAATTAATTAATTAATTAATTAATTAATTAATTTAAATTCCACTTACGTTTCTAATGTTTTGTAAAGTTAGCTCGACCGCTGTTTTCCTAATGAAGTAGCACGATTTGTTTTTAGAAATTGTTGGAAACGCTAACATGGGTATCAATGCACCAGATGTATTCAGCGTGATTATCAGTGGTTTCAAATTTCTCTGATTAAGCCATTCCTGTACGACCACCTTTTTTTCATACAAATAAAGCCAATAATAACACACACACAGAATATTTAATTAAATCACCTTTAGTTCATCGGACAGCATCATTCTTATCCATTTATCCGGTTTTAAACGCATCGATTTAGTCACATAAGAACCCATAAATGTAGCACGCGGATCCTCTTCTTCCTCCTTTTTTTTTGACTTTTTATCATCACCCATAATTATTAAGAAATAAAATTATCGAAAATAAATTGTCTCTGTCGCTATTGTTGTCACAAAAACGTTTTTCGCCTTTATATATCACTAAAGCAGCGATAAAAACAGAAAAGAAATGAAACGAAAAAAAAACTTTTTATTAGGGAAATAAAAAAAAGTTTTTAAACCCAATGAAAACTTAATTCGATTAAATAAAATTATCGGTTGCTATAGTTTTTTTCTTTCGTTATTTCCGTTATTATTAATTGTTTAGGGTAGGTTCGCAAGGTTACAAGTAAAAGGGGTTTCTGTTAGAACTGAATTGATACATCGATGAAACGTACAGTTGTCTGCCATAACGACCTAATAACCTAGTGTTAGCAATATGAATCCATCGTAACACCAAAGTGTTTTATTGTCAATAACAATAATTTTATTACAGATAAACACGATAAAAACACACACACACACAAAATTATGATAACAATAAATTTATTGTGGTAAAAAAATTACAACAACAGAGACAATAAAAATCCGTGGATTGGGGGTGAACATATAAAAGAATGATGACTAAATTTGAAGTAATAGGCAAACACCAGCTAATGTCCATTTGGATGCCTTTTCTTTTGTTTTCAAATTAAACGTCCAGACATATGTGGGTCCACGCATTCTGTAATTAAATTTTTTTTGGTTAAAAATATTCCGAATAATTAATTTTCCATTCTCAGGATTTACCGTATTTTATAAACGGGACATTCGTAGACATTTTTCACATCCTGCTTATCCTGGGTGACAGCTTTAATATAAATTACAGGCATCGGTGGAAACAAATCCTTTAACATTGATTCACCGATAGAACCAATTTTGGTGTCCCAGCGAGCTCCTTCCATATACAACCCATTAACATATGCGCCTTCCCGGGGTGGTGAGCTATGAAAGGAAAAACATTTATATACCAAAAAATAATTTCCAAATGAAATTACCTGAAGTCTTCCTTTTGCCTCTTTGTGACATCACAATTGAGACACATTTTGTCTAGTGGCCACTCGTTTTTTCTTGCCGTTTGCTGCATGATGGCAGTCAAAAAACTTTGTGGATTGAAAAATCCCGCTAACCACACAGAGGATGGTAAATTAAAATCAGCAGCCCATTGTTCCAGTTCTTTGAGACGCAACAATAAATCAGCGAACCACGACGTTAAATTCAAAAGACTTGGATACGCTCGTTTGGTCCAACTCTCAGGGACAACATCGAAAAATAATTCATCTTCTAATTTCTCCATGTCTTGTGTAATTGTCAGTTCGCCCTTTAATCCTAAATGCAGCTCTTTAAGTGATCTCTTCAATTCGGAAACTAATGTGTTCATTCGCTCGCACTCTTGGAAAGCCACAATAATGAATGGAGTTCTCTCCTCTACGCGTGCCATAATTTCTAGCATATTAAACTCCTCTGGAAGTTTATCCATAATATCTTCAACCATTTGCTTGCATATCTCTTCCCTTGAAATGGAAGCGCCAGAGCTGGCACCAGCATCTCGCGGTTGAAGTTCGAATATAGTTTTAAAGGTTTTCTCTGATAAAGTTGTCAAGAAACCAATCTCAGCATTTGTGTGTAATCCATAGAGATTTGGAGATTCGGATGGCATAAAATCATCGATATACTTATGATATCCGATGTAATCGCTGTTCGGCGGCGCCAAAAATCCAGTAGCAAGATACAAATCACCATCCACTAGTTCAGGTTGCATAAATTCTTCTAGATATGTTCGACACAATCGACGATCCCAATCATCAGTAATGTGACCACCGTACATAATTTCTCCAAATAAATATCGAAGATCTTCCCATGGTACTTTGCTATTAGCTTCCAAATAATTGTATAACACGTAGACGCTGATAGTCAGATCGCCAACATTGAATGGATACCCACGATTCCATCCTTGAGGGCCGAATTTTCTTCGCTCAGCTACTACTGCGTGGAAATAGCACAAAGAAAACAAAATTGCTTTGAATTCAGCTTCTTTTGAGCACATCTCCAGTGTTTCCTGATTAAAATTATCCAAAGCCTTATGAACATTGGCGCACATTCCGGTTGGAGGTTCATTTGTGATTTTAATAGCTGATTCTAGAATGCCTTGAGGAATAATATGGTATTCAGCTGATGACGCCGGCTCAGCACTAACAAAAAGACGATAATCATCATGGGAACCTTCGAGAGTGGCTTCCATTTTTTTCTCGAGTGTTGGAAGCCATTTTGCTACCAAATGAATATTTTGCAAAATAACCCAATGCCCTTCTTTCGAAGCAATATCGATTGCATTTTCAGCCACAATTTCCTGCCCTTGGCCAAGTGACACGTTATAGAAATTTCCATTTTCTGTTGAGAATTTTAATGTTTTTCCTAACTTTTCAACGTCCTAGAAAAAGTATTTGGTTACTTAAATGCCAAAAATAGATAATAATGCAGCTAAAACTTACTTTTAAGGGATCAACGCCTGGTGATAATATAAAGAAGACAGGAGTTGTTGAGCTAGTCTCTTCGAAAGATTTAGAGAATTCAACAGTACGTGCCTCGACATATTTCTTGCCCAGTTTTTCTTCCACAAAAGCACTAAATGAAATTTTCAGTTAATAAAAATCCAAATCAACGGTGAATGCGTAGCGAATTACCTGCAAGCATAAGTCATACGATCTGGCCTTAAAGCACGCATAATGCAAAGCCTTTGTAGTGCCGATTTATTTTTCCATTCACCAGGGAATTTTTCCTTTTCCGGACACTCAAATTCGACAAACTTTTTCCAACGTTTCGATGAGCTCTCAATGTCCTTGTCCAACTGACGAAATTCCTCCATATTCGACAATGCTTTTATGCCACCCCATCCATTATTTGACAGGAAATCAAACGGAGACAATAAGTTTGGCATATATGGAAATCTTAAGAGGAAATCTAACTCATCTGGTTTAATTTCTTTGGCATAAAGTAGAATCTGAATTGCTGTTTGGGCCATGAATATGAGTTTGTCGCATTCGAATAAACCGCGACTGGTGTACATAAACACAGAAAATGTTATCGAATCGATTAAGTTAATCACGCGATCAGACAACAATTCAGCTGGTTCTGTTCTGTAAATAGCATCCTTGAATACTGTAGTAAACGCTTTTAATGAGAACTGATAAATCGGATTTATTTTACATAGATCGTTTAGAATGAAATATAAAATGGAGGCTCGTTCAGCCGATATACGATAATGCTCACGGGCTTCATCTATCTGAACGGAAGTGATTTTAGCTTCCTTTACTTTTATTTCAACTTCAGCTGCTGTCTTTTTAGTTTTCTCTAAATTTAACACAAGCGTTGGATCCTCCAGTACATTCTCACCAGCTGATGAGAGTCGCTGCAATAAGTCATCTTCAAGGATTTTTAATGTGATTTTAAAATTATTCTGTTGCATCGTTAAGTTTTTCTTTAATTGTTCCAAATCAGGACGTTCCGCTTTAACCACTTCTGCCAACAACTGTTCCTCAAGTCTAAAACAAAAAAAAAAATTATTCATAAACATATTTGGGATTTCGATTGTTTAGAATTTGTACCCATCCCGAGTAACTGTAAAGTTTATTAAAGTCGTTTGTGCCTGCATTTCTGGTTTATAATGAGGATTCGCTAATTTTGTTTGTAAAATCAAACGGAAGGTAGGATTGAAATCAATTTCTTTGTCACCCATTTTTAGACATTTTCCTTTTTTGATCAACGCTCTACCTAACAATGGATCTAATACTGCATCCACATTTTCACCAATACTTTCAATCAAAAGCACTTGTCCATTCGACACAGCTTTCTCAACAATATCTAAATAACCTCTCATTGTTATTCTTATTATAACCAAGGCGTCACCATATTTCTCCTTAATCCATTTAATTCCTTGTCTAAAATAATTTATTTTCAAAATTAAAAAGGGAAATTCTGGCAAAATGATAACCTACAATTGTGGATCAATCATTAAAGGCCAACGAGATGAATTTGTTAAAATCGTTGCATTTTCTGCTGACATACGGTCACTTGGCAGACCTTCATTATTCCACACCGCTATTTGCGCGTCGTCACATAGCATTTCCAATGGATCTTTACCTTCAGACACAGGAATTTTTGGCTAATTTTGTTAATTAAAATTAATATTTAGGATCTTTTAGAATGTAGGCATTTCTACTGTACTTTCATTTGCTGAAATGTGGGAATCCACATTCGTTGTAATAAATCCAAACGGTAGCTTCTTGTAAAGCAACCAACATATGAAATGAAGCAAGAAACTAGAAGGACATCGCCCGGCAGAGTAATGCATTGTTGTTCAAAACTTAAACATTTATTTTTAAATAGTTGACGCTGAGTTCAATTATCAAAAAATTTACCTGATGACATTTTCATGCCAACGAACGTTCTCCGAAGCTAAACCATTTACCAAACGATGCGCTAAATCAATTGTGAACGCAGTCTTATCTGCTTCCGCTTGACATTTCGCCTTTTCACCCATAGCTGCATCAAATTCTGCTTGAATCACACTCAATTTTAGTTCGAGCTCATTGATTTTATTATTTAAAAATTCCAATTTCTCTTGGGCATTCCGTAATTCCGTTTGAGCATTATTTAAAGCACGTTGCTTGGGCTCAACAATTAAAAACACTTCATAGAACTTATAGATATTTAGTACCCAAGAGCATAGACCAGCCGCTGCACCAGATTTCGAAGCAATTGTAACTGGATCAAATTGTGAATCCTAAGGAAATTTATTTAGTTTTTTATATTTTTAATATTTAATTATGCAGCCTACTTGTATATACGGTAACAGTGCTTTAATAACATCCGGATGAATATGCTCCTTGTCATAATTTACTAGATCATTTAAGAATTGATCGACTTTAGCCATCATTATCTGTCATAATTAATTAAATAAAATTAAACTAAATAAAATTAAATAAGTATTTTTTATACCTTGCATGCTTTCCAGCTACGATCTTTAGGAATTTTCCCTTTTGGTGCAAATAGTACCAATACCGCGGCGCAGACCATAACAGCCGCTTCAGGAGGTGAACCAAAAGATTTCAATTCAGTTAGATTATTTTTGTTTAAGGTGTTTAACGCTTCTTGTGCGGCAATTAGAGCAGGTTCTGCTTTACGTAAATCTTCTTCGCATAACTTAGCCTTTGCCCCTACATCCTCCTCAATTACTCGTACCTTTTTCTCCTCCTCATTTGCAAAGTTCTTCTCCTTTTGTACTTTCTCGTTTTCCGCACTCACAACGACAATCAATTTATCAGCCGCATCGTTTTTAACTTTCAAAACAACCTCCTGATCTTTTAAAATGTCTTTTAGACCATCGACTTGAGCTGAACACTCTACTAACTTTAGCAAACCATTCTCCAATCGAACGATCTTGTCTCTTAAATCTTTATCCTTTTCCCGTAGTAACTTTGAATACAAGGAAATCAATTCCAGAAATGATTTTGGCGTTGTGTAGTTGTAACGTTTCTCATTTTGTAAATAGACTTGGGACATCGAGTTCACAGTTCCATGAACATAAGCCATAAAACACGAAATCGATTTAGTTAATTCCGTCTGTCAAATGTTATAAATCTTGAATAAAAATTTATTGTGATGAAAATTTTATATTATTATTACCGGCAGCTGTTCGATTTCCTCCAGGAATCTCTCTGACACAGATTCCAAAGCATTTTTAGGCCACTCGTGGAACCAATCAATTGAAGTACAATTAACAATCGCGGGAAATTTTCGTGCTCTGATACGCAAAGTCGAGCCAACCGGTGAAAAGCAAAGAACAACTTTCAGCATCCGCCTGACTTTATCAATAAAGTATTTCCAGCAATTTTCCTTTGAATCGACAATACCCATTTGTTTTACTTCATTTCGTACAGCCCCGATAATGCCATCAATTTCATCATCAGCAAATAATTCGGGAATTTCTCCAGATGCCAACATATCGTTCACTAAAACCAAAAACATTTCCTCAGCAACCTAAAAGCAGAAATATTTGTTAAATTTGCTTTTAGTAGGTTTTAGTAATTTTACTTGTGAATCTGTCATTAGGAAGCAGGAGGGAGCATTTTTAACTCCTGTCTTCATGTACAATAGTGCCAGATCTGCTTTTAGATCAGCAACACCATAGCCTTTTCGTAATTGCACTTGCGAAACATCTAAATTTGAAATGAATGAAGCTACTCTAGTCAGAGACTGTTTTCCTGAACCTCCAACACCAATTAATAATGCATAACCTCTTGGTGCTTCTAAAATCCGACTTATTCTAAAGAAAAGAAAAAATTCAAGGGTTTTTACAGAAATAAACTTTTTAGAAAAGTTACCGGCAAATATGCTCCATTGCATCATCGAAAAGCACTAAATTCATTGCACCAATCATATCGTTGTATGTCAGTTGAGCTTCAGTAAGCAGTTTTGAAAGTGTTTCCCAATCTTTGACTGGCAAATATTTTGGATCCGCTAATCCCTCGGCGAAGTGACAATAAATTAGTGGATATATAAACACTTTGGACTCGTCTAATTCTTCGAAACCTTTTTTAACATTGTCATTGACCAACTTATTAAAGCTGACAATGTCTTCGTGGTCCACTAATTTATCGCCATAAACTCGGAACACTTCATGAATCCAATATCGAACTAATGCATTCGGATTTGGCGCAGTTTCAAAATTACCAAACAGCATTCCTTGGAAAACATTCGCCAAATCACGTAGATTAAACGAATAATGAAATTTGACGGCTGTTGGTAGGAAGGTAGAACCAATTTTCTGATGTAGCGTAATCGCAGTTCTAATTAACGGATCTACGATATTCAGCGTTTGTGGGGAAAATTTATTTAATGGATTTGCCACATGCTGCGATAGTATGGAATAATAAATGTGATACAGCGCTTCTGGCCCAGGAAAACTGACTGCAAAAGCACAGTAATGACGTTGCAGACGAGGATTTATTGTGAAGGAACCGGCTGTTGGATTCATGCATGCTATAAATTGACATTTGTGAATATCTTTCAGGCTGAGCTTCGTTCTGTCGTACCTGTAATCAAAATTTCAAGAAATTATTTCGTTTTAATCTTGGATCACAAAATAAACTCACCAATGTTGATAATCCATGAATTGTCTGATTAAAGTATGCGGTTGTACCGTACCGTAAGTATCTACTTCTGGCATGTTCATGTCATCAACAAAGTAAATCATCGTTTTTGCACCGGGAGGACCGAAATTGCGACCGGCTTTTTTCTCTAATGGTTTCTCTAAAACTTTCTGCAACATTTCCGAATTTGTATAAAAATTAAAGGGAACGTTGGTGATTGCGTATTTATCAGGAAGTGAATTTAATTTTTCCGCAACAATTACACTCTTGCCAGAACCGGCCCCACCTATTAGCATTACCGCATGCTTCTTCTCTATTAGAATATCCATAAAATATCTAAGACGTGTCGTTTCAGCTGTACTGACCAACGTCGATTGTAGCGGAATATCAGTATCGAGTTCATAACTTGTGACTAATTCTGTCCAAGGTAGGAATTTCTTTGTATCTGGATCAATATAAAAGTTAAATATTGTGCCTTGATTTGATGGAAAGCGAACAGCCTTAAACTCGTTCAGCCACCATTTATTGAATTCATTGCGCCAATCGACTAGTTGATCTTGAAATATGGTGGAACCGAAACCCCATAGAATAGCAAAAACAAAATAAATTTCATACCACTCTTTGGGACATTCTAGGGGAACATTTTGCGGTGTTAATAGACAATCGAGCAAATGACACGTCATTTGAATCATCGCAATCTCCGATATTGGCGTTATTTTCTTGAATTTCGTTTTACTTGCTTCTAGCAGCGGCGGAATATATTTATCGAATAAGACATTCAACGAGGCTTTTTCAGCGATTGATTCTCTGGTGTCAATCCAAGATGCTACAAAACTGAAAGAACAAAACGATTGATTATCGATTCCAATAAAAAAACTATTTTAAATTACGGATTCCAGCCTAAATCTTGGGGATTAATGTATAAAATTCCCGCACGCGATACAGTGGCAGGTGTCGCTGTTCTTAAATTTGATATCTCGAATAGTAAACGCATTTCCTTGGTCAAAGCGATCCGTTCATTACTGGCTAGAGTTAATACTTTGTTGTCATCCATAAGCGTATTCAAACTTTCAATCCACATAGGATCTATGTCACCATCTAATACAATCCATTTTGGACCATTTCCAGACATATTTGCTTGATCTCTCATAATCACAGAAAATAATCCATCCTTCCATTCTCTGGTCGATGGATTGATAATTCCAAACAGTTCATCATTAGTTACCGCTTTTGGATTCAGATCATTGTAAAATGGTTTACGTTTCTGATTGGCATAAGTTTTAATAAGTGTTTTCCACACTTGTGACTTTCCCGTACCAGCGTTACCAATAATAAACACTGAATGCCGAACTGCAAATAATTCTTCTAACTGCACAACTTTTAATACAAATCCATCCTCTGGTTGCAAATGTAAATCAACAGAAGACTTTTTAATAAGGTCTTCAAATTCTAAAATTCTTTTACGAGGAATATCCAATGCTGGGAACAAATCTCCAATAAGTCCCATAAATACAGGCACATCATCAGTCACAATTTTTGGAATATTGAAATCACGTAATGCTCGCATCAAAACTTGATCCTCCGGACGCAATCTGTCACCACGTTTCAACGATCCGGCAACGACCAGTACAGACTTAATAGCTCGTAAGCCCCAATCGTAATGATCCTGCTTGGACAGCAATTCCTTACACAGAGTATACAAAGTAATGAATTTTCTAGCCAATAATCTGGCTTCCTGGAAACCTTCAGCAACCAACATAATTTCACTTATCAAAGCAAAGTCTGGAACAACCATTGCACACGGTCTGAACAGAGCCTTTAAATTTTCAGGCAGCTCAGTTCTACCAGCATAACCGGGATTCATCGTGATAAACATACCAACGGTAGCTACCAGCACGATTGGTTCGCCCATGAAGTTAAAATTTGTTTTCTTTGCCTATGAGTCAATAAAAACATTTGAAAAAAATTTGACCAGGAAAAAATAATTTAGAAATACTTTGATGGCGTCTTGAATAGTTTTCACTTGTACGGCGACGACAGATAATACTTCAACAGAAATTCGGTTGAATTCGTCAAAGCAGCCCCATGCACCGGTTTGTGCCAGTCCTTTGTAGATATTACCACACGATTTGTAGTCCATTTGTTCCGAGCAGTTAAAGACGTACACCATGATGCCGAGAGCTCTTCCCAAATCCTTTGTCGTTTCAGTTTTACCTGTACCAGCAGGCCCAGCTGGTGCTCCACCCATAATTAAGTGAAGGGATTGTGTCAAAGTTATGTAACATCTATCTGTCAGCGGTGTAATTACAAGACGAGGTGTATTTCCCAGATACTCATAATCATATCTAAATTGGGCATCACAAATATTGGCAAAACAATCTCTGAGTTTCACATCCCAACGATGTCTGAGTTGACTCTGCCACTGAAATGCAGATCCGCTTTCAACTTTCTGGACAATCATCTTGGCGACTACATCACGAGAATGTACATCAATTGTACAGATTGTCATGATTTTCTGTCGATCACCTTGGGATAAATCACCAAGCAAAAGAACGATCAGTGCATTCAGCAAGGCTATTTGTTTTTTCTGATAATCCTTTAGAGCATTTTCATAGCCTTCCTCTAATCTGCCTAAGGCAATGTTAACTTCAACATTCCACCAAATTTGTGTTGTGCATAATGCCGGCTGAGCTGGCCAATCGAAAATCCATCTATCTCTAGGTTTTTCCTCGTACGCTCGATTTGCTAAGTCGAATATATTATGCAGCGTTAGTCGCATCGTGTCAGTAACTCGATTCAGCCATACTTCAACTTTTCCGCTACAATCACATGGCTTCTTGAAAAGCACAAATTCTTCGTTTTCCTTCGATATCATTCCAGAAGCAACTTTTTTACCAGCTTCAATTGTCAGTTTTGCTAACGAGTCATACAATTTGGTTAAATGCCTGGCAACTAATTCCGGTTGGTTTCCATTGGATAAAATGTCTAATAAATCTGCAGAGGATACAAAATAAAATCGCGGGAATGCTAAGCGCTTTGTTTCTAAATAATCATTTAATGCTTTCTCGCATAAAACTAATAATGAAAACAGTGTCTCTAGTTTGTCATATAATCCAGGCTTGTTTGTTGCTCTGACCACATTTGGCTCGGCCGCCATTTGCTGCAGTAATCCCTAGATGCAATTAAATATATAATTATGAAAAATAATTAAGGATTATAAAGAAGATAAAAATACTTTAAAATCCCTATCGATGGTATCAAATCGTTTTGAGTCTTCTGGAAGTTGACTTCTTATATCTTCAGAGCCAATAAAGATGCTTTCAAGGTACATCCATTTTCGTTGAACCTCAAACCATATATTGATTACCTGGTCGGCATTTGATAATTTGGTTTGCCAATCTGAAACTTCATCCAAAAAGAATCCAATGAATTTCGATGAGAGAAGATTCTGCAATTGCACCTGGTTTTCTTCCAATATTTCCACTAACTCCTCAGAAACTTTCAATAATTTTATATTTGTTCGATTATGCATTTCATACTCGAATTCCATTGACTTCCAAGTTGCACTTAAATCTCTAAGTATTTTCTCCATACCCATCTCCTTAACAGATTTATCAACAATATTTTTAACTTCATCTTCATACTTGTGTAACTGTAACGCTAATAAATCCGATAATGTTGTTGAATCATCCATCTTGAAACGCACTTGAGTAGCCTGCATAAGCTCATGCCAATGGCGGTCACGAATTGCAGGATTCTGTAGTTCGGTAACCGCACGTAAAGAAGTCATTAAATTTTTAAGTGTTGCCTCTATATGTAAATATGGCTCCCAATTTCTAGTATCCTTATCCAACGCTCTTAATTCCTTACCAAATTTCTTACACTCTTGATCCATCGCTTCAACATCGATCTTCTTCCATGGCGTTGTCTTCCAATCCTCAATACATGACTCGATAACATAAACGAAATCCCATAGTTGCTGCAATCATTTAAAATAAACAAATTATTTCAGAGCTACTTCCAAATTATTTAAAAATTTTCTTACTTTCAGTATTTTTAACTGACTTCGTGTTTTAATTAATTTTGCAATATCAGGTGGCTGGAGTTCAAATAATGCTGCCGAATCTGTTAATTTTTTATACTCGTTCTCCATATGCAGCAGTTCCAGATTGACTTTGTCTAACGCCGCATAAACATTTGCACATGACATATTAAAGATCTAAGAAAAGAAAGATCAAGAAAATTAACGAATGGAAAGTGCTGAAAGGATAGAGAATAAAATCATACCGGAAGAGTTTCAAATTTCTCACGATACAATTTCAAACGGGATGTGAATAATTTTATTTGTTTGTCAATTAAATCGACTTGATACGCTTGTATTGGGCCAATCACTTGTTTCGCATTTAGGGCTAATTTCTTAACAAGATTCCATGTACCTGGTAAATCTGCGAACTAGAGAAAAGACGTAAATTCGATTTTTATTCTTCTTATTTTCATATTATCCGATGTAAACTAACCTGTTGAATTGTTTTGTCTGGCATTTCCACATTATATTCCTTCAAAAGTGTTGTCGTGTCCTTAAGTGGTTCAAACATATCATCTGTGTACAGTTTTCTCTCCTCCACCTGATTCAATATTGACAAAACCTTTAATAAAGCATTAAGATCCTCCTTTTGTACTTCCATACGCAGTATCTCGGTCGCTTTTACACAAAAATCTTCCAAATCTTGTAACGAGTCAATCACATGATTTACCAAATATTGTTTAAATAAGGAGGACCAACGAGATATTTCATTCAAGATGCCATACTTAAAGCCTTTCATATCAACTCGCAACCATATCCGAAATACATGCAATGCTTCCATATTACTAACCGTTTCATAGATCGCTGTATATCTATCAATCTGTTTGGGATATTTTGGGAAAAATATTTAATAAATACTCAGAGATGTCAAAATAATTTTTTTTTGCCTTACTTCATCTTGGAAACTTTTTAGCGAGGGATATATATCCTTAAGTGGCAGTGTGCCCTCGGTCTGTAATATTTCCAGCTCATCCGCTGTTAACGGGCGACCATATTTTAAAAATTGATTTAAATATTCAGTGCGGTCAACCATCCACAGATATGTGTACTGCCTATATTGCTTTAAGTACTCAAGTGCCTGACGGCAGGTATTTTTGACGTCATTTATCAAATCATTATTTAAACCCTCAATACGAGTATCAGTAGCCACGATTGCTGCCAAAGATCAGTAAAAATGGTTAAAATATTGGGTTAAGATAACACAAAAATCCTTACACTCATAAGTGATTTTAACGACTTCATCGTTGACAATTCTCGTCTCTTCTGGTGGCTGTGCAACACGCGGAAATACTTCACCCATATAGTATATTAGCATAATAATTTCCTCAAAGAGATTTCGCAAACCCGTGTGGGAGTCTTTCTTCAGATCAGGCATATAAACAACGTGTGGCACTTGTAAATCCATTTTCACTTCAAACACAGGTGAATTATGCTCGGTACGATTTTCCACCTCCATCATTATATATTTGAGGCTGTTCCTAACCGCTTGCTTGATTTCTTCTGCAACAATTGCGTCAACGTACTCTTCATAATCACGAAAGAGCAATATCTGAGACGGCGTTTTAACTAACTCAGGAATTATTTCTTCTTCATCTGCATTATCCAAATTAACTTGTAAAGCTTTAGCTAACTATTCACATAAAATAAAAAAAATTAAAAATTTTGTTTATAGAATTTAAGTTTTAATTCCTACTGGTTGGTTGGTATCTAGTTCACCCTCCTCTTCTTCCTCGTCATCTTCTTCTTCTTCTTCTTCATCATCGTTCATTAGCTCAGATTTTCTTCTCTTTAATGGCAAACGATGAAACATTCGGAAATTCTCGTCCATAACTTCTTCAATCAGTGCTTTAGTGACATTACACTCCTCGATACGATTCGCCATTGTTGTTTCTCGATCTTCAATATTCAGAAGCGCTTGATTATTATTATCCTTTCGTATAAACATTGGCACTTCTCCCCACTTCCTAAAACTCTCACAAATTGATTTTATATTTTCCTGTGTACAAACTATCCGCTTATGTAAATCATCAACTTGATCGTAAACATCATCAATGTATCCTTGCTCTGTTCAAGGAAGAAGATTAATTACAAGAGTAAACAAAATATTTTAAGAAGTCATCAGCAATTTGTACCAAAATTATTCCAATCTGCTGTGTTAATGGCAGCTTCCAATGCTTCATCGATTTCAATCACTTCACATTCAACTAAACTATATTCAGTCTTCTCAGTCTTTTGATGAATATAATTGTACCATTCGACAATTCGTGACAGCTTCATTGTTGCTTCCTAATTAATAAAGAAAGCCGTTAATTATCCAGAAAAGAATCTACTCTGTAATCTTTGGTAATTACCCATAATTCTTCTTCTCTATCATAAAATTCTAAGCCAACCTCATTAATCGGCTCAAAATTCATCAATTTTATATATTTTATATTTTTCAGTGCAGTTTTCAGCTAAGTGATTATCAGAAAAAAAAAAAAATTTTATCCAAAATTTAAGATAGAAAAGAAAACAAATTCACTCACTTCATCATCAAAATTCATTTCCAAAAGGCCTTGCTCGTTTTTGATCAAAATCTTCTTTGCCATATTCTCATTTATTTGATCTGGTAAACGACAATTCCATTCATCAAAGATTGCCTGCTCGAATTTTAATAAAATATCGATGATAATCTCATAACGTTCCATTTGGTATACACCTTCTTCGGTATCAAAAGCACTGGAATACAGGAATTTATTTATTTATTTTTTATTTTATTAAATAAAAAATAGAGAATGCGGATATTCTTCCAATATCTTACGGATATTCAAGATAAACAAATTCGCCATAGGATCGTATTAGTTTTTCTTTTAATTGTAAAATCCATACCAAAGCACCACAAACTGTTGGAAAACCAGGCGGAATGGGAAGACCCTAAGTAAAACAAAAAAGAATATTTTTTTAATAAAACAGAAAAACTAAATAAAAGAAAAAAATTACTTTGAGACCTAGTTGCTCCATATTTTCGATTCCCTCATCAAAGGCAAACTTTGTGGTATCCAATTCTTGACCGAATAGCTCAACAACATCCTTAAAACGATGCCCACACTCGCTATAAATAATTGGTCGATGCATTAATGAACCCAACATTTCGACTAACTGAAAGCAAAATTAATTAACTAAGAAGGAGAAAAGTTTAAAAAAAAAAACAAAAATTTTACTTTAGTCGCCTGATCCACATGAAAACAATCATCAAAAGCTAAATTAATTTGATAAGCTAATTTCCGTTCTAAAACATCTGCATGTTCTTCAAAAACTTTCCGTTCTTTCTCAAAATCATGCAAATGTGGATTTGGATCTAAAGGATCAAACATAATGTTAGTCCAGTGTCTATACAACATTTGGAAATCTTCATTAATCTAAAGCAAAAATAAAAAATAAATCCTGAGTAATAATGAAAATTAAAAAAGAAATAAAAAAATTAACCTCAAAAAGACTCCTACAAATAGCCCTACCACGTACACCACCAATTTCCACTTTATCTAATTTAATAAATTCATTTGCAGTTGTGAAAATATCCCGTATTTCGGATAAACGTTGTACAAATGCGTCAAGCCGCTTAAATATTGTTTTTGGTTTAAATGACCATAAAACGGGATTTGTATTCGGCTGAATATAGTTTGGCAATTCCTTTTCATACACAAAGAATTGTTCCCTAAAAGAATTAATTTATTTTAATGCTGAACAATCGATGAGAATAAAAACATTTTTTTTTGGTTGTTTTACTTGTAATAAAGGAAAATATCGATGGTGGCATTAATTTTAAAAAGTCCCTCGTCCACTTCACCTTGAAATATTGATCCGGGATCCAATGTTTTTGATGATAACGCGATCATCATATTGTTGATTAGTGTGAACAGCAGAACCATGTTGTTATTTGTACTGCAATACTGCGAATGGGCCCAGATTAAACAGAGAACATGAAGCAGCGGCCGTACCAATGGTTTTGTATCATCAAAATCAGAACTTTCGAATTGTTCCACCTGCTTTTGCTGTAAAAAAGAATTTCTTTTATTAAATTTTTCTATTTATTGCTGAAAAATAAAGAATCCACGAACCAGTGGTAAATAATATAAAGTCAAATCCCTGGCAATATGTAATGCAAGGACAATATTATTGAAAGTCGTACGAAATGCAGAATAATAAACGGAATCAATTCTCTCAAGAACTAAGCCGATGGTACGTGTTTGTGGGTCACGTAATTGATCGAATATATTTTCTAAATTTTTTAAACGGGCTGTCCAGTATGAAAACAAAGCCGATGGTAATGGATTCGGATCATCTTTAAACAGAACACCAACGTCCTCTTTCAACACTGCCTCAATTTGATCTGACCATTTCAATACGATTGCCTCTAGGGAATTTTTCATTTCACCATCACACATATCTAGTCTACCAGCGGCTATAGCTGTTGACGTGCTCATAACACGATCAATTGTCATTGGCATTGGTAATATCGTTTGATTGTTAATATTTCCACGCACCTAAGTGTGAAATTTAAATTTCTGATTAGAGATTCCTTACGACTTCCGAACTTCTATTACCTCAGCAATTATATTTCGTAACGTTTGGATCTGACTAACGACATCCCTTATAATGACATTTGGCCAACCTTCTTGATTGTTCGGATTCGTTAAGATTGGAAAAAATAAATTATCAACTAAGATGGACAAATCATCAACGGGACGTGGTGATATATCACCGTAATGTAACTCCTAAAGTTTATTTTCGTTGATCACTTAAATAATTGAACAAGAAAAAACAACTCAAACAAACCTGATTCATGTTGTCCAGGGTAAGGATTGTCGGAATAGTTTTTCGTATAAAATAACTATTTTTCCCTTTGGCTAGCGGTGGAAAATTTGTCATCGGCATTACAACGCCAGCCGGTGACACACTTATGATTAGTCTTTCCTGTATTGGATTCACTAAAAACTCCATAATTAAGTCCTAGGTTAGTAAAAAAAGAAAAATATTTTAACTTTGTAAAGCCGTAATGTCCGTGAAGATTGGACTTGTTTATTGCGGTTATTAAGTCAGGCAACTACTAAAAAAACATTTAAAAAAAAAAAAAGGTTTTAAATAGAACGATTGGATCTTGACCTTCTCATAATTTTCTATTTTAGAAAATATTACCGGACAAGCAACATAACGTGCTTATTTATAATGAAATGTTTAGTCCGGTTTCTGCATTTAATTTTTTTTTTCTTTTTTGTTGGATTATTAATGAAATATAAGTGAGTTGTCATAATGAATTATGATAGTCAGTAGCAGCAGTCTCTATTTCTCTCTGTCGTTTATTAAATATTTTTATTAATTTACAAAAGTTTTTCCAAGTCATAAAAAAAAAATGTCAAATATTTATGCAAAAGGAGCCATAAATTGTTGTTTGTCGTCAAATTTACGATAATAAAAAAAAAAGAGAAAAAAATTAATATAAGCACGCAATCAGATACTTTCACACAATATCGTTTTTTTATTATTATTATTTATGTGTATATTGAGCTTTCTTTGCTAAAATAACGACTAAGAGCCAATCAAAAACACTTAAAAAGTATTAACGGCATTTGATTGGTGCATTAAATTCCGCTAAAGCTTTTGCTTCAGTAATCAATATTTGATTTAAAATAAGAATATGCAAGAAACCTAAATAATAAATATGCAAATTTGATTTGTCTGTTGCGACCGAATGCATTTTTATATCTTGTTTGACTTCATTTGAAATTAATTCTTAAGGCCGCTGCTTTTATTATTTCGATTAAAACTAGGTTAAATCACGAATAATATTTGTTGTATTATATAAAGTTAAATAAAATAAATATTTATACGATAGAAAATACTACACTTTGGTGCTGACCAATGAAAAAAAAGCACAAAACAAATTATTTAATTTAATTTTATTATTTTTTTGTATCGCAAACCTTGAACTCATCATACGTTAACATTTTATTCCATTTCTCCACCTTTAAACGCATCGTCTTCATGCAATACGATCCAAAAAAATCAATTCTAGGATCAATGATTTTCTCCTTCTTTTTTGGATCACCCATTATCACAGTGGTTTATTCAAAATCTTCGTTCACAAATGTTTAATTATTTTTTATTGCGAAAGCTTTTAAGCAATTATTTTCTTTTCTTTCTTTTTAGGTTTTTTGTTGTTATTAAACAAAATTTCTGTATTTTGAAGCTTCTTGATTTCGTTTCTTTTTTTGTTTATTTAATTAAATTTTATTTCATTTTTATTGCATTGATTTATTGATTTAAATTATTTTTTTGTTAATTAATTAGAAAATGTCAGTGAATCTAGAACTAGATTCTAGAATCAGCGAGTAATTAAAGCAAAAATAAAAATGTTTAATAGCACAATGTCCTTTCCTCATTTGTTTATTGGTGCTATAATTGTGAGCTTTTAATGAGAGACTAATAAACAAGCTTTTATTATAGTTATTATAGTTTAAAGCTTGCTTTTAGTTAAATTCAATCATGATGTCCTTAGCACAGTGTCAGCTCTTATTATTAATTACATAGAATGTAGGAGATCGTTCAATTAAATTCAAATTCCTCATAATTTATCCACCACATAAACAATTGATCATTTGGGTTGGACGGTTAAAGCTTAATTATTTATTGTAGAAAGTAAATGATCTTGAAATGTCACTTTGATATTATTATTACAGCAAAAAAAAAATATTCATCAAATCATTGTGATTAAAGGGCTTTACAACCTGTACGATGTGGGTGGGTGTAAATTTCTAGAATTAAAAGAGTCTCGAAAACTGCTATAAATTGCTTTCTTTCTACGTTTAACGAATCGATTTAGAAAATTTAATTTAAAAACGAATAATACGTTCATTTCTTCAGCTAGTTGCCGACTTCTTATTACCTGGATTCCACTATTAATCACAAAACACTAATCTCAAGATAATCATAAATTTTCATTAAAGAAAAACGGACAAAAGCACAATAAAAATATAAATCAAAATAAAAATTACCGTGTAATTTAGATTTATTTTTATTTTTTATTTAACGTTTGGTTAGATTGTTTACCTGTAATAGCGAAAGCAACCTTTAAGCAATAATCAAAAAGTCTTTTATGAGTATTATTATAAATTATTTTTTTCTATATAATTATTAATGTTTGCCAGCTTTACCAGGTTTACCATAGAACACAAAGAGTGTGGCCTTGACCAAAACAACAATATTATCCAAAAAATCTCAATAAAACTATGACGCATATTAATAATAGTTTTTAATGAAAGTAATAAATAATAGAAATTTCGGTGAAAAACTTGACCGAGATTTATCGAAAAGTGCTGTAAACGTTACTGCTGCTTAAGGTATTCAAGTTGGTAAACACCACCGGTGTAAGACATTGAAAATAATTATTTTCTTTTTGCATTTGTTTTCTTGTGACTGCGTCGTTAGTGTCGATAACGTTTGAAATGTTAATTTATGCGCGACCCAGTTATTTTTATTTTTTTTATTTTCACATTTTGATTGTCGGTTGTGTAGCGGCGGCGGCGGCGATTTAAAAAACAGAAAAAAAAAATTGTTTTTCAGAATTTACTTTTTTACTATTCAAAAAAAAAATTTGTAAAATAAAATTAAACAAAACAGAAAAATTAAAATGTTATTTTTTTCTTCTAAGTTTTTTTTTGTTTTTTAGTTTCATACTGTGGTCCCAATTTACGGTGTACTTGACCGATATGCGTCTGGAGTAAACGGGCACGACAAAATACCAAACCACAATATTTACACGAGTATAGTGTTTGCTTGTTGTGTTCAAATTTACAGCCGTGCGGAACGTTTAAAATTTGCGATGATGTCTTATGGACAATTGGATATTCAGATATTTTCTCACTGATGTCATCATGCATTGAGGAGAGTTTCTCTGAGGCCCGAATCGGTAGCCTATGGTGACTTGGTTTTACTGTACGTTTTTTTAAATGTGCCGTTTTCCGAAGTCTATTCAGGTTTGCAGTTAATAAATCCTCACTCTGACAGGAATTTTCTTTTTCCTTTTCTTTTTCTTTTTCCTTCATCACAAATTTGTTTGGGAAAATATTCATTGGCTTTTGACTTGGAATATTCGCTTTATAATCCTTCACCCGTTGGGGTCCATATTTATCAAGGGATGTGTCACTGGTCATCATTGGCAATGGCTTAACGACTGGCAAATAGTTTTTCAAATAATCAATAAACTTGAGTGTTGTCAGACATAGCGAACACTTTGATTTTCCGAACTTGATGAAGTTCTCCAAATAAATTATTTGCTTGGCAACATTTTCGCAATTCACACACTTTCCGTCGCTTGTTCTCAGCGCAACAGGTTTATTCAGTTTCGCCTTAATAATCTCATTTGTTTCGTTCACCTTTTCCAAATCGACAATATGCTTGATTTCCTGTTCCTTCAGCTGATACGGTTGGTTACCTTTCATAAGACTTTCTATATGATCCGTGTTCTCATGGCACAAATGAAAATTTTCCTTGGCATTATCCCCAGCTTTAAAACTGGACAATACATGACGCATATCCAGTTTTTGTTTATCCTTTGGATTCTCATTAACACAATTATATGATGCGTGCTTCAATTTTTCCGACTCAATAATTTCATAATCTAAATTTGTAAAATGTGTTGCAGACATCGAAAGTTTATGCATTTTGTTGGCTTTTTTTTGTTTTGTTTTGTTTTAGAAAAACTAATTAACGAAAAATTTTTGTAAATCTTTTATGGATTTTTTCTGTTATTTTTAAACCGAAATAGAAAAGGAAGAAAAACTTTTTAAAATAATTTTTTTTTTTTCTTATTTTTTATTTTCTAAAAATGTCATATAATTACGATTTTGACGTCGGGGAAAATCCATGACTACTGGGATTTTTAAACAGACCACTTACGAATCATTATTCTAGTTCTAATCACTGTAGCTCAAGTTAGCTAAGTTGATGTGTGATGGTCAAATTATTTAATTAATTTAAATCGATAGGTAATTTAAACTGAAAAATGATATAAAAAAAGATAGGGAACGGTTTTAAAAGTGACTTTTAAGGTGATTTCCCAAAGTAATCGTTACGTTTTCTGATTGCACAAAGTTGTATACGATGAAGAGTAAAAAAAATAAATGACCGCGCGTTTAAAATCTGCGCAGGCTCTATATTCAAGTTTTAGTCAGTAGTTTTTTTTTGTTTTCTTTATTTCTTACAATGTAAGCCACCCACCTACACATACGACGGTTTTTTATTGTTAAAAGAAATTAAAGGTGATTGCTGTTGTTGCTTTTATTATTAGTGTTATTATTTGAGGTAAGGGTTGCGTGTTTTCACACCATAATAACACAACAACAACAACAGCCACTAAAGCTAAGTAAAATAGAGAACAACAAAAAAAAATTATTAAAAAGAAAGGAAATCCTTTTGCATGGCCATTCAGCAGCTACACAACATAGAACGGACTAAATAAAAAAAAAAGAATTTATTTTTAATGAAGAGAATTACTAATCGTGAATTTCAGTAAGTTAGTTGGTCGCAGTTACTCGAGCAGAGCTGACACAAAAGCTTAAAAGTAATAAAAAAAAAAAACAGAAACTTTTCCTAGTGACACTTCAATAACAAAAACTTAAAAAGCTTTTACTATCACTGCCAGTGTTGCTGCTATTTGTTGTTAAAAACTTTTTTTTTCCGTTCGTTCTTTTTTTTTTATTGTTGTCTTACAAAGTTGTTTTCGCGCTTAGTGAATTTCTGTGCTGTGTTGTGCTGTTTGGTGTTTTCATAATTATTATTGCAAATTGTCATTAAATAAATTATTTTTCTTTTTTTTTAAAGTGTTATTAAGTTAAAAGAAAAGTTTTTTTTTTGTTTTTCTTTTTAGTAGTTAAATAGTTTTCTTCACTTTACTAACACGCGTTGCATTGAGTATCAAGTTCGTTCGTTTGTACGTTCGCGTACAGAGCAAAAAAAAAAAAATAAAAATCTTGTTGTTGTTGATTGTAAATAAAATGAATTTATGGTAAATTTATTATATTTATTAAATTTATATATATGTATATATATAAATATTTTCTTTCTATAATATAAAATTATAAAAAAGTGGCCAAAATTTACATAACCTAATAAATGTGTAAATAAGTTTGCATAATCTGTTTTCTACCCACTTTTTGCAGTTATTTCTTTCACCCTATGTAAATACATTTTTTTATTCTATAAATACTGTGTGAAAAATACCTACGTATGCTATGTTATACATATTTAGCTTTTTATAAATAAATTAAATTTCTTATTAAATAGCAAAAAAAAAAAAAAAAATTAAATAATCAGAGTCATCAAGAAACGATCATTCTTGGCATGCGATTTTACTTTACTTTAAACAACAAAACAACGTCAACAAATATTTTTTGCTGTTTAATAATCTTTTATTGATAAAAAAAATATGAGCTTTTTGCAAAATAAATAGTTGAAAGCTTGTTAAAATAATATTTTCCAAGTAAATGAAACGAAATGTAATTTTGTTTTATTTCTAAAAGCTTTTAAAAATTTGCCTAAACGGTTGTAACAACTTTGTCCTTTTACTGTAGTGTTTCTGTTGGTCATTACAGACAAATCACCGTATTTTAATAGCTGATTGGAAAAAGTTTATTGTTTAAAACCTTTGAAGATTTCAGGAACCATTCTTGCTTCTTAACGAACATTCTTTGAATTAAACACATCGAAACGGTTGTTGAAATAAAACCAGCTGTTATCCTTGAAGCAGTTTCATTCTTGTGACGCTGCATTGGCACTAATACTCCAAAGTACCCTAAACAATGTGACGCTTCTAAAATAACACAAAAACCCCAAATCGATGGCCTAACATTAAATATCCTCAAACCGTGTCTGCATCTATCATTGATTCAAAATAAAGAAAATAAATCAAATAAACAAAAAAAAAAAAAAAAAGGAAAAGCAATAAAAGAGAAATTCGTATCGATAATATATTTATCGTGTTAAAAATTATTATTAACTTGCCACATAAATAAATTTTCATTTCTATTTTTGTTGTATTATACGATAATAACCACGATAAAAACATAAAAAAATACAAGAAAAATAAAATAATTAAGAAGCAGAGTGGAAAAATCAATCAATCAATAAAGAAAATTTTATTTTTTTTTTTTTTATTTTTGTTGTTTAATTTATTAGCCGTGAAATTGATAATTTGGGTAATAAAAAATCGCGAAATTCGATATTTTTAAGAAAAAATAATAATAATAGTTTCAGAATATTATCACCTGTCTGCAGGTGTTACTAGTGTTATTCGGCCGTCTTCTCTTATACCCGTCTGTCTGCACTTAAATGTAAACAAAAATTACCCCGGAAAATAGTCTGTAAATTCTCTAGTGGAATTTTTTGCTTCACTTTTCAAAACTAAGACAAGACATTTTTTGTGACTGTATATTTTCCTATTTGTTTGCCTGTTTTGTTATGGATTATTTAGTGATTTCTATCGAATTTATTATTATTCACGTTTATAATAATGTAATAAAGTGACGTGTTTTTGTTGTAGGACGCGTTACCACGGTGATTATCGCCATTCCATGGTCGATAGAATAAAATTTTTGTTGTTTCCCTTTTGTGTTTTTATACAAACTAAAAATAAAAAACAACAAAAACCATATGATTCTCAGGGTATTTATTAAAGGACGTGATTGTGGTCTCTTCACGTATACGAAAAAAAAAACTCAGCTAATAAATGTGACCAACTGTTGTTGAGATTTTTTGCTTTTAATGGCAGTGGGCACCACCACCACGACTGCTTTTATTATAAAATCCTTCGCTGATTACATTTCTTTTAATTATTTTTTTCTAATTTATTCATAAGGAAGTTTCTTAGTTATAATAATTAAAGTAGGTCGCCCACCCAACAATACAATAATTAAAAAAATAAATTACAAAAAATTTGTCACCCTGCTACACCAATAACTAAAAAAGGTTATTTACCTTCTAGTAACCAAAAAAAAAAAAAACCTCTTTCGCTTCTCAAAAAAACTCTTTTTCCTTGATTGATTTATTTAATGAAAAAGCAATAAAAAAAAAAAGTTTTTTCTGTTTAATACAAAAAGTCTTGGAAGTTAATAATAATAATAAAAATCCTTGTTAAATGTCAAGACATTTTCTTCAAAAAAAAAACGATGGAATAAGGATTTTCCCCACCAAAATCAATTTTATTTCTTAATTTTCATTCGTGATTAGTTTTTCAGTTTTTTTTTTTGATATTTTGGAACCAAAGTGATTTTTGTAAATAATTTTTTATTAAAGACAAGAAAAATTTCATTTTAATTGTGTGTGTGTGTGAAGATAAAAAAACATTAAAAGATAAGAAATCAACAAAAAAAAAATGACGAGGTGAAAACGGAAACAATCAAAAAAAAAAACTAAGCGAAAAGTAGAAAGAAAAAAAGATTTTTTTTTGTTTAATAACAAATGGAGCATGAAATGGAAAAGGATAAAAATACTGAGGAAAAAGTTAAATCACTGTATGAAGAATCATGTAAACATGAAGACAAGAAGCTAACGAAAGGTTGTACAAGTTTAATGTATGCCTGCCAGCAGGGACTAAACTCAACGGTTGTGAATGAGCTAAGAAAAAAGGTAAAAATGTTTTAAGAAAACTCATTTCTGTTCGCTTGTAGCAGTTGTTGATGCACTACAAATATGACCTAAATAGTAATTTTTCAGAAGTTTTAATATTTACTATCGTGTCTTTTTGTTTATTCTTCCAACTGTTTGTTTTCGGAGGTTTATTGTTGTTTCCATTATGCCACCTTCTCACCCATGATTAGCGAAATAAATTTCCTAATGTTTTGTGCAGTTAAACACAGAAATTGATCAGTAATAATAATTTGCAGTCAACTACTTTGTGTGAATATTTAAAAAAAAACTTTTCAGTTATGATTCGAAAGTGTCAAGTTTCAACATTTTTTAAAATACTCCACAACGAAATCAAAAATAAAAAAAACTTTCGCCATAAATCACTCAATAAAGATTTGCGATAAAAAAAAAATCTTTTTCTCTTTTAAACAAAAATCAACTTAGCAAGGATCCTTTTCCATAAAAAAAAAATAAAAATCATAAATCAATTCTGTGGCAGTTTTGTCTCGGTTTTTTTTTTGCTTTTTTTGGTTCAGTATTTTCGATTTTCTTTCCACAAGTTAATGGACTTTTCGCTTTTAATTATATTTTGCTGGTCAATTTGGTGGTGACCAAAAAGTTTCTTCACTTTTGTAAAAAGCGTTCAAAAAGCAATAACCTTCAGTTATGTGGTTTGTTATGTTCGTTCAATGGAAGAATGTAATAAAAAACAAAAAAAAAGAATTAAAAAAAACAACCACCTAAAACCCATCCACCCACAAATAGTGAATTTTGATGAATATTTATGTAATCAACTGACCTACATTCGATGGTTTTTCTACAGAAAATTAAATAAAAGCAAAGCATAGAAAATACATTAAGAACGAATAAAAGTTTTGACGAAAAGCTTTCTTTTGTAATTAAATGGCTAAGCTTAATGCTTAAGCTAAAGTCAAGCTAATAAAAAAAAAAAAAAATTAAACCACAGACTACGGGTTAGATGGGTGATTTTAATTCAAACAAATTGAGACAAACATCGTCTACATTAATCTCAGTGCTTTTCTTGTATATTTTCCACTAAATAAAAATTTCTGTATTAATCCTGTTAAAGCTCGTTTGACATTTTATTTATTCTGGCTTAACAATTATTAATTAATTGTAATTCTTAATCTGTGATTATATCTTAGCGTGTCATGTTGATATTTTTTCACTCCACACAAAACCAAAATATAAATCAAAAATATTTTTTTTTTATCGCTTATAATTCAAGGACGAACTAAACAACATTTCATTTTGAAGGCTAATTCCGTTGAATATTTATAATTATCGGAATTTACTTAGTTATAAACCAATGGGTCATTTGGGGTTTTTTTTTTTTTTTTTTCTTAAGAAAATGTAAGGATTGTGCGACCTAATTTATATAAATAAACGGGGTCAGTGGTGGAAATTTTTCTAATAACAATAATAAAGCTTTTGTGTCCCTTTTTCAGTCGGGAAGCAATTAAAATTTCAGTATTTTTCTATATTTCGGGTAGAAACTTTTTCTTAATTACATAAAAATTGGGCTTAATGAGGCAGCAAATTATTTTATTTTATAAAAATAGAAACAAGACACAACTGCCTAATGTCTTTCAACATTTATAAAAAGCTTAAAAACACGACATAATGATTTATTTACATCGATACCGAAATTTATCTGATTCATTAACAAAGCCATAATAATAAAAATTCTATAAATACCTGGTGAATAATACGCACTTTGCCCTTGAGACAGTTTAATTTTCTTTTAATTCACTGTTTGCTACACAGCACAAGTGTTTCGTTCACCAATTTCAACAACAAAACTTATTAATTTATTAATTAAAACAAAAGTAAAAAAATAATAATTAAAACAGAACACAGCATTAAAAATCCACTAATAAACTGAATTGGAACTCTTAACGCAACGGCAAAAGTGTAAACAAGTGTTTGGTTACTACAAGGATTTACAAATTTTGTTTATGATTTCTTTGGAATTAGAATTTTTTTTTGTTTATTGTAAACATGAGGCGGTAACGTGGTTATACAACAAAACCTAATTGTTGTCATGGTTGTTGTTATTATTATTGTTGTTGTTTGTTTACCTATTGTATTCGATTGTTTTTAAATTTTTGTTACTCTCGTTTCTATGCTACGGTCGCATGGCAGTCGCACCTCGGTATTTTGTTGTGGACATAACCTGCACAGAATTAAACGCCAAAATAATGACTCTGAGCGCTTGTTTTATTAAAATTCGTTTAATCAATGAATGTAGATGATATCAACCCTTGATACAGAACGAAATAATGTTGTTAGTTCACTGAAAAACACCCCAAAAAAAAGAATACAAATATTGAGGTTAAGTGAGGTGCAAACTGATATTCTGTTGTTTTTTTTTTCAGCCAAATACAGTACATCGACGTGATAAAAAAAATAAAAGTGCCTTACACTATTGTAGTGGACAAAGGGATTTAGTGGCAGCTGCTAGTGTTGCGATGGCCGCCCCAGACTTGATGGAGTCACCTGATGAAGATGGCTTTACACCACTTCACTTGGCTGTGATACAAGGAAATATGTCGCTTGTTAATTTGCTATTAGCTAGCAATGCAGATGTAAATGCTTTGGATAATGAGGGTCATTCGGTTGTACACTGGGCTACAGGTAACTAAAGATCAAACCACCTACAAAAATTTTCTTTTTAAAATCGTTCATTCGTATTTGTAGTTTGTGGCGAAATTGATGCTCTAAGAGCTGTGTTAAATGCTGGCGCAGATGTTTCTATACCAGACGTGAATGGTGGAACACCATTGCATTATGCAGCACAAATGTGTGGTGCCAACTATGATGGGCGGACAGGTTCCGCGTCATCGAAATTAGCATTACAAGTACGCTTTATAGGGCACAACTAAAAAAAAATTCAAACCAAAAATTCTTTATTGTTTAGATTCTAACGACGTTACTAGAACATCCAGACTCATCAGTTGAAGTTGTTGATAAGGATGGACGTCAACCGTTATTATGGGCTGCGTCTGCTGGCTCTGCACAAGCTGTGTTGGCTTTAATTAAGGCTGGGGCCAGAGTGGAAACAGCAGACAAGTAAAATTATGAGTTTTGCTCTCTGATTACAAGTGAAATAAATTTAATTTTCTGTTCGTTTTAGAGATGGACTAACCGCACTACATTGTGCAGCATCGCGAGGACACACTGACTGTATCGATGCTCTTATAAATTTATGCGGGACTCCCACTGATTTAATTGGTTTGTTTAGCCCTTTCTTTAAAACATTAAAATCTAATAATAATTTTTTTTTATTGTTTAGATTCTAATGGATGCACAGCTCTGCACTATGCAGTCACATTAGGTCATGCTGATGCAACTGCTCAGTTATTAGATCTGGAAGCTGATCCGAATAGACAAGATCGAAAGGGTAGAACACCTGCACATTGCGGATGTGCAAAAGGACAATTCGAAACAGTTAAAACTTTAGGTTTGTTTCTTACTTTAGAAGAAAGAGCACAATAAAGTTTGTGAAACACTTTTATTTTAGGTGCCAGAAATGCGAATTTGTGGCTAAGGAATGCCCGTGGTGATTTGCCAATACATGAAGCAGCGTCGTCTGGTCGACGAGAACTAGTGCAATGGTTGTTACTACAACGCCCTAATCAAATAAACACAACGAGCAATGACGGCCGTACACTGCTGCACATCGCAGCTGGTCATGATAGCACGGATATGTGTAAAGTGCTCTTGGATATGGGTTCGGAAGTTAATGGCATCTATCGCACACCCAGAAATGTTGTAATGACCCCAATTGATTGTGCCTTGCAAAAAGGACACCGGTCAACTGCAAAATTCCTGCAGTTATATAATGGATTACCTGCTAGTAAATTGCAACTGTCCGGAAGCAGACCTCACAATATAATAAACGATCAGGAACTGGTGAAACCACTGAAATTTAGTGAAAAAGAGGAGAAAGATCAGGCAGACTTATTAAAGCCGAATCAGAAACGTTATGTAGTATATGTTAAGCGATCGGATTCAGAAGAGGTTATTCCGATGCATCCGCCTCGGAGAAGCAGGCACAAAAAAAAACTTTGTTCTCATCACCAGCGCAGAACTAGTAGTTGTAGTGAGAATGTAATTATGCATAGATACGATAGTTCTAGTGATATGAATAGATCGAAAAGTAGTTTAGAATTATGTAGAAGAAGAATGTCACGGGATCAAGAGAAGTACGGCGACTCATCATCAGGTGAAAATTATTCTTCATGTGAAGAGTGCGCACGATACGGTAAATACAGAAAACTAAAGAAGCATCATTCCTATGACAGGCGACGAAAATCACATGGATGCGAGTATCATCATGAAGATTTAAGCGATGAGCGAAGGCGGGAACGACGCAGAAAACGAAAAGAGAAGCGAAAAAAGAAAAGTGAATCGGATAAATCGGAAAGTTCATCAGATGAAACGGAAATTTATGTTTGCAAGAGAAAACGTTCGAAGCAGCGAGGAAAGCATAAAAAGAAATACATAAAGGATTCGAATGGTGATGATACACAGAAATCCGATCACGGGGCAATGAAACCAGATGAGGATTTTGTAAAAGGTTACGAAATAACAATTGCAATGGAGAATCAAGGAGCAGAAAGAAGGCAAGGAAAATCTACAATTCAGAAGACTCAAGAACCAACAAAAATTGTTTCGGTGGAAACACAAACACGGCCATGCTCAGCGAAACAAGAATCATTAAAGAAACGACCTCAATCAGCGAGAGTATCATCAGCACAGCGTAAGCAAAAGCAGCAACAGGATAAACAGGTGATTATAGAAGAGCCATGTGTTGAACAAGTGAATGAGAAACAGATTCAAGCGACACCAAACATTGATCCATTTTCTAGAGAAGACTTTAGCGATGATGGAACCAGTGAAGGTGGAGCTCATCAAGTCACAACCCAAGTACAAATTCACTCCATTGCTGAGCCAATGGAAAATGAAGAGGATGATGGCAAAGTGACTCAGGGCGAAGAAGAACACAAAGATACAGATGATTTCTTGACGGATGCGACATATACAATCGATAATCTAGATTTATCCAAATATCAATTAGAGCAATTGGAAGAACAGCAGAGACAAGAGTCTATAGAAAATGAGGAAATGGACAATATATATGATCTTTCTGGTTTAAGATCCCCTGAAGAAAGTCAAACAGCAAGAGATATGTCGGAACAAATGGATAATGAGATTATTCAGAAACAGATTGATGAAGAAGAAGAAGAACTTAGTAAGAAAGAAGAAAAGAAAGCAGGCAAAATAGAAGCAAAAAAGTTAAAAGATTCATTAGATAGAGGAGAATCGAAAGACAAAAGAGAATTAATGGAGAAGAAAGAATCAAAAACTTCTAAAGAATCAAAGGATTCAAAAGAGAAAATTGATTCCAAAGAGTCAATAGAAAAAGGTGAAACGAAAGAATCAGGAGAAATTCAAAAAAGTTCAAATATAGAATCAGCATTCATAGAATTGGACTTACCAGAAGAATCGCCATTGCCTGTCAAAACAAAAAAATTTTCTAAAGAAAAATCCATCGATCGATCATCATCAAAAAGGAATCTTACTGCCAGAGCGTCTGAGCCCGCATTTAAAAATATACAACCTCCACCAGCACCACCTCCCTTATCTAAAAAATTATCAATGCTCCAAACATCGTCTCCTAGAAAAGAAAGTGCGATTCAGGTTTTGGATGACGTGGACTCACCTGACGCAATGAATGATACTAGTCCGGAACACAGATTTATAAAAGTTGTTGATGAAACGCCAAGAAGGTCTAGGCGCCCAGTAAATGCAAAAGATAAGAAACTAATCCGCAAGTCATCTTCGAGTAGAATTCCATTAAAAAGCCAGGCAAGTTCTGAAGAAATATCAAATAAAAAAACATCTTCGAGCAAAAAATCAAAATCACAAGATGTTTCACCTCATTCCCGGCCACCATCAGTCATTGTTAAAACGCGAAAACCTTTAGTCAAAAAGGAAGATACTTTTGTTAAGAAATCAAGTAAAAAAAGTTTCACGTTAATTCAGCAGGACACTGAAAACGATGCGGATCAAATAAGTGACGAAGATTTAGATGATGAACCATTGGATATTCCACCACCTCCAAGTTCACGTCGTTCGAGTTTCACTATTGTGGATGACTTACCGATGGTCACGGGCAGCAAAGAAAATTCAGATAGCATTGAAGACTCTGAGGAAAGTCTGAAACAAAGTTTTCAAATAATCGACCCCGATGAAGACTCATCACCGGTACCAGTAACTAAGAAGCCAGGCACAGCAACATTACTCTCAGTAGACAAAGTTGAAAAGCCACCTAAAGGTGAAAAAGTAGTTAAAGCCGTTAAAGTGTCAAAAGCTGAAAAAACTTCAAAGGTTGAGGAGGCTGTTGAGAAAATTGAAGAAACAGTAAGTGCAGAGCCTGACTCATCACCAATTAAACCTCCCACGTCTGCGGGCAGACGAAAACGTTTAAAAAAGCGAACGAAAAACAGTAAATTATCCGATGAGTCCGACGACGAGAATTTTTCTGATAAAAATAAAGGCTCAGAGCAGCAGCATAGTAAGGATCAAGATTCCGGGTTTGAACCTAGTCCTAGGGCTATTAAAGCAAAGAGCTACAGTCCACGGAATATACATACAGCCTCGCATCTACCTCGAAAGCCGGCTTTCACTATGATAGAAGAGAGATCCCAAAGTGGCCGTGTGCTAGGAAGAAAACCAGGCGACCAAAACGCAGTTAATATGGCAACAGTCACACAGTCGATTCAGCGAAACATTCGAAGGTAAAATCCAATGCAAATCTGTAACATTATCCAATTATTGAATTCCATTTTCCAGGTATTACATGGAAAGAAAAATATTTCAACACCTACTAGAGCTGAAGAGCCTACAAATCCGTTCAAATAAAACCAATGAAGCAATGTTGGTCAAGCGAGCGGTTGATGATTATCACAAATCAACAGAAGCACTGGGCTACGAGACAGGGACAACATTGCGAAGGTATCCCATGCAGGAGTACACGTTCAAGAATTTTGAAGTTTTTTTATATGAAACCTTGAAAACGCTACAAAAAGCGGGAACCTACAACTTCCAAAATATTTCCGATGTCTACCGGGAGGCAGAACGACGATTATCACCTAAATTGAGATCGTATGAGAAAGCCCTGCACTGCACTACGAAAACACATCGATGTTTACATGCTGCTCACGCATACACAGGAATTCCTTGCGCTGCTTACAGTAAGTATTATAGAGAATTTCATAAATGTACAAAGCTCTAAACACTCAAATAATTGCAGTTCCAATGATGAACCACCACACCGTTCCAAAGTTTGGATTTGGAAAGTATAAAACGTCAGGCATTAGCCGATTTTATCTACCAAAAATATTAACAACGCAAGCCCACTGCGGCAATCGAATGGCATTAGAATTGTCACATGGCGAAACCAAACAGTTGATTCCGCTTCCATCTGATAAATTGGACAGCAATAAGCGTTACTACGTGACATTTACGGTTAAAGGTAATGAACAAACACCAGTCACTAACCAGTCAACAACACAGGAGGAACAAACCAGCAGTGATCCAGCAATTGCAAGCAAAGCTGACTAAAGAGAAACTTCTTTACGATCACCACGAATCAGTTTAAATCAGTTAACTAATAAAAAATGTAAAAATGGCTTCCAGATTGTCTTCGATAAATAAAACGAAAAAAAAAAAAATTCATACATTCCGGGGATGTATTCTTTGGATTCACACATCCCGATTGATAAAACATTGCATTAACTAGACATTTCTGCACTTTTTCTTTTTCATCTCTGTAATTAATACGAAGAAACACCATTTACAAGTCTTAATTAATTAGTGAAGGAAGCAAATCCAAAAAAATCTTTGTAGCTGCACACCGAATAATCCATTATGATGATTTTTGCGTTAACCTAAGAAAATAACGAATTAAAAATGTCACTGCCAGTAATAAGAAAAATCTAAATATGCAGAATCATCATCAATAAAATTAATTAATTTAAAAAAAGGAGGAAACATTTACCTTTTAAGTAGAGCAAATAGCAAATTTCTGTAAAAATAAATTATTTAATTAATTAATTATTTCTAGTGTCATTAATTAATTAATTATTAATAAAAATCCAAAAATTAATTTCTTTTTCTTATTTTTATTTACAATATTTATTTTTTTTTTGTTCGCCCACTTTTTTCACACATCCTTAATTAAAAACATTTTTTCTCTTCTGTTCTGTTTTCGTCACATATTACATTACTGACACCACTAAAAAAAACTTTTCCATTTCCTTAAACTAATAGTTAAAAATGCAAAAATAATTTTCTTTTTTCTTTTTTCTTTTTTAATTACGCATTTATGTAATATTTATAATTAAATTAAATTAAATGAAAAAAAAAAAATGCTAATTATAAAAACTTAATTAAATTAAAATTAATATAAGAAATAAAAAATTGGTAAACGGTTTGTTCCTGAAATTATTATTACTGAATTACTTGTACCCAATACAATTGAATATTCTGTGTGTAATTCCTGACTAATGATTTTGTACATTATGTGACTTTGTAAATAAATTAATTAAATTAAACTTAAAAGCTTAAATATTAATAATAACAAAAACTAAAAAAAAAAGAAATGATGGGTTGAAATTTTGAGGAGTTTTTTCTGTGCTTTTAGCTTTTTCTTCAGGTTTTTTATATGAGATTTTGAACGTTTAGAGAATACGGCGGGATATGGACTATGATTGGTTATCTGATTATTATCAGCTGTTATGTGATTGGTTATTGATTTGTGCTAACAAATGAAAATGAAAAAAGTGAATCAACGTTATTCCCAACTATAAATCCTTGTAAATTCTCACAAAATCATTTTACTAAAAATAAAAAAAAGACGAAACAAAGCTTTTAATTAAAACTTCATTAAAGTCTACGTAAACTTTTTTATTCATGTGAAACGGGATAAAAACCATAAAATTCATTAAAAAAAACAAAAAAAACTTTCTCATATAAAAACCAAAGATAAAAAAAAACTCCTCAAAATCACACGAAATAAACAAAAAAAAAAACTTTTTAAAACGTTTTAATACTGATATAAAAAGAAATAAATAAATTAACAATAAAGTAAAACCGGTATACTATAAAAAAAAAGCTTAATCTAATTTCACTTTTCTTCGTTTCCTTCATTTCTACACTGTTGCTCCTTTTTCCGTTTTTTTTTGATTAAAATGTTTCTTCTTTATTCTTTTCACAATTTTTTAATTTAATTTACCTTAAACTTCTAAAATATAATTTTATTTTTCTTATTTACATTTATTTAATTTTTAACGAAATTTTTTCTTGAATTTTTGTGTAAAATCATTATGTTTGTGTTTCAGCTGTTACTGCTGGATACTCAATTTCACCACGCGGTAATATTAAATCAGGATCTAAAAGTAGAAAAAGATAAAAAAAATGCAAAACAAAATTTATTAATTAGCTTTGCTTGTCCAAAAAGCTTATTTTGTGTCTGGTTAAATAAAAGAAAAGTTTAAAGACAAATAGAAATGTCCTCCACCAATCAAAGCAACTCTCTATTCAATATGATTTTCATGATTTAATCTGATTGGTTTAGATTTTGTTTCATGCACTCGACTACGTCACATTCTTCATTACTAACGTAAATATTATTTTTTATTAAACGAAAAAAAAAAACACTCAAAGATTAGAACAGAAATTCCTTAAAAACAAAAAAAAATTCTCTACGTGATTTTGACTAAAAAAAATAAAAAGCACAAAAATCCATAAACCCACTCCTGCCAAAAATACAAAAAAATCGCTAAAATTAAATTTATAACGAAAAAATAAAAACTTTTGTAAAACCAACACAAAAAAAAAACTCTCCAAACCAACACATTGTCATAATTTGTGACAAAGTGGACGCGTAGCTACTACAAGCAAAAAAAAAAAAACATATTTTGCGGTTAATAAAAGCAAAGACAAGGCAAATTATGAGCTGGTGCCAAAAGAAAAAATTTCGAAACAATTATCGTAAATAACTTTGCAGATGTTAAGCTTTTAAATAATTTTATTTTTATTGACTTAATAGTTAGTTGTTGTTGTGGGTATAAAAAAGGATTCAACCGTCACTGACAATTATCAGTTCAGGCAAAGTAAAAGCTTCGTTAATTGTTAAACAAAACCAAAAACAAAACAAAAAGATAAATGCAAGACATGCACAGTCAATTAATTCATTAATAAATAAAACATAAAAAAGCATATATTAATTAGATAAAAGCTTTAATAATAAACAAAACAATAAAAGCATAAACCACTAAAAATGGTTAATAATGTGTAATGAGAAATGGTACCATTTAGACTTGGCTGTGAATATTGGACAAATCCCTCTGTTATATAACGACTGCAACGACTAGCTGATACACGACTATGCCGTATATCAGCTGATCGTGAGAATTCCTCATCGAAACCATCATCCTCTGCATACATTGATGGTACATCTTTTCTAGCAGGCCTACGGCGTTAATAACAACAACAACAAATACATATATAAGTGTCACAAAAACAAAAAAAAAAAAAATTAGAAAATATCACATCCAATTACACATTTCCACCTACACATGAGAAAATATAAATAATTTTATACACCCACCCCCAGATAAGGGAAAAACCGAAAAATAATTTGATTTCTGTGTTCGATTTTCTACTCTAAATTAAAGCTAAAAAAATAACAAAAAAAGAAAAAAGCGAAGAGAAACTTTCACCTAACAAATGACAGTCAATAAACGTTATTAAAATAAACATACACACACACTTGCACATAGCATTTTTATTATTATAAATAGTCAGCTTTTCTGTCACCACTCTGTTATAGCTTAAAGCAAGCTTTTATTGGTGCTACTTTCGTTTTTTTTTTTGCATCCATTCAAAGTCAACCAAAAGGCCAGGTGAAAACAGAATGTAATGAAAGGCAGAAAAAAAGTTTTTTTTTTTTCTTTTTATTAATTTAATTTCTATTACAAACCTCATTCGTTTTCTGACTTCTTGAGGCTCAGGTGGTTTTGGACGACGTCGTTTACACACAGCCACCGTACCGGCCACTATAATTGACGTTACAACAACACCGCCTGCTGCTATTATAGCTGCTAAAATTACCATTGTCGATTGCTTTTGCTTATCTTGATTAGACGTTTCAGCTGGTGTTGGATCCTCAGATATAATAGTTTCGTCTACTTTATTTTTGGTGACATTTATTGTTATTATTGGTGGTTGGTAGATGGTGGTGGTAGTTATCAGTTGTGGTGAAAAGAAAGGGAAAGAAATTTTATGTATGAGCTTAGAATGTTTATTCAATGTTCGATTATGTACGCCACTTCATACCGTATGGTGTTTGTTGGGAGCCCACTCTAACCCGTTCTATAACAACGGGCGGTTCACTACGCCCTTTTGCATTTACCGCATACACATGAAATTGATATTCACGACCTGGCTCCAGATTTTGTATTGTAAATTGTGGCATGTTCTCTTGTAATCGGTATAAAGGTGCTAGTGTTGCCTTTTTTTTTGTTGCGTTATTTAATTAATTAAAATTAATTAAAGATGATTATATAAACAGAATTGTTATTTGATGATTATTACCTGATCGTTCATTGTTGATATTTCGTTATCTATATCGTCGATGTCACGTGTGGTCTCCGTTTGTACGGTAAGTGGTGACCCACCTACAATCTCTAGAAGAAAATGCTGCATTAGTCCACCATCAAAACCGGCTGCACAGACAACCTCCAACATTGTATCGTTACGTAATTCGCATGCTCGTGGTGGCTCAGGTATTTCTGAAAAAAATAAAATAAATTTTATTCCAGCATTTTTCCTGTGAACTAAATAATTTAGTTGTACTCACTCGCAGGTAAAATATGCACTAAGCATGGACTTGCTTGACGTCCAACTGAGTTACTCGCCCAACATGCAAGCGTAACCAATTCTGAATCCGATTGTGGCAAATATGTCATCATACTGACTAGCCCATTTGATGTTATACGAGAATTTAAAACCTAAATTAAGATAAAAAAAATAAATTTATGCAGCATAGAGCATGTTTTTTGAGCTTTTTATTTTTGATTCAACTAACCGGTGACACATTTCTCGTGTTGTTATATGTCCAACTAAAACGAATGGATTCGGGTGGATCAGCCTCAACTTCACACTTGACAGAGATTGAATGCATGTTCAAAGCACCAATTGATGTTTGCTCTGATCCAGGTTTACAGCGAGGCGAAACTGCAAAATTTATTTGTCAAAAAAAAAAAAGAAAGAAGAAAAATGTTTAAAGCTGCAAACAGCGACGAATAATTTAAAAAAAAAAAAAACAAGGATGAATTTTGCAAGGATTTGTAACCACCAAAAATAGAGGAAATGATGATGAAGAAAAAAAAATTGAATCGAATTGAATGTCCTGAGAATTTTCTTCATAGATTAAATTTTGTTAGTTTTGTTAAGGCACAAACAGAATAAAAAATAATTAAAAAATAAAAAACAGGAAAACCAAATTTACCAATCGGTACTTACATTGCACTTTTAATGTTAACGACGAGCTTCTTGTTTCACCCTCAGTATTTGATGCTGAGCAGGCATACGATCCAGCACTTTCCCGTTCCAAAAATATTAAATGTAACGTTTCTGTGTTTTCACCAGACATCCTCATTCCCTAAATAAACAAAAACAACAACAAAAAAAAAGAAGAAAAATTAATTTCATGGCGCAAAATAAAATTCATCCAATCAGAGCGCACAGAATAACTCAATTTTCTTAACTCGCTCCTTCATACGATTGGATTTTTTTTTTATTTCTTCTCCTTACATCGAGTAAATTTTTCATTATTCAACCGCAGAGTTTTTTTTTTTATTTTCTATTTTCTTTTATCATTAATTCAAAAGATAAATGTAAGCTTTAACCAGATGGTTTTAAGCTCGATTAAATTTTAATTTTAACTTTCTTTTTGTTTTTTTTTTTTTTTTTTTTTTTTTGTGAAAACAAAGTAGAAAGTTAACTAGAAAAACATACACGAAGTATTTTCTTGTTGTTTATGAAATTAGTACATTGATGTTTGTTTGCGTTTTTATTTTTATGTTACACGCATATAAGAAATTTCCTTTTTTCTTTCTTTTTTGATAAACAAGCGGAAAAAACAGAGTTATGGTTCACTTGTGCGAAAATGAAATAAAGAAGTAAAGTATGTGAAGGGTTTTTTTTTTTGGTTGCTGTTGTTGCTACTGCTGCTGCTACTACTACTTCTGCTGTTGAGTACATAGACACACAAGCGACGAAAGTTTAAGTGATTAAATAAAAAAAAATTTTTTTTTTGTTCGTTGCTACCATCAAGAAAACGTGTTAAAGATAATTTTTATGAAAGTTAAATTCATTTTGAATTCATAATAATAACACAACAATCGAATTTAAAAATAAAAATAAATAAAAAAATTCCCTTCCTAATTGCGTTACTGCTGCTGTTGCTTCTTGATTATTATTCTTTTATGCCTTTTAAAAAGCAAAAGATTTTTTTTTACGTTTCTATTTTGATGATTTGCACACGTGTGGAAGTGTAGCATACATCACATTATCACCGCCTAAACACTGTGTATAGCTACAGCTACGTTTACGTACATCATTCCAACACAATTTTATTATTTATATTGCGTAATACGAATTATATTGTCAACAGCTCATGTTATTATTTTCATTATTATAATTTAAATTCCCATTAATCATATTTCAGTAAAACATTTATTAATTGATTAACATATTTATTAGATTAAAAAACGATTAAATATTCAACAACACCAACAACAACAACAGCAAAAATATTCGCGTTATCAGACAATTTAAAAAGGTAAAAACACTCAAACTTACATTTTTAAACCATCCAAAAGAGGTGACAACTGGACGAGCATCAGCGCGACATTTTAATGTAACATTATATCCTTCGGAACGTGTAACAACACGACTGGGATCTTCATTCGCTAAATGTACGGACACAGTTGGTGCATCTAGAGCAACATAAATTTTTTTTTTTTTCGTTATAAAAATGTTCATCATCGTTCATGTTGGTTACGTGATTGCACTTACAAGCGACACTGATGATTCGTTTGTCCTCCAGTAAACCACCCGAAAACCATGGATTTGTTGCACGGCATGACAACTCAGCACCATCATTCTCAGCCAACACCCGTATTGTTAGTATACTAGATGTTAAATTTGCATCCTAATTGATAAAACACAAACAAATTATATTTTATTTTTATCATTATTAACATTGGTTACAAAAGGCATGAATAAGAGATTAAGTGGTTAGATGGGGGGCACACTCACATCTCTGTCACTGTGCACCGTGATGTCGGCACTACGTATCGGTTCACCGTCGAGCAACCATGTAATTTTTGCAGGTGGATAGGAGCCCCATGTTTCACAACGCAACGGTACAGAACTTCCAGCTGTTAACAATTCATTCGGACTAACAATTTTCACTTTAACTGGCTTCACTAAAATTCATGCGAATATTAGAAACGAAACGAGAACGAGAGAGTACAGAAAAAACAAAAAAATTTTATTAGTTTTTTTCTTATTATTATTATTATTTTTTTTTTTTGGTTAGTATTCAGCTGCGCATCTGATTTATTGCCCTTTAATATTTATCCAAAAGGTAAAATACAGCTATTAAAGGCAAATAAAAGCTCAAAGTAAAGCGTGTGCTTTAAGCACTTAAGAACTTTAGTAGTCAACAAAAGAGAAAAATTCACACAAACACACACAGACACATAACAGTTTAGTATTTCATTTCTTTTTCTTTATTTTTTTGAATAAAAAATTGCGTGGGCGTTAAAATTATTCACAGGTACCTCAATTCATCTTCATTGTGAGCTATTTCCTAGGAATTTTTTTTTTTTTTTATGTTATTAGTGTAATATTATTTATGTTAAATGTTATATGAGAAAATGTAGGATTTCAGGACGGTTATTCATTATGAGTGGCTAAAATATAATTTAATTTAGCCAACACATAAAATTCAATTCAAGTAAAAATATTGCGTGGCTGGCGTTGGTGTTTTGTGATTTAAATTATTATTTTGATTGCGGAAAACACTTGTCGATTCATAAGATAGATAGAGGGGGTGGTAGAAAAGGTGACTTACAATGTACTTGTACTGTGACCTCCTTTACAACGGCTGGTACAAGTTTAGAGCCTTGGGCACGACATTCCAACTTTGAACCAAAATAATCTCGGGTGACTGTACCGACAAATAATTGATTTACCATGGCAGCTAATCCTTCATCAGCAGACGGATGACTCATACCAGCTATTTCAACATTGTTGCGCCACCATGTCACTTTAGGCGGTGGTCGTCCTTAAATTTTCATCAGTAAAAATTGTTAAAAATGGATAAGACTTTTCTACTTTAGATTATTCGAAAAAATCTTTATTTCTTACCTCCAGTCACCTGACAAGATAAAAATAATTCATATCCTTCTCGGAAAGGCCCAGCAATTCCAGAAATTTCTTTACCTTGTGCGTCAAATATCCGCGGATCTTGTGGGGGTACTTGAAACAAAATTTGATTATGTTTTATTAAAACAAAAATTTATCTCATCAAAAACTCACCAACTAAAGTTAAATTCACACGGAAATTCTTTGTTGGAGAGTTGAAAAAATCAACACGACACCGATATACACCGCCATCCGATGATTTAACGTTACGTATTTGAAAACGTGAATCCTTTGGTGAATCGGATACGGCAAAGTATAGCCGTTGCCCTAAGTCACTAGCTAAAGCTGCATGTGTTGCATTTCTTAAGGATCCACCTCGTGAATCCAGACTATGGAATTCAAAAATCGGAAATAAATTTCTATTGATAAAAAAAAATTGTATTTATGGCTTGTGCTTACCTGTACAACGGTATTCCCGTTGAGTCTTTAAACCATAGTACTAATTTAACGGAATCGTGAACTGTTGGCGGTGTTATATCGCATGGCAGCTCAACATCTTTATCTAATGCCGCCCACACAACCCGTGCTGGAACTATAAAAAGCAATAAAAATTATTTTCAAACTAAAAATAATTTTTTTTAAAAAACGTTGGCCACCAATACGTCTGTCATAAGCATAAAAGGAAATCATCAGCCCCAGAAACGCAACGTAAAACACATAAATAAATATTTTAACAAGTTTACACCATGGAAAATTATTAATAAAAAATTAATCAAAGTTAAGAATATTTTATTAAAGAAAAAACCGTCCACAGTCCACACAATGTGTTTTCTCATCAAGCAAAAACAACACATAAGTCATAAGTCGTAATAATAATAATAATAATAAAATATTTATGTTTCTACTCCTCTTAAATAAATTCATAAATAAATATTCGATTACCACATCTTTAAAATGTTAATAAAATTAAATAAATGTTTTAAGCAACAAAAATCCAGTGTAACAAGCCAAGAAAAAAAAAATTTTTTTTTTTGTATCAGCTTTAGAAAAACCGAAGAAAAAAAATATTATGAGAGGAGAGAGACTTGCTTTTCTTTATATAGCTATTTAAGTATTTTTCATATTTTTTAATAAAAAAAAAAAAATTAATATTTTCTCGTTGGCAAGAAAATAAAAAAAATTTTATTTTTTTTCATCAATTTTCCTTCAATTTGACAAAGAATAAATGAAGGAAAATCAAATAAAATTTTTTATTACGTTACTTACGTTTATTGCTCTGCGTTATATAAAAAAAAAATTTTTAATTATTTTTAATGACAATAATAATAACGAAAAGCAAAATTAAGATAAATTGAAACGAAACGAAACGAAAAAAAAATGCAGATAGTGCTGCAAGTGGAGACGCCACATTAATTACTTCACTGTGTTGTTTTGTTTTGTTTTGATTTTTTCTTTTTAATTATCGTAAATGAATAGCTTTAAGTAGGAGGGGGAAGAAACGTTAAATATGTTTAAAACCAAAAATATTTTCTATTTTTATTACAAAATAATAATTGCGGTGTAGACAAAAAAAAAGATTTTTTTTTTTAAACAAACCTTGATTCAAGAATTAAGTCATTGACACGTAACAACAAAAAACCTCTTCATGTAATAAATAATGAGTAAATGCTTAGTGACAAAACAACACCCTCATGTATTTTGTCGATGAGGTTAAGCCGACAAAAATCAACAAAAATCAACAAGACAAACCAAAACAGAAAATTCCAACTCAGTTTGATCTATTTAAATTTAATTTGCCCAAGTAAACAAAAAGTATTTCAACCAAATAGAGCATATTACGATAAAAGAAAAATTCAGAATACTTGGAATTCCACTTTGATCGTTACAGCAAAGAAAACAAACATTTGGCAGCAAGAAAAATAAAAAAAAAAAATAAAAATCATTAAATCACTAAACCGACATTATGCAAAGTTATTTGTACAGAAATTTAAAACTTCAATTACACGAGTCTCAGTGTTGGGTACTTATAATGTAACTAAATATCCTCTTTCGTCACTTTTTTTTTTTTTCTTTTCTAAATTACTTTTGTTGCTAAATTATGTTATGAAAGAAAATTGTTTAAATCTATTTTCGGACAGAATAAACACAAATAAAAAAAAATTTGCTTTTGGTAATTGATGTAAAATTTTTTTTTAATTTTCAGGATTCTTAATTAGTAATGTGACTATGAGAGAGAAAAAAAATGTCATAAATTCCGCCCAATAAATTAAATAATAAACAGGGGTGGCTTAAACTGTTTAAACGTACTGGCAGCTGTTAGGCTGAACTGTACCAGATACTGGAAAATCAAAAGCAGAAACTGTGCCGCCACCACGAGAACAAGAAATCTCGCAAATAACAAAACGTTAAGCTAGACGATGTGGAACCAACTAAATACATTATGGTCCCTGGTGAATCTTTATAACTTTTTATTGCTGTTTAAGTTTTGTAAATTATCTATAAACAACTGAAAATAATAATTACAGGACCAGAAACCAGCCAGAGATAACAAAACAAGAATAAAAAAATAAAACATTTATTTTAACACGAATTGTACTTTTATCCGTGTAAAAGTCAAACGAATAATTTATTAAAAAGAAGAAAAAAAAAGCAGAAAACACTCAGCAACAATAAAATAAAAAAAAATGTTTCTTTCCTTCGTTTTTAAAAGGCGAAAAGGTAATTGTTTTGGTACAGAAGCAAAACAATAATTTTCCAGTTTTTATGTTCTTCTATCTGGAGTGAATTCACTTGGAGCAACCATAAATAGCGTTTGTAAAAAACACAGCGCGCACCGTATAAAATTCCAAAGTATTTATTATTTTTTTTTTTATGTTTCTTTCAACTTTTATTCTTATTTACCAGCGAATCTTTATTTTAAGAACCGCATCTATTTTTAATTACAACAAAATGATTACAATTTTGCCTTGTTCTTCTGTGTGTGCCACTCGCGTGCATTTCATTTTACATTTTCTTAAAATAAATTTACGCGTTTTTCTACTTTCTACTTTCGTGACAAAAAAAGAACAGAAAAAAAAAATTATTTGTATTTATTTATCGTATTTTTAACTTTTTCATCAATGTTGATATTTTTTCTATGTAAAATGATTAACAGCCGTCTAATGCAGTTGTCTTAAATAATTATTTTCTCGTTTATTTTAAAAAGAAAATTTTTTTGTTTTTTTTTCATGGATTTACATCCTGTGCAGATAAATTCCGCTTTCATTTGCTGTTTTCTAGATTAAATTAAAAAACCAAATTACATTACAAAGTAGCGTAAATACTTTGTTGTATTGTGGTTTCGTGTGACGCGGTTTTTCTTCTTTTTTTTTATTGCTTATTAATTTATTACTTTGGGATACCCTATCTAGTTATTTTCAGTTTTAATCAGTTTCCTAGTAATACTAATCCAAAGTGTAATTAAACAAAAATAAGAAAAAAAAAATATAATTAATCATTCAAAACCGCCTTCATAGTAATAAAAATAAAATAAAACTCCTTAACCCACATTGTTTATAAAAATTACAAAATTTCCAGATAAATATTTTCGCAAATAAACGTATTTTCCACACTTAAAAGTGACTCAGAATTGTTGAATCTGTCATCGATTAGTCAATTAAATTTTTTTTTTATAATTATTTATCCCATCCGGTTGTCCCTCAACCTATAAAACCAATATGTTGACATAAGTAAAGTAATATAGATGATCTACTTGTCATAATCATCGTTGCTGAATAAATAAACTAGGCGCCAATGTTTGCGAAAATAATTCCGTACCGAAAAATTCATCACATGTCGCTTATTAAATGTCAACATTGCGTCCGGCATTAAATACACTTAAAGCTACACACAAAAGAGAATGAATTTGAGTTGAAAACAAAAAAAATTTATTAATAATAAATAAAAGCGAAAAACACTTGCTCAGAATACTGAAAAATAAAAGAAAAACCGACGACGACAAGAAAAGCGAGCATTTAGCGTAAGTCGTTGAATTATTGTTTGTTGCTTAGAAGAATTTCGTTTTTTTGTAATGAAAACATCACATGTCAGCTAGAATTATGAAAAACATATCGAGAAAATTAATTTTGTTGAGTAATGTGACATGCGTTACGGTAGTGACCGTTTCCTTTTAAAATTCCACAGTTGTAACTGTCGTGCCGGTATGTTTTGTTAAGCCAAACAGGTACCATTCGCAGTTTCTTATGATTTAACAACAAAGAACTACAAATAGTGAACTACATGTCGCGATATGACAATTTATCAACAAACAACCAAAACAAATTCAATAAAAACAAGAAAAGAAAATAAAAATTTTTTTTTTCGCAGTAAAAACTTTTTCTATTTTTTTCAGAAAATAGAGAAATTCCGTCAAATGATTTATGCTTTGTTGGAATAGAAGACGAAATAAAAATTATTTTCAATCTATAAGAGTAAAGTTGAGTTTGAAAAGTTTTTTTTTTTTTTTTTTTTTACTTTAACTTTAACTCAAAAGAAAAAAATAAAAAAATTATGACACTGAATGAGTTTTTTTTTTCTTCTCGTTTTTATTTAAACTTTGGCGGTTTTTCTATTTCTGAATTTTTTTTTCTTTATTCTTTAATTTCATTTGCTTAATATTACAATAAATAAAGCTGATAAAAATATGTTTTTTTTTTTAATAATATTTAATAAAGGAGAATAAGACCACCCAACAAAATGTTTCGTTTTATCTTTAGTTACATCAAATTTTTATTTATTTTGCCTTCAGAGAAATAATTTTTTTTTTTCTATTTTTTATTAAACTTAAATCTAGTTCAATGCTGTGATTGGAAAAATAGAAGAAATAGAAAATTTATTAAAATACTTTGGATAAACATTGGGTTAGTTGAATTACTGAATTACAATTTATAACGCAAAGTAGTTTTACTTGGGTATAGTAACACCACGTAAGAGACATTTCAACGAGTTAATAAATAAAATTTTCATCAGACATCGGTACGTTGTTAAGAGAAAATCAAACATTACTGCCTGTAAATAAGGAAATAAAGATTACCGACGACAATTTAATGCAATCAAATCACAAAACACTTTTGTGCTATTACTGCCTGCCTTTAACTTCGTTTAAATCAAAATGCATATTTTCAGATAGTAAAATCGATTGCGGAAATAATGTTGGTATGTGCAAATTTGGCACAAAGTAACCATTCTAAGTTTATAGCAAATAATATTCCTCTTGCAACGTATTTTTATATTACGAACATCTTTCGCTGCTTCTACACTTTAGGACATAAATTTCTCGTTTCTTTTTTTATTCATTTCTACCCCAGTTTGTTTATTTTTTCACCTTTATGATTCTGGTTTAATAATACTATTATGATGACGTAGACATAATATACCCCAGAACCACCCATATAAACATGTGCAAATAATAAAATTATCAACTAAATCTACAAGCAAAAGAAAAACAGAAAAAAAAAACGAAAAAAATCTTTATGTATTCCGTGGGTATAAACTGAAAAGGAAAAAAAATGAAAAAAAAGAGGAAATAAAGAAGCAAAATAGGTATATTATCACAATATTAATATCGTAGGCGATAATATAAACGACAATGGCTATATTCTTGTTAGCTTCTACCGATATTTCTCACCATTCTCACATGTACGGCGACAAATCGCGAATGTATGATTATTACATCTGCTGCGAGTTACACAACACACAAGACCACAAAAAATGGTTTTGGTAGACAAATAAACACACACGCACTTAATCTCATTTGACGAGAGATAGTAAAACAAAGAAAAAACAATAATAACTAATAACAAGGTGATAAAAATAAGATTGAACTGTGAAAAGGGAAAATAAAAGTTAAAGCTGAGGAAAAAAGTTTCTTTTATACAGCTGCTGGTTTTTGTTGTTTGTCGATAATAAAACTTTATTTCTGTTAATAATCGTGATGAAAATGAATTGATGAAAATATAGAAGAAAGTTAATCAAATGTGATATTTTTATTTTATTGGAAATTATTACAATTTCAAAAGCGAGACAAACTGCAGAAATGGTCACACAAATTGTCACACGTAACACTCGTAAAAGTTTTAAATAAACCAAATCCATAAATCATTTAAAATAAAGTAATTTTGATTGGTTAATAAATAATTCGTGCTGAACCATAACTAACCAATCAATTTTTCGCTTAATTATTTAATAACCTTTTTTTCAGCCATTTCACTAATGTTAATTAACCCAAAATTTAATATCCCGATTACTAGTAATACTCAAAATGCTGTACAAGAAACACACGAAAGCTCAATGTCGACCACACGCGCTTTGAAGCTTTAAAGATTAATCCGTTCTTAGTAAAAGGTAAAACCAGGTCAAACAGGTAAAAGAAAATGAAAAAAAAAGAAGTTTTTTAACAAGAATTTTGATTAAATTCCATTTATACTAACAACGTACACACGACATAGGAACAATTTGTGTTTGTGTCGCTATTCATTTTCTTACCAAAAATATGAGAAGCATAAATAACAAATTCGATTTTACTTCTGTCTTGTCGGTTTATTGTTGCTGCTGTTGCTGTTTGTTGCTACTTTGCTGCTATTGTTCTTACACCACACCGTATGTTATATTTCGTATTTTCATATCATTGTTCATATCTGATTTGTTATGACAGATTTTTTTTTTTCAGTTTAAAGTTTTTTCTTTAACCGAATCTCCTCTAAACAAAATTTATTTGTCGTTTTTTCACTTTTTTTTTTAAATCAAAACGAAATAGCAACATAATTCAAAACTTGTCGCAATAAATATTCAAGTAAAAACAAGAAGACTTAATTTTGTTGTTGTTTTTTTTTCTTTTCTTCTTTAACATGACTTTAAACCGTACATTTTGATTCTTTAGATAAATGTTTATCTGAATCCTTAATGCCTACGGATAATATTTTTGATTGTAAACAAACAGAAAATTTTCTTTTAATATTCATAGCAATAATTCTTAAGGTAGAGAGAGGTAGACATTCGTTATTATGGTATCTATACTAGAATGAAAATACAACAATATGACAGAGAAATATTGTCGTAACATGGAAAATATAAATGCAGGAAATAATTTTGATTGGTCATCCAGAGATACTAGAGTAATAATAGAAAATTTTAATAATTGATCTTTCGTAGAAAAAGCAAAACAAACATTTTATTTATAGAATCTAAGCAGCTTATACGATAAAGCTTAAAGTTTAAAGTAGGACCTGTAGGTGCTGCTTTTTAAATAATTAAAAATAATTTATATTAGAAATGAATAAAGGAGAAAGTTCATATAACTTGGTGAAAACTTATTACTGCATAGTACAAAATACAAAACACTTTGTTACCCATTGCAAATGCAGAATTATAAAAGGAAATATACGCCAAACACATCAGAATTCATGCTGTGCTAAATATCAATAAATATTTCTATAGCTCTTATAACAACATTTCTTGGAAATTAACATTTATATAAATAAAAAAAACAATTTCTTCTGCAATTAAATTAATTAAATAAAATGTTTGCCACTGTAACAATAATGTTTTAAGCGTTTGTTGACATATAATGTTTATTCAGAAAAAAAAATAATTAAAAAATGAAATTAATTAACAGAACACATCATGAATAAATATTAATTAAACTAATTTTTTTCTAAATAATTCCACTGATAAATTAGCAAAGTAATAAATATGATGAAGGGAAATTAAAATAAAAATAAAAAGCAAATAATTACTGCTGACCATATTCTCTCAGCAGTAATTGCAAAGTTACAAAGTGAATAAAAATCAATAAAATAAAAATGCATCAGCGTTGTTGTACGCTGTGTTATCAAGGAAGGAATTTTTTTTAATTAATTAACAACAAACCGTCGACATGACAGCTCATTTTATTTATTATAGGAATTCTTTAATTATTTATTTATTAACGTTTGATTTACATAATTTAATAAATTTAATTACCTGTTGAGATATAAACGTATGCGGTGTCTAATTACCACACTTGGGCGTTAAATTAATACAAAAATAGCTTCGAATTTAAACTTGCTTAAAATCTTATTAAAATCGACATAAATTCAACTTTAATTTAACTTTACTAAAAAATTATTTAACAAACAAACATCGAGCAAACAAAAATATTTTTATTAAAACCATTTTTCTGTTGAAAAGAAAAAATATTAAAGCGGAAGAATAATATTCATAAAAAATAATTAAAGCTACTCAGAAACAAGAAACAACAATAAACATTTAGATAAATTTTAAAGGAAAGGCGGATGCATTAACTAGTTAATTGCATTATTTTTGTTTTATTTAATTACAAAAATGTCACAACAACACAACACCATATCCATATTTATCCAGAAATAAGAAATATTAAAATTTTGAAAATAACAAAAACTCTTTTCCTTGCCTTGGTTGTCATGTGTTGAAATTAGAAAAAATAAAAATAAATAAAACAAAAATTCTCTTCCATAAATAATTACACGACATATGGTTGGAAGCTGTAAGTTTTAAACATTTTAGTTTAAGATCATTTTGAATTTAATTTAGATTACTGTAAGTTAAAAAATCTGTGATACATTTTGGTCGAGTTATAACCCAAAAGCCGGAGATACTACATTCAAACTACTTCTGAGAGCCGGCAGATTGGCAATTTCAGACTAAACTGAACATAACTTTTGAACAAAAATTTTCAGAGCCGTAATCTTTATGCAGCATATTTGGGGACTCATATTTGGTAAAATTCAGACTTAATAGTTACGAATTTCCTTGAATAACTAAAATAATATTTCAAAAGCTGTTTTCAAAATTAAAAACTTCTGCTAAACTAACAATAAAGATTTTTTAGAGTAGATAACAAACCAAATACTTTATCGTCACAAAGAGTAGAAACTGCTTTCACATCCATTACGTGGTCAGTCAGCCTGTTGCTGTACGAAAACACGAATGACGGAAGTAAACTTTCAATTTGGTTTGATTTGATAGAAAATTTTCTTTTATCACAATTTTTTTTTTTTTTTTTTTTTAACTCAATTCATTAAAGAAACACAAAGCATGTAGATATCAATTTGCTGGATCAATAAAACTACTGCAAAAATACTACAATGAGACACAATGGTATCAAAGACGAATAATAATATTAGAAAAGCTAAAGACTTCGGCTATTAATCAATTTTTTTTTGGATAACCAAAATATTCTTCGTAACTTAAAGCAACCAAATAAAAAAGTATGGGGTCTGTACTCATCCCATCACTTTTAGTGTCATATCAGAGACTTTTATTAATCAAATTTGCAAATAAAAAAAATAACAAAAATGAATGAAATGAAAACAATGTATCAAAGATAATTTTTTTTTTTATATGTTTATGCCTGTCATGAGCAGATAAATCTTCGCTTCGTTTATATTTGTGCTGCATATTTGTAACAAGATACATCGAATTTTGATCTTCTATTGTACACTCAAGATGTAATAATAAAAATAAAACAAAATAAATTAAAATTATCACGTCATAGTTATGTTTTTTTAAAGTAGCATCTCTGGATCTCTAGAAGAAGCATATTTATTACAATTTTATCTAATTCAATTAAAGAAATAAACAACAAAAACGAACAAAGATTAAATTAGAAAATACGTTAAAGAATAATTCAAAATATAAAAAATAAATATTCACCAGATGCTTGAACAATCAATTATTTAATTAATTATTTATTGATTTTTTGTTTTATTCAAATATAGAGGAAAATTTCCCAAAACAGTCATCCAACAGTTATATACAAAATAAGTAAATTCCATCATTTACCATTTTCCTTTTTTTTTTATTGGAATTTTGTAGTTTAATTAAAATAATTTTTTATTGCAAGTATTTAATTTGCCAATAAAGTATTTTTTTCTTTTTAATTAAGCTAAGGATGTGAAATACTAGACAAACAAGTGTAAAAATAATTTAATAGAAAAAAAGGAGAAACATCGATTCAGTCTATTTGTTTGCTAACGATGGTATTTTTTTAATTTCTAGAAAACCCATCAAAATCAGTATTTTCATTTCTTCTCTAAACAAACAGCAACAGCAACCAAATAAATTTTGTGACAAGAAATTAATTTTTGTATTTCTAAAACAAGTCGAGATGTAAATAGAGACAAACTATTTACACCTGCGTTACGTAAAAAAAAAAAAAATAATAATAAAACGAAGGAACATCCCTATTATTTTCAACACAAAAAAAGAAAAAAAAATGCTTCCTGTAGAATATTCCACAGTAATTTTGCCGCATCAGTGTACCAATTTTTCTTAGTCAATAAAATCGATAAACGTTTTTTCAGATGACGTAGTAAAGTAAGCAACCAAATTAAAATCAAAATCATTATAAAAAAAAAGTTTTAAGAGACAGAATGCAGCCCCACAGACTCATTGAACTAATCAAAAAGTTTTAAGGAAATCAGAAACAGTACAAGGTTTTAAACTTTTTTCTTTTTTTTTGCGATAGGAAGCATATTGATAACGATAACACGAGCAACCCGGATAGACTAGAAATCGAATTCTGATAAAACTAAGAAAAGTTTTTTTTTTTTTTTTTAAGTTAAAATTAGGTGACATCGAGATTGTGTAACAGTTTTTCTGTGTATAGACTGTGTATAGAAATTCAAGGAAAATAAGTGACTTTAAGTGTTAAATTACAAATTTATTATCACACAGAATAGAATCATATAAGTGTTGTCAATTTTACTTTAATGTTTCCCAGTAGTTGGTGTAACAACCAGCAACCAGATATTCAATTTAATTTAATTAAATTTAATTGAAAAAAAAAAAATTCAAACTTACTGTTTTTTTGAAAATCCTGTGTATCGTCACACTCCGTTCTTGTTGAAAAATTTATTAAAACAAGAAAGAATATTGTTTGTATGATTAGTGTACGCTTATTGCATTGAATCATATTGAGTTTTTTTTTTCTGTCTTCTGTTTTCTTTTTTAATTTAATTTAATTTTTATTTTGTTTATACGAGAGATTAAGAGATTTGTTTAGAGGATTCAAATTATTGTCACAGAATCATAACAAATGTTTTCTTCTAAACACTTTCTTTCGTTTATTATTTATTAAGCACAGAAAATATTAAAAATCACTAAGCACTGTTTATAGCTAGAAAATTATTTAAAATCTCTATCATCGTCATCATTACTATCAATACTAGACATCTTGTCACCGATGTCGTTTATCAAACATTATCCCCAGCAATACGATCTTATCTGCTTCAACTTCGTTAAAATTTTTTTTTTAATTTTAATTTATTTAAATCATTTTTCTGTTTCACTGCATTTAACTAATGTTATGTCATTAAAATCATAACACATTTTTTAATTAACTTTAATTTATTTTCGCCTCTTTTTTTCTGTTTTGTTTTTGTTTCAGTGGTTGATAAAATCTTTTGTTTATAAAATAATTAATGCTGATGATGCGTTTAGATTTTAGTTTTAAATTAATTATTTAAAATCGTTGTGAGCTGTTCGTTGTAATGTTTCCCTTTGCAACTGAAATTAAATAGAGAAAAATAGATTTTGATTAATTTAGGTAACAAAAAATAGGATTAAAAACACTAATGCGTAATACAAGATGTGCAGAATAATAAAATTTGTTTGTTTCGCGAAAACATTATTTCTTTTAATTAAAAAAAAAATTTTTTTTCTATGCATTTCAAGCGGAAATTAATTAAAAAGTTAAATAAATATTAGGACAGGATAGGATTGAGTACAGTAAACAAAGAGAAAACAGAGGCGTAATGTAAACCAAACCAGTACTGATCACAACAAAACAATAAAAAAAAAATTATTTTTATTCTCACTTAATTCAACGTAGAACCGCATGCAAAATAAAATTTATTTCTATTTCGGAAAATGAACACAACCAGGTAAAAAAAAATCAACAAACAAATCCGAAAATAAAAGGAAATAATTTTTGATCATAAATTTTCAATTTTCTTCTTCTGCTATTTATTCAATATTTATTGCACAAAAATTTAATTTAATTTATGAATTTATATTAAATGTCACGTTTTTGTTATTTTTTATTATTATTATTATTATAAAAAAATTATGCAAATATATTCAATTGGTTTTGTGCTTTAATAATTATATAAAAAAAAATATTTTTTTTTTGCATTAATCCATTTAAACCATGGCAATAGATTCGATATTTTAGTAATTAATTTGGATAGAGGAGTTCAAATCTGAAGTTTGTTTCATGAATCAAAACCACTAATTCAAAGAATTTAATTTTTGTTTTTCTGAAACAAAAACCACATTAATTTATAATTAATTAATTTTTCTGATTTATTTTCCATTAATGTCCATCAAGCACCCACTACAAAATGCAACAAAAATAATCAATCGAAAAATTGCATAAATCATCGTAGTTAAAGCAGATACAAAACATTTTTTTATTACTTTTTAATATTTTTGCTTATAAATAAATTTTTAATTTTCATTATTGGCTAATTGATAAACAAATGGAATCAAGTGAATTCAAAATCACTTTCTCTGTGTATCGCTAAATAAAAATTCCTACAAACATTTTAAGCCGAATATAATCACATTAGAAACCCCTGTGATATGTATTTTGTGACATAAAATCTTTACCCTCGTTACAACACTGTTTAGCAAAACAAATGGCGTAAAACCCTAAACAACAAAAAAAAAAAAAACTTTTTTATTTCAAACAAAAAAAAGGGCAACAGCAAGTTGTTGCTTTTTTGGTTATCGTACTTAAAAAGTATGACGACGTTAAGCAATTACTTTAAATTTGTGTCAATAAAAAATGGAAAAACATTTATTGATTAGATTAGGTCAAACTTTTTTCCTTTTTAAATAAAAAATCAAGATTCTCCACATCGGTGCTACAAAGCTGCGATAATAATGAAAAAAAAGCACACAATGTTCTTGCTTTTGTAATTTGTTTAGTATTTTCCGATCAGTTGAACAAAATAAAAAAAATAAAAAAATTTCTTGCAGGGAACTTTAAAAGAAAACACAGCAAAAGTTTTTACATAAACCAATTAATAAAACGTACATTTGGTGCCAAGAAAATAAGAAATATTAAAAAATAAAAAAAATAAATATGGAACGAAAAGAAAAAAAGAGCGAAAACTTTTCAATTTAAGGTTTTTATCTCATTAATTTATTAACAGCAAAAAGAAAAAGAAAAAAAAAACAGCGAAAAGAAAGAAAATTTTAGAAGTATACGAAAAAACCCATTTAGAAATTTACATTATTTATCCTTCGGTTTACATTACTTGTCCTTATTATACTTTTGAATAGTTTTTTTTTTTTTTTTTTAAGCGGAAGAATAAGGAATCCACAACGAACGAAATTTTCATTAAACACTTGCCGTTGTAAATTCATACTGAATTATTTCAATAAAATAAAATAAAATGTTTTTATTTGACATTAATTAGCATTTCTCACAATAATCATTATAAAAAAAATAAAATATTCATTTACCACCCAGGTTTTATTCAAAAAAAAAACGAAGAAAAATATCGACGTTGTAAAAATAGCGAGAAGAAAAAACATCAAGAGATAATAATAAAAAATTACTCAAATAAATGTTAATTTTATGTAGAAATAATCTAATGGGAATTATTTAAATTCTTCTAATTTTGATTATATATATAAAAAAAAACACTGAAAATTAAATAATCCTCATTAAAGTGTCAAAAAATGGTTGAGTAGAAAAGAATTATAAATTTCGTGGAATTGACACCGTTGAAAAATAAAATAGTAGGGGTCAACGCGTTAAATAAATATCAAAATTTTAGTGAAAAATATTTATAAAAAATATAAAGCATACCTTTTAAACGTTTTAATTGTGATTTATAACTAACGATAATCCATTTTTACATGACATAATAGCTTAACGATAATTTTTCGTAGATTTTTATGTAGAAAAATCCATCGAAAAATTGACTAAAATTAAAATTCAAACAATTTTAAGTCGATTTTAGTAAAATGGATAAAATGTTTTTCATAAGGTTATTTCGATTGTTCAACACAAAATATAATTATTTAACAGTGTTTTAAAGGGTAGAAACAAACAAACAAACAAACAAACTATCCACTGTGTGCTGTTACCATTATTATCAGTTAAATGTTTAAACACTAATAAAACTTATTACTAAAATTAAGGAACTTTTTATTTACTTAAAAGTTTTGGTTGATTAAGCAAACCCAAAAATTAAAAGGCTTAAAGTGACCATTCGTTAGTTGCCAAAAAAAAAGCAGATGCTGCTTGTTCAATTCAATTTCCGTTAATCGAAAAGCTTTTCTAAAGCAGTTTTCTTCTATTTTTAAAATTGATTCCAAGAAATTTCTGTCAATAATTTTTAATTTGTTTTTTAAATTATTCTAATTAACATTGCTGTAGGTTTTATTGAAATAATTCGTTTTTAATTAATTATAATTTATATCAACGAAATAACTCATGTAAAGTTGAGGTTAAATTACAAAAAAAAAAGAAAAATGACTCACATTATTCGCATTATTATTGCATAAAATTATAAAGTGTGTAAATTGTTTAAAGAATTTTTTTTTTAAATTATAATTAACGATTTCATAGTTGTGATGAGTAATAATAACGACGTTGCCGTCATCAAACATTAAATATGTACGAAAAAAAAAAAACCAGCAACAATCGAAAATATATTGACTGTGATGGATGGAAAATCATAAAGAATTTCTTACATAAATAAATAATTACAATTATAACATCCTGTCAGTATTTCTCCTTTAGTAAAAATAATATGAAAAATCAACAACAGCGTAAAACATGTCAAACAACAGTAGCAACAGCAGAATACATACGCTAAAAACGTAACGAAATATAATTGATTAATTTTCTTTATTATTTTGATTAATAAATAAATAAATAAATAATGCTCCATTGCTATTAGGATGGAAAAAAAAAACCGAAACGAATCTAAGCTCATCTTACCAAATTAAATATGAAAGACGACTAGTCACGTTACGGCTGTTATTTTTCGGCTAAAAATAAAATAATTTTCAATTATTTATTTATTTTTTTTTCGAATCTCCGTTTTACAGAAAATTTCAATAAAATTTTATTTTATCTTGAGGTCATTCTCGTTGAAACGTTGAACTGCAGTGGAAATACAAAAACCAACAAAAAGTCGGAAGTAAAATGCCAGACATTTGAAAATTAAATAAAACTTTACTTTCTATATAAAAATTAAATAAATGTTTGTTCTTTTATTAATAAATTAAAAAAGTATTTCCATCCTGAAAGGATTTCACCATTTTTTATATAAAATAAAAAAAAAAAAACAAGAAGGAGGAAAAAAATGTTTCACAAATATCCATAGAAGAAGAAGCCAACGCGTCAAGCGTTTTTTTTTTTTTTTATTACTTGTGAAACAAAAGGAAACAAAAATAATAACCAAACAGATAAACAGAATAAAAAAAAAAATTAAATATTAAATTAAAAACGAATGAAAATTACACATTTTTCACTGGAGAAAATAATAAAAAAAAAAAAAACTAAAAACCAAGTGTGGAAAATTGTTCAAATTGAAACGTAAATACAGGACAAGAGAATAGCAACAATTTGTATTCAGTAAGTAACGAAAATTTTAATTAAAAAAAAAAAAAAAGTTGTTTAAGGGATCATTAAATCGTTTAAAGAGATATTTTATAATTTTTTTTTTCTTTGTATTTCCATTCTTTTATTATTTAAACAAATTTGTTTACAATCCTTAGTTACATCGACATAATTATTCAGATAAACAACAGAAAAAAAAAATAAAAAATGAAATAAATAAACATGAGTCAAGTATTCAGTGTGTAAATAAATAATTAAATAAATAAATAATTAAATAAATAAATAAATAAAAAAAAATGTTTAATTAGTTTTATTCGACGATGGATTTCTTTTCTTGTTTTTTATAACAATTTTTTTTAAGGAGATACCACCAACATCTGTTAAACAACAATTTGCTTCTTTAAATTTTATTACATTCAGTGCAACGATCCACACCGAAAACAAGACTTTAACTGCGCCTAGACTATTTTCTACGGTTCGACACGTATATAATTAAATTTTATCTACCTGCAATCTTCATCATAGTATAATCTAATCATCACATGAACTTCTCTAACAAAACTCCTAATCCTAAACAAATCTAAAAACCACGACTAAAAAACTAAGAAAAAAAAATCCCGTGGGTTCGTCACCCTGATCTATATTCCATAATTAATATTAGTAACGCTAAAAAATCCTCCATTTCACTCATTAAAAAAGATAAAAAGACAACACGAAGCAGAAAAAGAACAAAAAAAAAAAACCAAAAAACACTTTACTGCATCGCATAAAAAAAAAAAACATAAATTGGGGGAGTTACAAGGAAATTACAAACATTAAATCCGCATCGCATTGTTAATTTTTTTTTTATTTTAATGAATTTTTTTTTCACACAATTTAAAAAAAAAAACATTTTTGTTTTTAATTTTTTTCTTGGCTTAAAACTAGGAAAAAATTGAGAAAATTTCTTTAATGCGTACAAAATTTATGAATCTAAAAATATTTTTCTTTCTTTCTTTTTCTCTTCGTTAAAATTAGTGCGTGGCCGAGGATTGATGTTTGAGTTGTACTCAAAATATATAAAAAAAATAAAATAAATGTTGATAAATAGAAATAGAAATGATATTTTTGGAATCAGGACGACACGCTTATAAATTTTTTATTTTTTTTTTGTTATTTTACTAAATCACGAGTAAAATACCAAAAAAAAAAAATCCACTTTATAGTCGAGATAGAAAAAAAAAGAAACAGAAATACGGATTAATATGTTCAAAAAGTAAATAAAAAGATTAATTCCAAGGACTAAAAGTCCGGTGTCAACGAAAGAAAAATAACTCAGCAGTTCGCTTCTTAAAAACTAAAGCAAAGCACAGTAAAATGTAAACTAGAGGAGAAGACAACACTAATTAGTAAAGTAAAAAAAAAAAATTGTAAAATGTGTGTCCATTAGGATTAAGGATTATAATCCATGTAAAAGATTTTATCAAGAACATAAAGAAAAAAAAAATTCTTAAGAAGACATCGCAGTCTGGTGATTTTTAATTGAAAAAAAAAAATATTTTTTAATCTTTTATTTTATTTCCTGATTACAGAGTTGGAAGGATTTTTTTTTCCTCTACTTGATAATCCAGTCATAATTAGGACATTTTTCCCATGTTAATTGTTTTATTAAAAAAAATATTATTTTTTTTTTTTGTTAAAGCTAAAAATAAAAATTCCATCACTCTGTTACGACGCTGCTTCGCAGAGCCTTTAAAGAGCGAAAATACAGCAAAGAGCAATTTTTGTTGTGTGTGCAGATTGAAATTACCATAGAAATTATGATTTTATTAATTTCAATTATAATAATTCTTCATTTTGGCGACATTATTTCAAGCTTTAATTAAATAAAACGATCAAAAGCGTGCCCTAATTGAATAGAGTGTGAAAAATTGTATGGCCATTGGTTTTACGCACTCTCTACGTCGTCTTCTACTTTGTTCATGTTCTGCGGTGAAGATAATTCGGTGTAAGGTAAGGTAGATAAATAATAAATAAATAAACACAGGCCCAATGGGATACAACAAAGAATAAAAAAAACGAAAACGTAAAAAGAAAAAAGGTCGATAATCTAAAATTAAAGATTCCCTTAATGCGGTAAGCAATTTGTGTGCGGCTGTAACGAGCTTGTCATTTCTTCTTTTATACACAGATTAATTTCTACATTTGATTATTCGTCTTAACGACATCTTAAATGTATAAAAAAATGGATTTGGAGAATAAAATTAAAAATAACAAAGAATAAGTAATTCTGAGGTTTTACTTGTGGTGCGGTGTGGTGTGGTGCGTGGCAAAAACAACCAACAACAGCGAAATAAATAAATAAAAAACGAAAAGCGAATTCAATTTTGAATCTTGGCAAAGATTATTAAAGTTCAAAGTTTAACTATTAAATATTATGAATGTTATAAATTTAATTTTAATACAAAACAAAACAGAAAAAAATTGGAATTTTGTTTATTAAATTTAATAAAAAAAAAAACAATAAATGGTGGCGACGGCAGGTGGTTTTTTTTTTTAAATTTTTTTTTATTATTATTATTTTTATCCACCCTACCCCCATTATATATAAATATATTTATGTTATTTATTCAATTATTCGTGTTTAGATTTAATTAAATAAAATCAAAAGACATTGGGTAAAAAAAATGATTTTAAATTATTAATACGCGTTTACGTTCCAAAATTTACTTTATCATCGTTTTAATCTGATTATGTGATTGAATAAGTTATCGATCGAAACTAATAGAAAATGTTGACATAAGGAAACAAAAATCAAATATTATTAACAAAGCGTTAATAAGAAATTACGAATTAACTTAACGATAATCCTGCTAAGTTAATGCAAATGATTTTAATATTTTAATACCAAACAGAGTTTGTAGTTAAATAAATGTGGATTAACTACGATTGAAAACAAAAAGAAAATAAACCACCCACAACACTAACCAACTATTTTATTATTATTAAATTTAAAAAAAAAATTTATTCTTTTTCCAGTAAAAACCAAATAAATCTGATTAAAGTTTTATAGTTTCGGTTTAGTTACCGGAAATAACTTCATAAAATGGATGAGACGATAATTTTTTTTTTTTTATTTTCATCATTTTAATTGATTTAAATGAGTTTTTGGAAAAAAAAAACATAAAGAATTTACATCGATTGTAAATAATAAAAAAAAAAAGAAAGAAAAAGATTTTTCTATTAAAAATTTTGTGCTTTAATGAAATTTTTTAGAACAAAATCAATCAAAGCTTTAACTATCAAATACAGTGCGCGTTTCGTACTAGAAAACAGAGCAGATACACCAGTAAACTTTAAATAATTGAAAAAAAAGCTATAAAAAACTCGATTGGAAAGAACAGCAAGCAGTCATAGGAAGGCAGAATAAACAATCAATTTTGATGGACATTTGTTAACGCACTGTTGATTCCACTAAGGACTGTCTCTCTCTCTGTGATGTTCCATTTTCATTGTCATGTTTTTGTCCCTTTATAATCTTATTTCATCAATCAACGCATAAACAAAAAAAAAGTATTTTAAATTACAAAGGCACAACCAACAGGAATTTATAAAGCAAATTACTAATTTCGTTGTTACTGTTGCTGATACTAAAATACCTACAGCAATGATTAACTCATTTCTGTTTACAAACATAAACAAAAAAGTTCTATCCTATTTTCTGTTAATTTTATTCAAAGAAGCAAATCTCCAACGGAATAAACAAACCACAAAAAGGCTAAACAACAAAAAAAATTATTGAAAACCAAAACAACAGGCAAAGATTTATTTGGCGGAAAAGTAATTATAATTACTTTCCTTTCGTTGGCATTGCTTTGATGTAAATGAAAACACACGAAAACAGTAGGCATAAGAAACAAAAAAAATTTGCGTTTTCTTAGCGGCAACAAAAAAAAAATTAAAATTTTTAAGCCATTCAGCGATGGAGACGTGATTTTGCATCAAACAAATATTTCATAAGAAATTTCATTTATCTCTTTTCGTTTATTATTATTATTATTATTATAATAATAACGAAATAAAAAAATTAAATAAATGTTGGAAATTAATTAAAATTAAACCAAAAAAAAAAAATAATAATAATAATAAACAAAAACCAGCGAAAAAAAACTCACCCAAAACAACACACAACGCAATGAATTTTCGTTTAATTTTTATTTATTTTTGTCACTCAAAATAAATCTTTTAATCCACAACAATGAATAATTTTTTTTTTTTTTTATTTTCCTTTTCTACCGGAATTTTTATTATTTTTCTACCCAAAAATAACTTAAATAATTTTTCACAGTTTTGCCGTTTTTTCTCACACAACAATTTGCGTGTGTCGCCAACTTTAACATTTTTTTTTTTATAAAAAATAAAATTTCTTTGACCACAAACTAATTAATTATTGGCTTAACACAATTTTTTTTTTTATTATTTATAATCAGTTGGATTGGATTAATTTTATTTAATTTAACGAGAACACACAAACAAATCCACAAAAATTATCCAAATGATCCAGAAAACATTATTTGTTTTTTTTTTATTCACATTTTAAAAAATCACTCAAATCACATTAAAACTGAGTGAGAAAAACTAAAGAAAAAAAAAACCGTTTTACCTTCGTATATTTTATAATAGGAAAATAAAATAAAATCAAAAATTCACTCGTTCACATTCCGTGTTGTTATCCCATACAAACGTTTTACAGAACTAAATGGGAAAATTATATGTTGGGGCAACTAAACCGGCATACACAGAAGAAAAAAATCCAACATGGAAAAATACAGTAAAGTAACGTAAAGCCATTTAATGTTTAAGTAAAGTAAAGTAAAGCAAAACAGAATAATGTTTGTAGCATATAGCGATGTCGATGCTCGTAGAAAAACACTGTGCTGTATTGTACCGAACCGACCGTATTGAAATTGTATCGAAAATAGAGAATATTCTCATAACAAAAAAATGTAACAGAAATGAATGAATTTTACGAATAAAAATAAAAAACATTTTTAACTACAAATCAACTCACAAGTGGCAAATGCAAACGACGATAACGAAAAACCAAAAAAAAAAAAAAAATCTCCTATTTAGCAAGCACACAAACCAATGTTTTGTAATAAAATTTTATGTTGTCTGCAGATTACTGTCGTTAAAATGCATTAAAAAAATAAGAAATAAAATTAAAAAATTAAATTAAGTCTAATTATATTAAATAAACAAGGAAAAAGAGAATTTTTCCATTTTTATTATTTAAATTAAAAAATTAACGTGCGCGATAAATGTTTAACAGAAAACATTTTTTTTTTTACTTTTACTCTGCTTTTTGTGGCTAACAAGCATAAACGCTGAAGTAATATTAAGGCAATAAAAACGTTGTAATCATAATAATAATTTTTAAGAAAACACAAAAACAAAATAAAAAAAAAAAAATGTTTATGAAGTCACAAAATAGCCATTATGAGGGTAATCACGATGTAATCCTGTTAAAAATCAGCTAATAAATAAAACTATTTTTTGATTTATAAATGCCGATAATTAATCTTTTCTATTATTGAAAAATAAGACAAAAAAACAAAAAAAAAAGAAGAAAGAAATCACCCATCCAGCAAACGAATAATAAATCCACCCTCATTTGTTATAAAGATAAAAATCAATCAGATAAGAATTTTACCCAAAAAAAAAAGAAAAAAAAAATTAAATAAATAAAAACTACCAGAAAACAGTCAATAATTCCTTTTTAAAAATTATTAAACAATGAAAAAAAACAAGAATTTTTAACACAAAAATAAAGGAGAGAAATTTTTTTATTTTTTGTTAGATTAAGAAATTAAATAAGGGAAAAAAAAGCGACATTTCTATAAGGAAATCAAATAACAATAAATTCAATGGAATAACAAAAGTTTGCTGGCGGTGGACAGATATTTATTTATACAGAATGGTAACGTTTGTTGAGATGGAAAAAAAAAAAAAGATTTTTTTTATAGAATTGACAAAACTCTTCGTAAAACAGCAAAGAACAATAGAAGAAATGTCCTTTCTTGACTTAACAAACAATTTAGAACATAGGTCTATCACAATATATATATATTTTTTTTCCCTCTTGTTTTCTTCTTTGTGCTGGGCTTTTGCAAGGGTATCAACTAGATGAATGAACATTGATGTACCAAACAGTCCAAAAAAAAAACTAGAAATAAACTCATAAATAGTATTAAATAGGAAAAACACAAAAGGATGAAAGAACAAAAAAAAAAAAAAAAAAAATGTTGTTTTAGTTACATCGACGACATGATGATAGAAAAATGAACTCAAGTCACTAAATAACAGAAGACAAAAAACCAAGCAAGCATAATAGATCGATATATCAAAAAGCATCCAACTGTGAATTGTCTGCTCTGTAGCATAGGACGAGTTAAATTATCGATGGTGCACAATGCGCGTAAAACACTAGGATACCGTGAATATAAAAAGAAATTAAATTATTTTAACCACTGATTAACATGTAGAGAAAGGTTTTAGCCGGTACCTTTGCAGAAAAGAATACCCAGGAAATAAATTTCATTAAACAAAGCATTAACTGAATATCAATTAAGGCATCGTTAATAACAATTATGGAGAAAATTAAAAGGAAACTAAATAGCAAAGCGCAAAGGTTTGTTTATTTGTTAGAAAATGTGGTGTAATGTTTATATTGTTGACAGCCCACATGTAATTTGAAACTGTCTCCATATAAACAGAATTTACCAGCAAGGCGCTTACATTGTTCGCTATAACAAATGAGATATGATGATTTAGGTATGACGTGAGCAGGTAAAACACAGCATAATCATTTGACTGATTATGTAATCTCCACGAAAAACAACCAAAAAAAAAATTTTATTTTATTTACACAAACAAAAAACGCAACGAAATTTTATGGGTAAATACGAAGTATATTTACCCCAGTTTCCCTTCTTTTTTTTTTAAATAATTAATAATAATTAATTTTTTGAGACATGGCAAAAATTAAAGGAGAAAGAAATTCATCGGAGCTTTAATCTGAATGCAAACAAAAAAAAAATGAAAAAAAAAAAACAAATCGAAGAAAAGTTTCGAATTTAATTTAAAATCTTTAAATGATTTTAATTGGAAAATTTATTAAATAATAAATTTATGCCCCAGCTGAATACATATTATTTTGGATTTTACTGCTCTACTTGATTTTAATTTCCCTTAGCGATGGAGTCAAATTTCTCTACAAAGAAAAACACAAAAAAAAAAAAAAAAATTAAATCAAAGTTCTACGGATTATGAGTGAATTTTCTGTTTTTTAAATGAAATCAAAATAATTTCTTAATAAACCTGCCAATCAGATAGCATTTGTTAAGGCAAAAGAATAAAATTCAGCACACGTCAGGCGAATTTTTGAATTGTTTTCTATTTTCCATTAAACAAACTAAAAATTCATCAAAGAAAAACAACAAAAAATTATCGTCGCTAAGATTTTTTTAATGATTTCTGTTCTTTTTTACTATTTAAGCACTGTTTGCTCTTTGTGTTGCTAATTTGGGATTTTATAATTTCTCCCTGTCTTTAGCATGATCGTAGTATAGCTATAACGGAAGTAAACGTTGTCACAGAATAATAATGTGATGAAAAAAAAAAAAAAGGTAAAAAAATTATCAACAAACAAAATGTTGAAGGGTGAATCTTGCTGCCGTATCATTTACGACATTCAACATTGTATGTCGCAAAACATCTGGCAAATGATTATATCAAGCAGCAGCAGCAGTAGCAGTAGAAGAAGAAAAAAATACAAAAATTACCTTTGAAATTAGAAGTCATCGGCGTTGAAGAAGGCTAAAGTACATGGAAAAGGTACGGTAAAACCGTGACGACAAACAAAAGAATAATTAAATACCAATTTAACGGTTTATCACTTTTCAGAATGTCTGGCTTATTATTATTATTATTATTCTATTTGGTTTGAATTGGATTTTTCTTTACACAAAAACCACCCTCATTACTTTGTCATTTTTATCCATACCGTTGGGTATACACAGATTTTAACAAATTGTATCTGCTAACCTGATTCTGATCCTGATTATTCTCGATTTTTTTTTGCATTAAATTATGTGAGTGTGTGTAATAACCAGGCTCTTATCACTACCGAGTTAATAAATATGAAATTCTATTATTTTATCAGCAATTAACATTATTTTCAATAATTTGCAGTAGTGACGACAAAAAGCAGAGAATTTTTTCGTTATCAATATATTTTATGCAAAAACCAGAAATGAAAAAAAAAAGAGTTATTCTTCGAAACAAAACACAAAAAGGACAAAAAAAAGGGTTTATTCTTGTATTTTCCATTTAATGAATAAAAAAGCGAAGGATTTTAATTTTTATTCTTGTATAAAATAAAAAAAAAAATTTTTTTTTTGATGACTCAACAGACAAAACAGGGAAATTTTTTTCTTTTTGTTTTATTATAAATTTTTTGTAAGCGTGGGTAGATGAAAGTGTATTCTGGGAGTTTTCTGTTTTACTTTTCTTTTATCCTTTAAAGCAATAAATTGTTGAAATTATAAAAATTGTAGTAAATTAATTATTATGACATACTTAATGCAATAATTCACCCTTACAAAATTATGTTTTTATTTTTTTAATTTCATTTATAATAATAAGCGGAAGAAACCAATTGGATAATAAAACCAATTAATTATCATTTAAACAAAAACTTCTATAGTTGTTTTAACGATAATTATAAAGAGAGTATTGCGGTAAAAATAAAAACTCCCTTACAAAAAAAAAAAAACTTAATTTTTTTAATTGACAATAATGAGGGTTTAAAAGCGATAGTGTAAAATATTTTTATGACTTATTCATTATTAAACTATATACTAAACGCATAAAAAATAGCATATGCTTCGGTTTTGAATAATATTATTATTAATTAATTAATAATAAATATTAAAAATTACATATTAATTATGAAAATTGAATAATTACCGTGAATAGTTACGCTGTGGTTATGTTACAAAAATTAATTAAACCAATCAGAGCGTTAAAATATTGTTTTTCATCGGTACTGGAACAGCGACCGCAAAGACAGAATAAGCCCAATTGACATAGTTATGCTGTGATTGGTTGAATAGAAATTTTTTGTATCCTAACCGCTGTAACAATATTATAAGCAAATAATTGAAGAGATAATAAGCGTGTTAACGAAGCCATACTGCATTGAAAGTACGTGCAAGTAATTGATATGAAAAGTTAAACACAACAAACATAGGGGAATAAGAGTGAAAGAATACCCAAAGTAAATATTGTGGTGAAGTAAATAGCAAAGTAGAAACAACAGAAAACATCAATAAAATGTATATTGTGTGGGCGCTTCAGACTGAATACAATATGAAGGCAAAAGAAGAAAAAACCTTATAGCAGGCAAGAATGCTTTAAAACCCGCAAGGGAATAATAATGCACTGTAGGTAGCCAAGTCAGCTGTTGTGGTTTTTTTTAAACTTTTTTCCCTCACAGGCAGGAGTCTTCAGAATCCTCTCTGAAAGAAAACAAAAAAAAATTACATCGATTAATCAAGAAGATTTGTAGAACTTTTAAATTTGATGAATAATTGAAGTTTTTGAATTTGAAATTTCAAGAATTTTTATCACCAACTGTGAGTCTGTTTTCAAGCTCAGCTTGACCAAATAATTATAATATTTTTTTTTATATTTTTGGTCTTCCAGCAAACAGCAACAGCAACAACACAACCAACTAACACCAAACTAATTTATTTTAATAAACAAATAATTTAATAATTTATTTTATTTTTTGTATGCGGTAATGATAATCCTGCAACATCAACCGTAACCAGCATTTCAGTTTTAATGAAACTATCGAAAGTTCATAAGGTCACATTTTACCTAATAATATTTATTTATGCTTATTAAAAGCTGTATCAAAGTATAGAAAAACAAAAATGACCATTTACCATGTAGCTAACACATTTAAACTAGCTAGAAACAGCTACAATGAATACAAATATGTTGCGCTATTATCAAATAACAAGCGTTTCTATGTTCGTGTTTGTATTTTTCGTGTTAATTCATGTTATGTAGATATAATTTTAAACAGAACAATGAAGCCAACTAAAGCAAACAACAGACATTATTGGGTTCTTTAAATACAAACATTTTTGTCGAGGGTCAAAATGGTTAATACGGTGCCTTGATGCATTTGCATAGTAATCGGTTTTTTGTTTTTGAAAATAATTTATTAAATATGATAATGGGAATGTGTAACCTTAACGCATTGATTATATGATTTAAGATGTGTACGCTCCTTAGGTGGGTGTGTGAAACGTTCTTCTTTTTTTACATTAAAACAATTTTAATTAAACTGAAGACAAAATGATAACAAACTCTGTTATTACAACGAACCCAAAATAATAATCCACCTACGTTTTGCATTACAATTTTAAATTTTTATTCATAAAAAATTATTTCCCCTTAACAACAATTCCATTCAATTTATATTTATATTTTGATAAATATGAAATTCAATAAATGTTCAACGAAAAAAAAATTGATAAAAATGATTCTGAACTGCAATAAATATTTGCTGACTGGGATAATAAATCAAAAGACATAAAAATTTGCATCAAAGAGAATTTTTTTTTTTAGAATGAAAATTATTGCTATCAAAAGCTTAAAGAATTCTTTCATTATTTTTGCTGCATTGATAAATCGGGTAAAGGAAAGTAAGTAATGCTTTTAGAGATTTTTTTTAGTTTTATTTGTTCTGCTTCATTTAAGCATGCAGAAATAAAGCTTTTCGTTTAGCTGCTTTCATTTTTGTTTAAATTTAAATTTTGAGGAACCGGAACTACTGTAAGAAACTTGTTTTTGTTATAATTTTTGATTATTAATTAGACATATTTTGTATTGATGACAATTTCGAGATTTAACTGACCAAGAATATTAATAAATATAAATTAACTAACAAGATTGATGGTGATGATAATAATAATAATAATAATAACAACGCAGATAACCGATATAACTAATAACAAGGTAATAAAATAAAATTGAATGTAACAGACATGACACTATATTAGAACACGTATTTGTTTTTCTTTCCTCTTTCAAATAACATTTTCGTTATTTTGGTTTTTCCTTTTTCTTTTTCTCTCAAACAATTTCCCACCCACACTAACACTCGGTTATAAGAAGAATTGTAATTTTACTTTTCGATTTATATATATTATTTCTTCTCGATTCACGTTTCATTTGCGTTTTTAATCAAATGTTGTGTGAAAATTTATTTTTATTTTTATTTAACATCAAATTTGGTTGAATAAAAATCGAAACGATTGAGTTTTGAAGGTAGAATAGGCAAAAAAAAAAAAAAATAATAAAATAAAATAAAATAAAAAATAGAAGAAAATTGTTATAAAGAAGCTAAAAGATCCTATTGAAAATGGGAAAAGAATTATTATTCCTGGTGCTTATTTTTTCTTTTTTCTGTTAGTTCAATGTCATAGACATTCACCGCATTTATTTTACTCAGTTAGTTGTGTGCTGGGGCATTATTTATTTCCATCCATTTCATATGTATATGAGGTTAATGTAAAATAAAACATCCCATATGTCGTCCTTATGCCTATCGAAAGAGAACCCAAACAATGCACGCATTTACCATTTACCAGCTAAAACATCAGCCCATAACCATTCGTTTCTATACATACAATATAGGGAGCTCACTTTTGGTACACAGCATTTTGAATTGATTTACTCACCTGTCGTACGACAACAACGCATAAAAGGACGCCAATTTATTTCCCTATTATATTATCCACAAACAAAAATCCAAAAAAAAAACGCTTTATTATCGTATTTTGCTTATAAATATTTTTTTATTTTCAAGCAATTTCTGGTTATTACGATTGTCGTGCTGTGGTTATTTATTCAGAAAAGTATCTTGAGACTGTTGATGTTGAACTGAATTATTTTTAATTAATTAATTAAGAAAAATATTATTAAAACCGGAAATCCTTAACCATTCAGTAATAATTTTTTTTTTTTGCTTCTTTCGATTTATTAAACGTTAGTAGCTAGGTCATTGTTCCGTCGGTAAGAATTTTTCATTTTTGGCAAACTTCCATGAAATCTTTAAAAATTATTTCAATAAACTAATAAAGCGTGGAGATTTTGTTGTTTCATGTCATGAAAAACTAATAGAAACTAAAAATTTATTTATTTATTTTTTGGCATAAAGCAGCTGATATTGAAAAATAAAAATCCTTTGGTTTCGTTGATGGAAAATTTCGTATTTTAAAATTTATAGCGAAATCAATGTGACAATAAATTTTTATTAATCTACGGCTTAGGTTTTTATTTATTTTTTATTTATTTATTCGTTAATAAACTGTTTGGAAAGTAGCACACATTTGTGTATTTTGCCAATTTATGTTTGTTTTACTGAGTGTGGAAATTAAAAGGTTTTTTGTTAACGATGTATGGGGAATTGAAAGGAAATTAGATGGATTCTCAATGAAATCTGATATTCTTATTATTTTGAATCATAATTATTAAAGTATAATCAACAGATTTTTAAATGCTATGTAGTATCTGGATAATTACTTTATCCGGCAACACAATTTATTGATTAAATCGATGTAGAATAATTTGCATATGGAAATGCGGTAGAGAATCAGGTTAATAAAAACTATAATAATGATTGTACCGGATGTATGGGAAATAATATTTTTTATAAATATTTTAAATCATTGATTCAATTGATTTATTATTATTTTTTTATTATTAAAAACATAAATGAAATGAATTGAGAATTTATTGAAATAAAAAAAATGTAATTAGCTGATTAACCGAACAATTTAACCGGAAAAAAAAAACATTTTTTTATGTCTTTATTGGTAGTTATTTTGATTGTTTTTTTTTTTTATTAATGTCTATTTAATTTAATTATTTAAATCAATTTTAATTGCCTTTTTTAAAACATTTTTTTTATTACTGTAATACAAACCACTTGATTTGGTTTTAAACATTAATAATCCGTGCGGTACCTACATATTTACAGGTTTTAATGATTTTGAAAACAATTTAAGCGTATTGATAATAAAATTAAAATTTCAAAAGCTATAAATATCTGCCAAATTGTAGTGAAATTCTTATAAAAAATAACTGAAATATTATCAAAAATAGTAGGCAAATTAAAGGGAAAGAGATTGTTTCTATGATAAACATAGATAAAAAAACGGAAATAGACTTTTCTCAAACAAATTTAAAGGAATTCTTTGTAGTAAATATTTTTCTTTTCAAACAAACCAACAAACAATCTTTGCTTTGTGCTTTTACTTTGTTTCCGTAACAGCCCCCAAAAAAAAAAAAGAAAACATTTTTGTAAACATTCAAACCAAAATGCCACAGTATTATTTGAAGTAAATAAGACACAAAACAAATCTGTTTATCCTGTTTAACTCTGTAATTAAAAGAATAAATATTTTTATTGATGAACAATACGTTGGTTAAGCGATATAGGGATTTTATTTATAGAAAAAATATATATAATAAAAATACGACAAACATGCAATAATAATAATAAACAGCAACAAACAGATTACTGATAAAAATAGCATAAAAATTTATTTATTGATGTCACAAAAAAAAAAAAAATACGAACGAAAAATCATATTAAACACCCATAAAGTGTAACAAAAACGAAATGAGAATACAAAAAAATGTATTTTCTGGTTTTTCTTGTGTATTTATATGTTCATGATGGGCTTTGCAAAGGCCAATGTCTTAACTTTTATCTTAATGTAACATCTTAAGTGTTTGTATGTTTTAGTTTACTTCAGTCTAGTGTTTTTACGGTTTTTTATCACTAAACTCACCCTGAAACAAAAAAAAAACGAGTTGTACTGATGAGTGTTTATGAAGAAAATATTGCTGTGCCATTGTTATTGGCTTTAAAAGCAAAAAAAAAAGAAAAGAAAAACCTTGTCGCTGTCTGTTTTTTAATAAGCCACTATGCTAATAAATTAGCAAACACTCACCGTTTAATTAAGAGTAAAAGTTCCCATTGACGAACTAACCGAGACAAAATGTAATTTTTAAATTAATTACAAAACACTTTTAGTCATTTGTATTCGGTTTTCTTTAATAACATGAATACGAAATGTTGGGAACAGAAAAAAAAAAGACGCGCACAAGTATCCAACTGTGTTAAAATTGGTGTCAACAACTTTTCTTTTTATTATTTATCCGTTTTCTCTCTTATAAATAATAATGTGGCTGGCTATGCGGTTAAATAACAAGAACACAGTTTATAATTTATCATTTTTAATTTATTCTTCGAATGCATTATGTATTCAGGATATTAAACAAAAAAAATTAAAATATTTTAGTTTAGACAATAAATCAATAAAGGAAATAGAAGAAAAAAAATTGATTACGAATTCAGAAAAAGTTAATTAAATAATCAAAATGAAGAGAAAAAGGTGAAGATAGAAAGGTTAATTTAAAAAATCAACAAATAAACGTGGCCGTAAAATATAAATTTTTATTTATATAAAAACACCTGAAACCTTCTGAACCGAAAATTTGATAAAGAATTTTTTTATTTATTTTTTTTTTTTTTTGGTAATTGATTAAACTCGTAGTGAAGCATTACGAAAATTTATTATCATCATCCAGTACGTTATAAAGCATGAAATAACTCTTAAATTGGTTTCAGTGTTAATTATAAAAGTGTAGGAAATGTACAAAAAATTATAAGGAACCAATTATATTCAGCCAAATAAACTTTGTAATAATATTAACTTTCGTTGTTTTAAAAGTTTTAGAAAAGCAAAAGTTTCACACAAAGTAGCATAAATCAAATTCAATCACTTTGAATTAAAAATTTTACCTTAGTAAAATCATTTCGGAAGTATTAATACAACCCAAAAAAAATTATTTCTACTGGGTAATATAAGAAACTTGCCGGAATAAATATTACTTAAAAGAAATTTGTTTCACTGGGTCAGTGTAGAACCGCCATTATCAACAGTGGCACAGTCAGATTTTATATTCAAAACATATATTTACGCTTTTATATAGCGAACTTTTAAATTATTGCATTATTAACCGAAAAAGAGTGGTAAAATCGTGAGAAAAACAATTTATTTTCCTATAATAAACGAAAAAAAATTGTATGGAAGTTGTTTAGCAGCGCTAGTAAAGAAAATAAATGTGAAACCCCACCCTGGTTAACCATTCAACGGTGGTTGTTTTTTTTTTTTTTTTTTAGTTTTGTTATTAAAGTAAACGAAAGGTGAATAAATTTCCATCATATGGTCTCCAATGTGATACGAAGTTCGTTAATAAATGTTACATCGGAGGTGAGAGAAACACACAAATCATTTCCTAATATTAAAAATAGAAAGAACACTGTGAATGCATTGGGTTGTGTTAACGCAACGTTATTTACCGCATTTTTATACCTGAAAAAGATAAATTTTCCTAATGAATCACTTTATTATGATGACCACAAACAAACCCAACCCACCTCAACCACTTTTAAATCACTATCATGATTTACATTTTTTTTTCCTATTTAATAAAGTATTTTCGGTGTTCCTTCAGGTTAATAATTTTATTGATGACTAATGTTGAATGTTAGGCAGAAATAAGGGTAAATGAGGATAAAATTTCAATTGCCTTGAATGTAAGGCAGAGAAAAATAATAAAATAAAACCAAAACAATAACTATAAATAGGGAAAGGAAAATAAAAAAAAAATGTTGTATTGCTTGTGTGAGTCATTGTGAAAATGGTAGGACTTTGAATAGCAAGTGGTAAGCACAGTGAAATTATTTCAATGACTCATTTCTCAATAAAAAACAAAAAAAAAAAAAAAACTTTCCTTCGTTACATTTTCTCGCCATTAATCGAAGGTCCACACCCAGAGAATTAAATTTTTTTTTATTGTTTCTTAAAACGAGAAATTAAATCTATCTACCGATTTTTCAACAATTATTTCATTAATTACTTACACAGCTAAGCAACCATAAATGACAATCATTTACGCAACAGAACAAAAAAAAAATCGTAAAATGCCATCAACATAATTGTCGAAAGTCATGAAATCAAATGCAAAATACGTTTTCAATGAATTAATGATTAAAGTCGCACACACACACACGCGCACACAAACAACAAATTTTATTTCTTTCCAAATGCCTGCTGTTGGCATTTAAACTTGATTTAACTATTTGTATACAATGGAGGTTGCGGCAATAACAATAAAGATGTGGAAACAGCGCGCAAAAAAAAATATATATATAAAAAAAAATGCCAAACTCATCAACACCCACACACATAAAACACGTGATGTACATATGACAATTTTTTTTTTCCTACCCATAAATAAAATTCACAGAGAAAAGGTTTCATTTCAAAAAAACACTTTAAAAATTTTTAAAAACAGAACCTTGGCAAGAACAAAATTACAAGTCTCTTAGAAAAACACCGAAATCTGAGACAAGAACTTCCACTCGTCATTAATAACTGAGTATTTTTCTACAGCATCCTGTTTTAATTATGTGATGAAAAAATTAAACAAAAATAAAAATTAAAATTCTGCTAATCGTTGGCAAAAATTATCAATACAATTTTTTTTCTTAGAAAAAATGTTCTGGGAATTTTTTTTAACAGCATTTTGAAAACAGAAAATTATTACACACACATGGCATTCATACGCTGCATGTCCTTTGATTCGTTTCTCCAAAGAGATTCTTTCATTTAATTTTGTTGTGTTTTTTTTCTGTATTTATTTGTTTGCTGATTCTGTTAAAGGGGACACCGAATGCTGTCAAATGATTTATTTCTGACATAATTTATTCATAAATATACAGAAAATTTCTCCGCTTTTTGTTTAGTTTATTAACAATAAAAGTTTATTGTGACACTTGGTCGCTTTCCTCTTTTATTGTTTTTGCTGCTCACAGTTTTTACGGATGTTGACAAAACATGATATTTTATCCGGAAGATTGTCATTATTTTGTTGTTTTTCTGTTTGGTTTTTTTTATTTTTGCCTCAGCTTTTTTTTTTGCTTCTTAATCAGTCAACTATGAACCTGAATGTCGTCTGATTGCTTCGTAATCGATTTTTTTTTTCTGCACAAACATTCATCATCATAAAGCTACTTTAATTTAAGCTTTAAAACGAATATGTATATAAACGGAGAATAATTAAAAAAAAAGCCGCCTACGTAAGCGTAATTTATTCTTTTCAAGTCAATTTAATTTCGCTTTTTCTTTTTTTTTTCATGTAATTAAGCCGGAGTAACGTAGAGAGGAAACACCAAATTCATTCAATTTTTACAAAAAAAATTCTCTTCTTTTTTTTTTTTTTATTCAAATAAATTATCTAAATGACGTAAAATACTTATTATTTATGTTACATTGTGTTACAAAAACGAATTTCCATTGAAAAAATATTTTAATAAAAAAAAACATTAAAGTAACGTTCACAGTGCATACGGATTGGTTGCTCATTTTCAGCTTGTGCTGATTGGTTTTAATGTTAAAAAACAAATATTAACTGCCTTGTGACTAACACTTGATTTATATTTTATTATTTATCATGGCAGTTTATAATAATTTATAGCAGTTTATAGTTATGTAAATAAATTATATAAAAAACTCATAAAATGAAAAATAATAATTTTTTATGCATTTGTATTTAAAAAGTGCAATTGTAGCATGTTTACATTGTTATAAGCGATAAAATATTTTTTTTTATTTATTTGTAACAAGAAGAATCAAATTTATTCTTTTAATAAAATAATTTTTTTTTTTTATTAAAACAAACAAACAAACAAACAAAAGTAACTGAAAGCAAAGCATTTATATAGAATTTTTGGTGATTTGTCACTTTTGGTGTTTTATCCTTTTTTATTTTTTGTAAAACATAACAAAGCAAAAAATTAATGCAAATAATTCCGGAAATTTGTATAAAATTGTTTTTCTTGACATACAAAAAAAGAAGAAAACTTTGATGTTTCTAACGCCCTGCTGTTAGACCCAACTTAAATCAAATAGCAGCTATCTGTTTTTATTGTAATGTTATAAGAGAAAATATTTATTAGATAAGGGTCTGTTGGCTCAAATAATTTTAAAATTTAAATAAATCCTTGTCTTAGGTAACAACGTGCAAAATCACTCAAGTCCAGCCAGATACTAACGACTGTACAAACAACGTACAGATCTAACAAATAAAATTATTCATTATCTTCGAAAGGGAACAGGAAAAAATAAATGTTTTCATTAAATATTAATTAAATTTATTTGATTTTAAAAGTCTCTCGGTGCCACAGAATAATAATTATTAAACAGCAAAACTAATATCCCTTTGCAGCTGTACAATAAAATTATTTATTCATTTCTGAAGAACAACGAAAAAAAGTAAAGTAACGAGAAAAAAAAAACGTAAATTCCCTTAAGTAATCGTGTAGTAAACCTGAAATGTTGCAGTCAGACGCAACAGTAACAACAGCAGCATAAGAAAAAATAATAAAAAATTTATTAATAAAGTCAACCTTGACACTTAAGTTGCTTTATGAAAATTAATTTTAATCCTTAAATAACATCAAGCAACAGTAATGTAAACATTCCATTGGCAACCCACAAGTTCCGGTGCATTTTCAATGTAAATAAAAAATAAATATATTTTTAAATAGCAGAGCAAGCACAGCATCCGTTTTTAATCAATAAATTACTTGCGAACAGAATAATCTATTTTTAATAATTTTATTTTATTTCTTGCTTAATCTTTTAAGACAGATTCTTTTTTTTTTTGAGGAGTGTAATTTACGTTACTACACCACTTCAGTACAATGCACTGATACAGCGTTGTAATTATGCTTAATACTCTCTCATTCTCTCTCTGTTTTTCTTTTCTAAAACAAAAAATTCCTTATTTTAATGTCAAATTTTATTTAAATTAATTAACAAATTGCATGCAGTTGTATTCCTATAAACAAATGTTTTTTGTGTTTGTTTATTTAAATAATTTAACGCTAAGCAAATTTAAACAAACTAAAAAAAATTATCTTGTAATGAATTAAAAATGGTATCATGATACTTATAAACACGTTAGCCTGAATCGTTGTTGATTTGAAACAATTCAATGGGGATTAAATGCACATAAAAAATACAAAGTAGAGAAAGACAACGCAACATTGCCATCACCATCACCATTAACATTAACATCAACATAAACATTATTATTTATGAGTCATGGATAAAAAGAACAAATAATAAAAAAAAAAAAAAAAAACTAAATACACAAAGCATATGGTGTTAATAGTTATCATGTTTCCCCTTTTAGTTTAGTGGCGCTTGGTCTTATGTTTGTTGCCTTGCCATCAAGTTAGTTATTACAACTCATAACAACCGAGGACAATGACTTAAATAAAGAACGCACTGTGGGCGGTTATAAAAAAATCAGCTGACTTAAGACTTCTGGAATGAAAAAAAAAAACGCAATTTCTGCAAAGTTCTGAGCCCGTCCTGAATTAATTCATTTCCTGATACTTCCTATGCATTTGCGAGAAAGTTTCTTATGCTCTAAATATGCTAGACGAAAGGTTTCACTGTGAAGCCAAACATAGGCTAATCAGTGAAGTAATTCAGTCCGTTGGCTACTTAAGTAAATATAGAATTGACTAGAAATGCTGGTCACGAATAATAAACACAAGGAAAATAAAATAAAAATAACAAAACAAAACAAAGTGTGCACTCAAAGGAAATGTTATTATGGTTGTTGCAAGAAGTAAGCGAAATTTCAGGAAACACGTCCTAGAATACTATTTTTAACGTATCTAATAAAAATATTTCATTTAATGTCCAGCTATTTCTCTTCAAATATTCCATAAGCTTCACTTAAAAAAATGATAAAGCAAACAATTGCCGAATGTGAAGAATATCTTTTCCCGATAAACGTGACACCATAACAACTAATAAAAGTCAAAATATTTGATGAAAAATTATGTTTTTATTGAATGTTTTTCTCTTTCAAATGTCATTAATCATCAAGTAGCAACAACAACTGTGGAAGAAACAATAGCAATAAAACCGTAAGCAGCTTCGCCTTATTCAGCAGCTAATTAACTTCAAAAAATTAAGAAGGAATTTTGTTTTGTTTTTTTTTTTTTTTTTAATAACCAATCGACCAGCAGATTCAACAGTAAGGCGATCAAATCGACGTTAACACAAAAATACATAAAATCATTATTATCGCTTATTCGTAGTCGTTAAGTAATAATAAAAACGATGACAAAAAATTGGTTTTTATTAGAGTAATAAACGAAGAAACTTTTCTTTCTTTTTAATATTAATTAAAGGATTATTGATTATGGCTATGTTCTATCCAGTTTCTATCTACTTGCACTTGAAGTAATGCAAACTGTCAGGATATTTTTGAATGGAAACTCATACAAATCTGTGTGTATAATGATTAAAAAAGTTTAAAGTGTGTCCACAATTGCATATCATTATCCAAGAATTTCAAGCATAGTCAACTTAAAAACACATTTTAAATCTACGAAAAAATAACAAACCCGTCAGCAAATACCTGAATACTTCCTTGTTATCATATAATATCCAATCTTCTATTTAAAACTAACAAGAAACTTAAAAATAATGAAAGTAATTCAACGATCCATTAATTTTATTAAAAAAACATTTTTTTTCTTCCTTCTTCATTGTTTTTAAGCAAATCTAAACTTAAATGTTTTAAATATAACACCACTCAAAACTTTACATTACTTTACTTAAATAAAACGAGGATAAATACTTGCATGAAAGAAGATGTAAAGAATTATTTCTTCGGAACAGAAGAACGTAACAACAACTTAATAAAGACATTATAATTCAGCACAGTAATCACTTTTTTGTTTTAATACTAAATAAAATGATGAAAACTAATAAAAAATAATTTAAATAAAAATGTAATTTAATGACAGGAAAATTGTTGCTGTATTTACTTAAGGAAATACAAAAAAGATTCAAGACACCCCCGAAAAATGTATTTATTTATTTTTTTAAATTGCTTAACATCCTTATTCTCTATTTTTCATCATTAAATTTAATGGAAGCAAAAAAAAAAAACTGTTTTCAACACTTAAAAAGCAATAATAATAATAAATAACTTCTTTTTTTTTCTTCTTCTTTCTAGTTTTAGTTTTATTTGTAAATTTTAACACCCGTATGTGGTGGTTGGTTAGTTGGTTGTTAAAAAATAAAAAATAAAATATTTTTTCATTTTCATTTATATTTACTTTAATTAAAAAATATTTATTTATGACTTCATTGTCAATACCCAGCAGTGTTAATCTTTTAAAACTTTATTACAAATAAATATGAAAAGTTTTCTTGTTTGTGCTGTGTGATTATTTACTTCAGGTCTCATAGGGTGTATATTGAATTATGAATTTTTTTTCTGTTTTTTTATTCTGTTTTTATGGAGAACTTTGTGGACAATACATAAAACATTGGTAACAGTGTAGTAAATATTTTATTATTGTTTATTTACTTCCATTTTGTTACAATTGTTCCTTGTTACTGCATATTTTAGCAAAATTATCAAAAGTTCTTTATGCATAGAGTGTGTATTTGTTTACATTATTTCATGCAAGTATTGTACAATTTTGTGAAGTATTATTGTCTGTGATAAGATGTGTTATAAGTACTAGAGAAACAATTGTAGCCAGCATAAATAAGAATATTTGTCTTGTTAGTTAATTAATAATGGGAAATACAAAATATATTTATTAAGGACTTTACTAATGAATAATGAAGATTCAGGAACCATCTTGGTTTATAATTTGTTTAAATGTTTGATTGGTTACTGAATTTTAATCTTTACTACAAAATCATTTTACTTGTGACATGCACATTGTTAAAGAACCAAAATTTTAAGGTTTTTATAACAAAAATTGTACTGTAGATAAAAAAAAAGACACCCGGTACCAATAAATCCTCGTAACCATGAAAATCTTCTTAAAAATAATAAACCGAGAAGATAAAAAATTAGCTAAAATTCGTGATTAATAGAAGCAAAGTGGTATGATGAGAGACAGCATTGACGACAGCATCCTTATAATTAAGACAAGAAAATAATAAAAATCATTATTATACTCCTTTTTTTTTTTCCTTTCTATTTTATTATAAATATTTAACAACTTTGTTATTTTGATTATTGCAAGACATTATTTCCCATTTTTATTTAATTTTGTTATTTGTTCTTCACTGTAACTGCTGCCTATTTTTATATCACAACCATTGAAAAGAAAGGAAAAAAACCACTCTGAAAATAGTTATTACTTTCGTCATATTCGTAAAAACACTCATAAAACCAGTGTTACATGACAAGAAAGAAGGAAAGCAAGAAAAAAAGAAAGAAAAATCACCATCTACTTGTTTGACGATTTCATAATAATATTCCAGAGAAGACAAAAGGCAAAAGAAATAAATAATGAAAAAAAGAAAAGGTTCTTCTAAAGTTGGCGTTAATAAAGTAGACTTTTATGCTACAGCAAAAAAATATGCTAAATGCATACTAAAATAAATATACACAGCATCCAGGTTAAATTAGTTTCACAAGCTTAATATGATTAGTAAGAACAAATCATATTTACTTTATGACAAAAAAAAAACACACACACGACAAAAAGATATCTGAATCAAGGGGAGTTGTTGCTGCTGAGCTTTGTTTTTTTGTTTTTATTATTTCAACATTCTTACACGACATGCATAAAAATTATTCATAAATAATATTTAACCTTATGTAGAAGATATTACAACGGATTTTTTTTTTTGGTGGATGTACGCGAAGAAAATACAACAGCAACAAACTAAATAAGATTAAGATTGGCTACGAACCCATGTAATGTTGCAGCCAAAAAAATGATGAGAGAAAACACTTTTTTTTGTGTCCTTTGCTTTGTATTTAACAACTCTAGTAGCTCATAAAAATACAAAAGTAAAATAATAATAATAATAATAAAAAATCTTGTCAAAATGCCAAGTCATAGCATATTTATAATTTTTTTTTTTTTTGTTCTCTGTGTTATAAGATAAAAACTGATTCTTGGGTTTTATTTTCTGAAAGAGCAAGAACAAAAAAAAATTGTTTTTTATGAGAAATTAATGAAAAAAATTTTTTTTTTGATTGCCGTTGTCTATGCGCGGTATCCGACTGTAAGACATAAAAAATTCGATAATAAAAATGTTAATTAGATTGACAGCGAAACGAAAATACTTCTAATAGAAATTTAAATAAATATATAACAAAAAAAAAAAGAAAAAAGAAAGAGTTAATCAATTTTAATTATGAACATCTGCAGCTAGTGCAGTTGCATCATTTCGTTATTATTTAAATTTTTTTATGCTTGTTTTCGTTTGACTTTAATTGTGGGAGTTAATTGGGTAAATAAAATATTTTTAATTGTTTATGGAATCTAACCATAATGCAGAAAGCTTACACAAACATTTTTATTGAACCTCATGAAAAAAAAAAAATTACCAACAAGCTTGCCATTGAAAGATCCATGTGAATATTCCATAAAACTTCCTGAAATCATGACACAGTTGTGGTTTTCTTAAGATAAGTCAAATTATGTTTTATTCCCAATAAACAATTTTCCATTTTGATAATTTTTTCCGTTTTTGATGTAACAACCAAACATCAACTGGACCAACTCATGTGTAATGCAACAAAGTAGAGAACGAAAATGAATTGAGAGTATCTATCAGCAGACTCATAATTTAATTTTTATTTATATTTTGCTTTATGACAGTAAAATTTTACAAAAAAAAAAAACTTAACCAAAAATATAACAAAAAAAAAAAAAAAAGGAAGGAAGGAACGATTTAACATTGATAGGGACGAAAATTCATATGTAATCCCATCAAAATACTTCAATCAAATTTTATTGACCAATAATTCTACTAAAGTATTCACGGTTCATTGATTCTAGATCCCTTTTAATTTCGTTTGTATTCACGATATTGACAAAATGACCAAATAAAGAAGAAAATTTATTAAATGAAAGACAAATAAATAAATAAATAATCGCATAGTGAATGATAAGCCAATTAATTGACCAATCATTTGTTTGGAAAATTTATTAACTTGAGAATTGAAGCGAATGATTGTGATTCAGGAATAGACTAGTTTTGTTTATTCTTTTAAAAATTTCAACCTCCATGCAAGCAATAATTAAAATAACCAGCGCAATAGTTAAGTAAATCAAAAAAAAAAATCAATTAAACTCATATTACGAAGGTTAAACAATTTTTTTATTTTTTAATTAAATCGAAAACATTAATTATGTTGCTACTTATTCCCCCTAATTAACAAGATTATCTGCTTTAGTTAGATTTTATTTATTTAATAATGTTTTCCCCCTTTTTTTGAACTGTCGTAGTTTTTTTTTTTTATTATAGATAATAAAAAAAAAAAAACATTTTTGATGGTTTTTAATGCTGCTGCTTCTACATTAAACTGGAACGAACAAAACATTTTCATTTATTTCGTTTAAGACTTTTTATCTACTTGATTTGTTTTTATTTTATTTTATCTTTTTTTTTTTTTTTTTACTGATGATGTTTTAATTACAAAATTTTTTATTATCGTTTTCTGATTATTACGGATTAGGGGATAAATAGTGTGTTACGTGTTTGTTTGGATAACAAACAATTTTCGATCGTTTTTTTTTTCTTTTAAATAAACAACCAGATGAAATGTTTTCGTTTCGTTTTGATTATTATTACAAAGAATTAGAAATAAAAAATAATGAAAAAGCTATAATAAATAACACATGTCTTGTATCGTTTTAAGTTTTTTTTTTTTTTTTTTTTTAGTAATTTAACTAAGCTGAATTAAATAAAAATTAATTTCGGCGTTTATTCAAAAGAGCAGAAAAAATAAGTAGCAAAACAAATAGAACATCCACAAGTAATTATTTCGCTTTTTTTTTTAGCAGTCTTAAGCAGATGTTACTTGTGGTTAATTATGAATAATAATTGAGTTTTATTGCCTATTTGCTAATCAATCAATTATTATGTTTATATTTGACTAGAGTTTGTGTTTTATTATTATTTATGGTCTGTGTGTTGTTCAAGTGTATGCTAAAGAAAATCATTTAACCAACCAAACAAACAAACAAACCACAAAAGAATTTCTATGCCTATGCCTACCTAAACCCGTGCTGTAATATATTTCTCATTTACCATTAATTACTTTGTATCGACTTTATAATGTAAATAAACAAACAAAACGATATAATTGTATTCAGACATTGATTTGAATTCAATAAATGATTATTGTTACAGGTGCTTAAATTTTATTTACATGCTCTAACTTCAATTACGTACAAACAAACGTTAACTAATTTCCCTTCTTTAATACTTAATTCTCATGACTAACTATTCAAATCAACCTTTAACCATGAACATTTAAAGTAATTTTTTAAGTAAGTTACTTAATTCATTTCTTAAAAGTCGTTTCTCTCGTTAAATGATGTAAAAAAAAATTCTTACGCATTACATAGTGACATCAACAGCTGACTGTCAATTAATTTTTTTTTTCTTTCTCGTTATTTATTTATTATGTTTTGCTACAGCATTAATATTATTTATCTTCTTGAAGATGGAATTTCTTTTCGTTTGTTTTTTAATTTATTTATTTATTTATATCAAATATTATCTTGGAGATATTTTTTTTCTCTCATGTGTGCGATGTTGTTTGTTCTTCTGTAGTACAAAAATGATAAAACATAAAGCAGCAATAAAACACAAAAAGAAAAACTTTCCGACATTTATAGAAATGAATATAATATTTTTTATTTATTTTCTAGGCATAATTTTATTTCTATTCGTCTCTATTATTATTATTGTTTTTTTTTTTTTTTTCTTTTTTCGGGTATCAATGTGGCAACTGTGACAAGTTGGAAAATAGCATTTTCATGTTTCCCAAGATGAAAATAAAAATGAAAAAAAAAAAAAAAATGACACAGAGTTATGCAATAACCAAGTTTTTTTTTCTTTAATTTAAATATTTGTTGATTTCTTTAGAAAAAACGTCGTTTCTTATTGATTTTTATTACGGAAATATATTTTGAATTATGTTTTCCTGTCTTTATAACAAGCCAATAATATTACTGATGAGAAAGTACATATTGCACTAGTGTCTGGTTAATAATCAAAAATATTGCAAACCTCACGAGCAACCTAGAATCGCAATATTTGTTATTTAATCAAGGTGGTACAATAGATCATAGTTGACATAAATGATATAATGATTATTTGGTACACAGGGTATTATTTTGTTATGATGTCAACCAGACCACAAAAAGTTATTATTCCAATGAAAGAATTTAATTTCACTTCTATATTTGCATAAAATAATTAAAATATAAAAATAATTTCCGCTAAAAAATTTGTTGTTTAAGCAAATAAAAATTATTTAAAAGTTCTTTAGAATCTTATTATTATTTTTTTTATTTATTATAAAAGCTTGCTGGCAGTCTGCAAAAAAATATTCATAACAACACAGAGCGATGATAGCTTTCTTATATATTTAATAATCTTCTTTTTAATAGAAACAAATTACTTAAACAGAGAATTAAGTGTTTACTTGTTTTTATTATTTTGTTTGTTTTAAAACTAACAAATCAACTGAATTTTATCTAGCAGAGTAAGAAGAAAATGCATTACGTTTGGTAAGAAATTTCCGTTTGTTTTTTTTTTAATTAAAAGCAATTTTCCTTAATAAAATTTATTTCTTAAAGAAAACTTTTCTATAAAATGTTCTGAATAACAGAAGACGACGAAGAAAAAAAAAATTAAAAAACGGAAATTTCCTTTTTTACAATTAGTTAAATAAAATGAAATTTATTTACCAAAGACAAAAGTTTCCAAAGCACCACCGTAAATAACTTCTCTCCATAAAAAACAAAAAATTTAAATTTATTGAAAATCTGTTGAGTATTTTGTGTTTTAATTTAAATGAAGAAAAAAAAAAAATTCCCCGTTTGGTGAAGGTAAATTAAAAGCACTTTAGACCTTCGTTTAGAAAAGAAAAATTTCTTAAAATAATTAAATTAGTTATTGAGACAGGTAAATGAGTAAAAAGTGTTTTTGAAAAGGTTCGACTGGTAGTGATCGAGTTTTTATTTAAATTAAAATTTAAAATAAGCAAACGTTTTTAAGGTGAATCAAAGCAGACATGTTTTCCACAAGCTGGGTGTATCAGAAAAACTGTCAAGCATCTTTAAATCACTAAAATAGCCATAATCCCGCAAAGTAACCTTTTAATTACTAAAATAGACTAATTAGCATTCAATGTTCTCGGAGTAAAGTAATTAAATCGGTAAATTTCCTATAAAAATCACAGCGAATTCACGGAATATACATCAATTGCTCTGTCAACACATTTCACAGCAAATTCTATCACTAAATAAACTAAGTAGCAAAACAAAAAATAAAAAAACATTAAATAATCCAAGGAAAAGACTTCTCACAATACTGACATTAATTTATTAGAAAAATAAGATTAAAAAAAAAAAAAAAAAAAAAAAAAACAGAAACAACGAAGCCGAATGCAAAACAAAATTTATAAATAAAATTCCGTTACATCGTGGCTCAAATGCGTCCAGTTATTTATTATTTATCTTTTCTACAGATATGATTTATAGCCAAAAATTGTATTCTACAAGTTTTTATTTATTTATTTACAAATAAAAAACAACTTTAATTAAATTAAAACTAAAAGCAGCTAATTATGTGAATTTAAGTTGAAATAAAAAAAAAAAAAATGTCGCATATGTCACAAGTGTGTTGATATAATTATGCTTTTTATGTATACAAAAATAAAATTAAAAAAAAAGAAAAGAAGACATGAAAACGCATTAAAATTGAAACAAAAAATTTATCAAAAACCCATTGCTTTATGAATAACGATCTCGTATTTGATTTTTTCTTTTTGCATTAAAATGTGACAAATCATGAAACAACAATCGATGATATTGTTAGGTTTGTTGACAAGCATTTCCAACCAAACCATTATACGTTGTATTTATTTAATTCTTTTATTTTTATTTATTAAATTTAATAACACAACTATAGGCAAATAATGATTTTATTTTTTTTTTGTTTATCATTTTTATATTTAGAATTTGATAAATAAATATTTATTGTTTGCCATTCATATGTGGATGGCACATTTGAACGATGCTAATGATTATTTTTATTCAGTGAATTACCTTCGTGCAGTTATTTCTCTCCACATTTTTTGTGATACTGATTTATTTATTTTTAAACAATCGTTTTTAAAATTATTTAAAATCAATTTTTTTTTTTTTTTGTGAACATTTATTGAGAATTGACGTTCCCAGATTTGCAATTTGGTACACAACTGGCCATTACTTTTGAACAAAATTTTTTAGAGTCGTATTATTTATACTAAGGGACTCAATACGAAACTTTTCACCAATTTTCAATCAGGAAGTATCAGGAAAATTTGATTAAATTAGAACAAGCTGAAACTTTTCGGAAATGTTTATTTCGAGGTGCTGCATATCGAGTTTTTTGGTAAAAAAAATTATTTCATGAGGTTATGGTCAGGAAAAGAGATAAAAAATGCATGAATAAAGCTCGATAACTTCTGTATGTGAAGATGTCCACTTTGCAATGAAATATAAATGTAATTCGCATAGTTCTAAAAAAGTTCTTTATGAATTTTAATTAAAAAATGATAAAATATATGGATTTTCCTGGTAAACATGCGTAGTAATAAACAATTCTGCTTGCTTAATAAAAGTTTGCTAAATATTATGCATACGTTGAGGTTTTTGTTAAAGAACTTTAATATTACCTGTCGTTTTAAAGATTCCTCGTACAATATGGGTAAGTCTTTTTCGTGGTTTCTTCAAAATTTAAACAGAACTTCTATGAAAGTTAAATTAATTTCCATAAAACTAATTTCCGATTCTCTTATATTGTCTCAAAATGATACAAAACTATTTTCTAAAGTTTCCTAATTGAAACAAACCACCGGAATAAAGTTATTATTTTTATTTTTGAGAATATTATTTTTTACGTAGTAGCCAGAGTAAGAGCCAACAAAATGTATGAAGCTATTATCAAAGCAGATAAAGGCATTAATTACCTTTTTTTTACATTTAGATTTAACAACATTTATCTAGTTTTATGAGAGCAAATGATGATTTAACTTAACTTATGATGTACAAATTTAATTAAATTATCCAGATAATAAATGAATAGTAGTTAACACTTGTAAACTGTGTCACTATTGTTACATTCTGTTTGTTTTAATAAATATTTGTTTAATAAATAATTGTAAGTGTGGGCGACAAGTGCTACTTGCAAAACTTGTTTATTTATTTATTTATGTTTTTTTTTTTTTTGCTTTGCTATATTCCCCAAAAATAAAAATTAATGAGAAATAAAACTAAATGTTTTACCAAAGGATTTACCGAGGTTAGGCGATAAAACATTATTAAAAATAGAAAGCCATACAGAAGTTAAGGATATATAGTTTTAAGGAGAGAGAATAAGAGCAAACCATGTATCATTTTTTGATTAAGATGAAGTTTAAGAATTTTACAACAGTTTTTTGGGTGATAGTTTTGCTGTTTTTTTTTTCTACTACATTCTGGTTGACAACTGCAATAAAGTTTATTGCTAACCAAATACTGATAAATGTTTCTTCGGACTTAATTAAATTTTATTTTTATTAAAAAAGCAAACAAACTAAAACCGTAATAATGTTTGAACAGAAAAACATTTAATCACAATTAACTATTTAGCTAACAAACAAGCTTTTTATGGACAGCTTTTTTATACTGTCACATAAAAAAAATAAAAAATAAACTGCCGACATCAAAAATTAATTTCAGAGCAAAACTGTAACCTTATGTGCCATTTACTATCATTTGTTGACCAGCAAAATTGTGAAGAATGAAATATAACAAACTGAAAATCGTTCAACATGCCTAAACAACAAAAATATAAAAAAAAAAAAGAAATGAAAAAACAAGAAACATGGGTGCTTTCTAAGTGACAATACAGCATTTATGTGGGGAACGAACACTGAATTTTCGTAAACAATGCGTTTAATTTAGAGTAAACAACCGAGGTTTGCGTAAAACTAAAAATAATAAAATCAAAGGTAGCTTACCGACGTAAGCAGCATTCAACGATTTTTTTTTTGTTTATTCATTTCAGCACCTCTTACAAATTTATTATTTTTTTATTTTTCACATTAAAATTTGTCTCAAACAAAAACAATTTTTTGTGATATTTCATCAACATCATCATTTAGCTTTTGCTTTCCGGCCGAGAATTCAAATAAAAGAATAAAAAAAAGAAAACAACAACAGCAGCGAAAACACAAAAGCCTTTTCTCTTTATCAAAATAACACAGAATGTTTGCCATAAAACGCTAAAAATATGTAAATAAATAAAGAATGACAAAAAAAAAATGGAAATATCTTGCATCTTATCTACATTAACAAAAAAATAAAGCAAAAAAAAAAAAAATTATCTCAGCAAAACGGTTTTCTTGTTATTTCCTTTGTATTATTCAGAATTTTTTTCCCCATTTTTGGTTGATTAATTATCGTAATCTATAAATAAATTTCTTTTCTTTTTTTTTTTTAAAGGACTTTCCTTTTTTTTTATATAAATTGAATCTGTTGCTAAATTTAGCGCTTTTATTTTGTATGCAATTCTCTGTTTTTACGATAGAAAATTTAAAAGTTTTTCCAAATGTAAAATACCTTGAACAGTAATTGATCATTCAAAGTGTAGAAAGGTTAAAACAAAAAAAACGAAATATCGTAAATAAAGCATAAAATCATCTTACATTAGTTGCTTCCCAGTTGTAATTGTGTCCCAATTTATTTTGTTTTTCAACGCGTTTTTTTTTTGTATTTTACTAGATCCATCACGTATCTATATCATTAATCTGATTGTACATGCTTTTTATATTAAATTTCTGTTGTTGTTTAAATAATAAACACGACATAATGATTGATTTTTATCATTATTATTTGACAATTGATTTTATTTGTATAAAAATTCATAGAAAATTCACTTTAATTAAATTACAAAAATAAAGTTAAAATCCTTTGAAATAATATAAATTATTGATGAAACACGTACGTATGATGTAAGAAATAAATACAAAACTAATACGAAATACTCATTATGTGTCAATTATATTTGAAAAAAAAAATAATAAAAATAAATGAATTATTGATTAGAAGAATATCACAGAAAAAAAAAAAAAAAACATACCGATGAAACAACCAATTCAACAATCAATCACATAAATTTCTTATTTACAATATGAACAAAAAAACAAAATAAAGGGATAATAAATTGTAAAATCGCGAGCATTAGATTAACGGAACAACATCAAGTAGAAAGAGTAAATTAATGTTTGTTTAATAAAAAAAAAATAGAAAAATCATTGTTTGTTATTTATTTAATTAGGAGAATTATAATAAACAGAAAAAAAATTCTGTAAGTCACGATGTCATCATTAGTTTCATTTGAAAAAATTCTGAAAAATAAAAATAAAAAACTCGTGACCTTCACCAGTCATCATTAAGTTCAAGACTTTCCCTTTCGTAAAGCAAACATATTTTCCCCGTTTCTTTATTTTTATTGAAATAACAATAATTGATTATATTTTCTGTGTTTACGAATTGTTTTTTATTTTTTTTAAAGCTCACCGAGTTAAATTTAGCAGCAACTCATGTCACTTAATATAACACAGTCACAGTGGTTTTGGTTGCTCCATTCCACCAAATAGTACAAAAAAAAAGTTAAGCCTTTTACAAGTTAAATTTAATAATTAATTATTATTTGCTGCTTATTTATTTAATGTTTTAACGAAAAAAAAACTAAAAAAAAAACCCTTTCTACATGAACAGTGTTATCTTTAAAGCATTAATCATTAATCTTAGCTTAATTCGTTTTTGTTTGTCTATTAAAAAATAAAAGTGAAAATCCAAAGGCAATTAATTATTAATTTTTTTTTTTTTTTGTATTGTTATTCACAATCAACGAATTTCAAGATTTTATTTGAATAAGGTAAGTACTTGAGTTGGATCGGTACGTGGGTTAATTGTGCTACATTTTTACATAACAAAGATAACAAAAAAGTTTTATAAGTGGGTTTGTTGAGTATTTTTTTCTTTCAAATTCACTACGTGTGTAAGGATGTAACTGATTTATTGCCATGTTGGCGTTGTTGCTACGATACAGATCGATGTTTATCATGGTTAAAATGCACAAAGCTTTCACATATCAAACACCAAATTAAACAAAGCAAATTTCTTTCAACCGCATCTAATGCATTGTTAAATTAGTGCTTTATAACCTTTTAACAAAATTATTATTATGTTCATCTAAACAAATTGACAAATGACAAAACTAATTCACTCTATCAAATGAGCATTAATCATTGAGCACAAATTATTTACATAATACTGTAGAAAATATTAAAAAGACATTTATTCTAAGAAAACTACTTGCATAAAAATCGTTATTAAAATTTATTCATAACAATGACTCTAGCATTTTTATTATTTTTCATTTTATTTAACTTTGTACTATTTACTTGATATACTGGTTGGTTGAATGTTTCAACAGAGCATCAACTGCTTATACCCATTATTCTAGTAAAACAAATTTTAAACAAAACAAGGAAAAAGAAAAAGAAAAAAAAATAAAATTTTGTCATACGATACGATGACACAAAATAAGAATATTCTTATAATAAAAATAAAATATTACTTTAAAAAATAAATGACACAGCATAACTGAAGCAACAAAGAATACAAAGAAAGCTGAAGAGAAAATAAAATAACTTTCGTTACATCATCAGTTCAACGATACAAATTGCGTTCATGGTTTGTCGATCCTGGTTGCTCATTCATACATAACAAATTGAAAACAAAATTTTTTTTTACCAAAAAAAATAAAATAAATAAAATTGCAATAATAAATCTTTCAATTTCAATTGTTAAAGCTTAAGAAAAAAATTGAAAATACTGTCGAACAAAATAGTATTTAAAATAAAAAAAGTGGAGACGCCAGGTATTACTTAGAAATAAAGCTTTTTTCCTATTCCTTAGTAACAGCTGCACTGTTGACATATTTTTATAGAAACTGTATATAATATTTTTTTCGTTTAATAATTAGCACTTCATTAACATTACGTAAGCAACACAACACAACATCATAAAAGATTTTATTATCAAAGAAAATAAATAAAAAAGATTTTCTGAACTAAGAAATACCAATAAAACAATAATGACAAGAGAAATGTGCTTTTATTTGTTACATTTAGAAAAAAAAAAAATATAGTTATTTTTCATACTTCTTTTTCTTTTTTTATAAATATTAACAAGTTAACCCCAGTGTAACCCTCATTCACAATGATAAATAAAGTAATATTAAAAAAAAACATTAAATAAGGAAAAACAAATTTTACATTCTGATGGCTTCTCTCCTGCCTAAATACAATATTTGTGTTTACTTAAATTTTTTTTTATTATTTTATAATACATATTTTATATAATAAGAAGTTTTTTTTTTTTTGTAACAATGCTTCTACCTAGCACTTGTTTATTACGCAAATAATTAAAAAAAAAAACAGAAAACAACAAAGTAAATTTCTGTTACACCAAAAAAAAAAATAAATAAAAAATATAACAAAATTTATATTTACTTAATTAGTGGTTAAATCATAATAATAATAAAGTAGTAAAATATCAACAAATTAATAAATTTGTATTACTTATTTATTTAAAATTAATAAATTCCAATAAAAACAATTTTATCAATTAAGTAAATTAAAAATGTTTAAATTAAAAATATTGACAAAAAAAAATAAAAAAAATTCCAATGCAAATTTATGCTTTTTTTTTTATTTTAATTTTTTTATTGATTTAAAACAATAATTTCGATTTATTTGCATTATTATTATTATTATTAATGAAAAGCATAAAAAAAAAAATATTAATTTGAATAACGTGTTAATTTAATAATTCGTTTTTTTTTTTTTTTTTAAAGCTTTAGTAAATAATTTAACAATTAATAATAATAATATTATGCAAGAATAAATATTATTCTAGCTGACATGAAAGATTCAAGCCATAGATATAACAAATCAAAAATAAATTTAAATATTCCCATGATAACTTTAAAATTGTAATTATAGTGCAAATGGTACGGTCTATTTACATTTTACAATCTTATTATTGCTTAACAATATGATATTACTCAGAAAATACATAAATTTTTGGTAATAAATAATTTATTTGATATTCATATAGAACAATTTTGCCATTTAAAATGTATGCATGTTTGTGGCTTTTGTTTACTCAATTTTAAAGGAGTCAACCATTGATTTATTTTCCCTATTTTATAAATTATTATTACTATATTACGATTGTCAAAAAATATAAATAATAATTATGTAAATACAGATATTCAGCTATTTTAGAGTACAGGTGCATTGTGTTACCTGCTTAAATATATTTCGTTTTGCTATTTGACTTTTAAATGTCACGCTTAATGAAACCACTTAATTTCTGGTTAACCCAGTTAATGAATGGTTGTCATTAAATTGTCCAAATAATGATTTAAAAACAAAAAAACAGAAAATAAATTTAAAAATATTAAATGATAGTTGCATAATGTGGTGTAGCTTGTTTGAGTAGAGAAATGCTGTTGCTAGCATAAACCGCATTTAATTATGTGGCCTCACCAGAAATTTCATTAAAACATAAAACAATTAAAAAACAAAAAATCAAAACCAAAAAAATCTGACAGCAGACGTCTTGTGGACAACAACTAATCAGAATTTCAATTGGAAATTATTTCGAAATTTAATCTTCAATTGTAATAAAGGAAATTTCTAAACACAATCAATAGAATTATTTGTTTTTGTCTATAGGACATTTTTATTTACTTAAATACAATATCGAAACTTAATATTGGTCATTGTTTTCGGAAGTTTCTACAGTTTGATGCATTTTATTTTTTTTTTTTTTTTGATACATTTGTAGTTAAAACCACATAACAAAACTAAAACTTTGATGTTTGTTTACGATATTTTCTGCACAATTGTTTTATTTCCCAATAGCAATACTCTATCGATTGTCGTTTCAATAACAAAAAATTTCTACCATGATGAAACTCTTCAATTATTTAACATCTCATTTCACACATGAACAACAACAAAAAAATAAATTAAAGAATAAAATTGCATATTAAAACGGAAATTTATTTCGTTCATACAAATAAAATTTTCTTCTTAGAAAAGTTTTCAAGAAATTTTGTTGTCGTCAGCGAATGAATGCCAAAAAAAAAAAAAAAAACAAAAAAACTTTAACGCTTTTCATTAAAAAATTTATTTCCTATTCGTCGCTATGTTGCTGTTTAATTTATAATTTAATCAACGTGTACGACCACATGTCGCATACTATATGCATATTTTTTTAGTGAATGTAAACAAGATTTTAGTGCACTTGTGATTTTATCCTTGGATGCCTAGCAGCAAACAAGAATTTTCCTTTTAATTAAAAATATTTTGATGAGATTTTCAAGATTCTCTACTTTATTGTTTTTGTGTTTATTAATTATCAATTAGAAATGAAATACATTAAACGTTGATTGAAATAGACAAAAATTAAGGGAGAACGACAAGATAATATAAATTACAAAGCAAACATCGGATGATTTCAATCATCAAAAAAACAACATTTCATCCTTTTCATGTTACATGATATTAATATTATAAGCATGATGAAATAATTTACTTTATGTAATATTATTATTATTATTTTCGAGTGCTTAAAAAAAAAAAAAAATCTACTTGACTGCACATAACTGCAATATGTGTTGTGTTAAATCCATACGTTAAAATTGAACAATATTTTCGCCGTAGGAAAGATTAAAAATTACAAATATACAAAAAAAAAAATCCACAAACGTTCTTTAATAGGAATAATAACAACATAATAATGTTTTTAAACAATTGTTAAAAAAAAAGGAAGGTGAACACGAAAAATCAACCAACAATGAGCTATAAAGTTATGGTTGGAAAATATGTTGAATTTTTGTTACCAAAAAAAAAAAAAAAAAATTTAAATTAAAACGAAGTGTTAAAATTTAAACATCTAGATAGCCCGAGAGAAATTCTATTTAATTGGAATTTTTTTTTTTACATTTAATATCGCTAAAGGAATTTAAACCACATGGTACAGGTAAAAATTAATTTTTTTTTCTTGCAAATTAACAAATTGTATGAGTTGGTCAAAATTATCGTTACACGTGATATTCATAACTATTTTCACCTGTAGTTTAGTTAGCTAGGTGTTAATTCAGTGTAATTTTTAGAAAACAAATATTTTTTTTTATTTACACTTGAATCGATTTTACTCAACGGTTTGGATTGGGGATTACTTTATGCAACACTGGCTTCACTATTTACGGTCGCAGATAATTTTCGAAAAAAATAATATTGTTTTTAAAATTTACTAAACAAATAAAGCCATTGAAATTTTCTCTAGAATTATTACAGAAAAAATGCTTCTAGGAAAATGCTTCTTTTTTTTTCGAAAATACATTTTGCACACAAAATATGCTTAAAAAAACGTTAATCCTCTGCATTAGTGTACTTAAATAAAATGTGTTTTTAACAAATAATCCAAATGCTAGAAACGTAATTTACATGCAAAAAACTTCATAAACTTTCAAAAATAAAAAAATTGTCTGTGAAATTAATAAAAGCATTATAAGCTTTTAATGAAATAAAATTTCAGTGTAAAAATTATTATAAATAATAATATTAATGCATTTCTACAGGTGTAAATGGTAAGTGATAACAAAAGCAGAAACAAACAACACGATCACCACCACTACAGGTGAGTTAATTTTTAATTTTTGTGTTTTTTGTTACTTGTGTTGTATTCTTCAATCATAATACGTTTATATTTCATCACGTTCTCCTGCACATAATTTATTATTATTTTTCTTTTAATAAAGGTACTAAACAAAAAAAAAAAAAAAAAAAAATAGAAAGAAAAACCTTAGAAAAAAAACTGTGTGGCTTGATACACAATAAAGCAAAAAAAGAAAAAATATTTTTTCGTTTTGTTATTTTAAAAGAATAAAATACAAAAAATAAAAAAAAAGAAAATGATGGAAAACATAAAAATTTTTACTTAAAAATTACACAAGAAAATCTTTTTACGTTGGTGAAACAATACAAACAAATAGATTTTAGAAAATGTAGGAAAAGTTTTACACAAAGTATACGTGCTCAAGTATTTATTATAATCATTTTCTTTTTCGTTTATTTATTTATTTAAACGCATATCTGTTACACGTTTACGATTTTTTTCTTTTTTTTTTTTTTTTTTTTTGAATAGAACAACAAAATGATTTAATAAATAAACGTAAAAAAGTTTTAAGTGACTACGTTTGGTTGCATCGTGTGTACTGGAATTAATAAAACATTTTCAAAACCCACGTATGCATTTTTAACTTTTTTTTTTTTTTTTTTTCTTGAATATTCAGACCAAGAGACAAAATCTTTTTCAAACATAAAATTCACAGTGAGAATTTATTATTCAAAAAAAAAAAAAATTTAATTCCACTGTAAAGATATTTATTTGTGACTTGTAATTCCCAGTTAGTTTTATAAATGCATTTCCAAATATAAAGTTATTAAACAAAATGTATAAAAAAAAAAATACTTTCTAAAAATATTCCAACAAACCTACATTGATTAAGAAAAAAGGAAAATCTCTTTCCTTTAGCTTTAAAGTAAATATAAGCAAGGATTTGTACATCAAAATAAAGTAATTTGCTGACCCCAATCAGTCAAATGGTGAAAAATCGCTGGTACTTAACTTTTGATCATTTTTTGTAATGAAAAATATTAGTTTAATATTAAATAAAAATAAAAGCTTAGCTTTTGGCAAGCTTATCACCTTTAATAATGTTACTTGTGACTTTTCGGGTTAGTAAAGTCAGTAATCTTTTATAGGATTTTCAGTTTTATGTGTTTTTCAATTGCGTTAGACAAGTACTAATATGCGTCGATTCAGTGTAATAAAAAGACCATTGAAGTAAAAAAAAGCTTTTAAAATGCTAAATTAATATCTACCTATACCAATACCTCTTAATATTATAGTCAAGTAAATATCCTAGACTCATTACTTGCCAAGTATTTCTTTAAAAACAAAAAACCGAATCCATTGTTACTACGCTCATATATTTGCTTTAGAAACTGTACAATTTTTTGTTATTTTGGAGCAAACATAGAGGAAAACTACAATAATACCAATGTAAACACGTTACATTCCCCAGTGAATCTTTAAAAACACATTTTATTTCTCTTTAAGTTTATAAATGATAAATAAACAGCAGCACCAGCATCAGCAACTAAATTATGTAATTAAACCAAAAGAATGATTTCTTTTTGTTTTCTCTTTTTCTATTCACTGCAATGGTTTCTTGTTGTAAACAACAATTAGTCTTAATTTTACCAGTAATATCTAAATGTAATTAATTTAAAAATATATATATTATTTTAAATTACTTTAATTTAATAAAACTATGAGTGCTGCTACTGATGCTGTTTGTTTTCTAACCGCGACTCTTAGGTGAAAGATTTGCGATTTAACAACAATTTTATTCTAGAATTTATTTAAAATTTTCTTTTCTTTTCGTTTTTATTTTAACAATAAAAATTTTCTACAAAAATTAATTAATTCTTACTTCTAGTTCTAAAATTCTTAATTAAACGAAAATGTTTTTCTAATTTAATTGCGAATTTAATATGGCTATGATTCAAGACTTGTTTTTAACATTATTCTGTTGCTATTTATATAAATAAAACATCTATTTTTAATTAATTAATTAATAGAACTATGTTCTTTATTTGCACATTTGTAAATAAATTTAACATTATTTAACCTTCAACGTTCTATATTTTTTAAACGAAAACTAAGCGACTCAAAGTGGAAATAAAAAAAAAAACTCATCATGCGATTTTACTTAAATGAAAAAAAAATAAAAAAAAAAAAATTATTTAATAATAACATTTTGATTGGATTTATCTCAGACAGTCACGTTTTTAACAGATAAATAATCTGGAGAGAGAGAAAAAAAAAATCTAATCTTATTAAATTATGTAAGAAAAAGTGAGAAAAAAGAAAAAATTCTTTCAATAAATTTCATTGAAATTAGCATAAATTGATTTTTCGTGTTATTTTAATCAATAATCCAGCATTTTTTTTTTTCTTCTTTTTTTGGTATTTTAAAGATTCTGCTAGATATTTAAGGACAAATGGAATACTTATACGAGGCGAGAAACATTACGATATGATCCAGAATGCCATTCAAAACAGAAATAAAATATTACTTTACCTTTCTCGTGTTGAATGTCAAAGACGTTTACCGCACAACGCAAACACACACAATTTAAATGCGTAAATGTAAGATCATTTATTTTCATTCTTTAACGTAGAGAAAAATCATCTGCACAAGAAAAATATCCTTTACCATACAAAATAAAAGGAAAAAAAGGACAATCATATAAACCACATGCGAATATTTTAAACTTAAACTTCAGGAAAGGAACAAAGTGTTTTTTTTTATATATATATTTTTTTTTTCCTGTTCAAAAATTGATACAGTGGTAAACCGTATGTTATGCTAAATTTATAAAATGATTTACATTCCTTAAGTACGGTAACAACATGCTAAAGATATAACAAATTATTTTCTTTCAACCCTGCACATCTTCTAATATAATCAAACACGCAAAATATCTCAACTGTTTGAATAACTTAACAAAAAAAAAAAAAAGAAAAAAAATTTGTTTTCGTTTCAATTAAACTTTTAATGCAAACAACAAGCAACAAGAAAGAAAAAAAAAAATTTTTTCTCAAGAGAAAAATACAATCATTTTGCGTTTTTTTTTTATTTTAGTGATATAAATTTCGTATCTTTTTCTTTTTATTTTTTATTAAATAATAATAATAAAAATAATAATAATAATAAGACGAAGACGATAAGTAAACGCAAACAAAATAACAAGTAAATTGTTGTTAAAAGCTTAGCGAAATTCATAATAATTTATATAATGTACAGCTGTTGTTCGTTTCTTCTTCTTTTTCTTATTATTATTATTTTTTTAAAATATATATTTATTTATTACTTAAAAGTATTTTATGATTATTATAGAGAAAATTATGCGAGTGGAGGCGCCAGGTTTCTTTTTTTTTTCGAATAAAATTTATTTATTGGAAATAATAATAAATAAGAGCGTAAAAAACAGTTTTTTTATTATTTATTTTTTTTTTTTACTTGAAAAACATAAATATTATTGGAATTTTGGTTAATAAAACTGTTTGAAGAGATATTGAATCAGAATTTAATTTTTTCTTTTTTTTATTTTTATTTACATTTGAATCAATTAAAGATTTTTTTTCTTTTAATGTATTTGCTATGAGAAATATTAATTTTCTCAGTTCTGAAACTGGTAAGAGAATCAATTTTGTCTTGATTATTTGATCAGAAAAAAATAAATTCAAGATCAAGTTTGAGGGCTTATTTGGATCTAAACTTAGCATAACTTCGGATTAATATTTTTTAGAGCCATAATCTTTACACGGTATATTAAGGGGCCAAATTTCAGCCAATTTAAAAATAATATTTTATTTTCATCAAAAATGCATACAAAGTATCAGGAAAATTTTCAATTTTTAGCTGAAACTTTTGCAGGAATTTTTCTTTTGAGATGCTAAAATGTGCCAGGTGGAAAAACTTCTACAACAGAATCCATAAAAATAAATAAATAATTATTTTAATATAACTAATATAGTTATTTCATTAATTATTTTAATTTCTTTTTAATTTTTATTTATATATTTCTTATTAATTATGCTGTCAAACCAAGGTAATTTATTTCCCATGATATTTAATTGTTTATTTTATTTAATTAATTTTACGTAAAAAAAGCTCCGTTAATTAAAATTCATATTTTCAATAACGCAAAACATTATAAATGACAACAAAAACATAAGCTTTTAATAGAAAATTTTTTAATTGATTTTTAAACATTTCTTAAAAGACATTTTGTATACACTTATATACAAAATTAATTAATAACAAAAAATAATATATATAAATGCATTAGCACTAATTGCTTTAATTACATTTTTCTACTTTATAAAATATCACTAAAATAGTTTTTTTTTACATCTTTTAGTATTTTTTTTTTCCAAAGACTAATAATAGTTTTTCCAGTAATTTTCATTTTAAATTAGCTGACATCTGTTTGTTGAAAATAAGAGAAAAAATTTCAACGAGAATTCAAACGACACATGTTTGAAAATACCTCAAATAGTGATTATTTTTAAAAGCATTTATCGTAACATAAGATTATAATGCCGAGATGTTGACCTCGCCTTCCTGTTGCTAGATTAGCTTTATATTTTCTATTCACATTCGGTTTTTATTTAACATTTATTTACATTACAAAAAACTCATATGTTGAACCGTTTTTTTTTTACAACAAACTTCGACTTTTTTCTAGTTTTAAATTGCTACTTTTATTTTACGTTTTAATTAAAAATTTTAAATAAAAAAAAAATCATTCTAAATCGAATATTAAGTGAATTATTCATCAGTCTAAAGACGCTTCTTCATGGTTAAACGTAAATAAATTATCCAACAATTCAATTTATAAGTGACACAGTTCTTTATACCTTTATATTTATATTTTCAATAAAAAAAATCTATTTTTATAACAGAGCAAAGCCATATCTTATTGACTTTGTGTATGCAAAGGAACAAAAAAAAAATTTAAAGGAGAAAATACAAACAAAAAAAAAACTATAACCTAGTGAATGCGGATAAAGCCAATGTTGTAAATATAGATTGTTGTTATACACTTGTGTTACGAAAATATTACCTATTGCTGATTGCTTATGAAACTGAAATAAGAAACAAGGAAAGCGAAAAAAAAAAAATATGGAAAAATTGAAAAAATATTGCACGTTGATGTGACTTCTCACAAAGCTTCTAACAAATTCATTTACTATTAAATAATCGAGGTGTTTTCTGTTATAAAATTGTTATTCATGAATAATTCTATTATTGAATGTGAAAAAAATAGCGAGAATAATACAGTAAGACCTCGATTTAGCGGTGTAATTGGGATAAAATAAAAATAAATAATAAAAATCTGTCACTGAAGATTCAGGGTTATTTAAATACTTTTTATGGCTTATTATGTCTGCTAAAGATTATTCCAAGCATATTCTCATCGGTTAATTAAAAAATTCTTATAAAACGAGATTTTACTGTCAGATATTTCGTTTATTTATAAACAATCTAACAAAAAAAAAATGTTTAATTAATAAAAGGAAATAATTAGAATGAAACTGCATTACTTAAGTTAAGTCAGTATTTATAACGATCAAAGTGAACTATGTATCAAAGAAAAATCAAAAGGAACTTTAAATGCATTTATTTATTTAATTTTTAATTAAATTTTGTTTATTATTCGGCGTGACAGAATACGTTAATATCGCTAATTATTATTTTAAATTCATTTTTTCAATATAACTGGTATAACTAACTATCGATGTCATCATCGTTTTAATAAAATCGTAACTAGACATCAAGTCTCGCCAAATATTTTTTAATTTTTAATCGTATAAAATAAAATAGAAAAATAAACGAAGGAAACGAAGGAAACTTCACCAGATGCTCTTAAAAATAAATATTTTATTCAACTGAAATTAAATTAAAAAATAAAAATAGAATATGACTATCAAACAAATGTATGCAAAATGATAACAACTCAGTTATTTTTTGTTTACATTTTTAAATATTTATTCAATATAATTGTGATGCGAATATGAATTATTTACTTTTCAGCGAATTATTTTATAAAATGAGCAAAAACAAAAATAACGCAAATAATCCTAAAAATTCTATTTGTTATCAATAAAATAAAATTTATTAAAAAAAAAAAAATTATAAATGCAAACAACGAAAATTTATTATAAAAATTGTGCACATTTTGTGGTCATTTATTTATGATATGACTATGATGTTGGTTGATTTTCCTTCTACTCCTTTTTTTTTTTTTTTTTTTTGTTATGTTATAATAATAAATAATTTTTTTTTTATGTTTTTCATGAATGCAAATTGTGGTATATTGATAATAAATACATTTTCATGATAAATAAATACATTTTTTAATGCATTTATCACGTATTTTATGAATGATCAACTTTTTTATATAAATAATACAGAAAATAAAAAATAAAACATTCTTTTTGTTTATTTATGAAAATAATTGTTTTAACGTTGTCAGTGTTATTTACAACGTGAATGTAATACGATTTAATGAATAATATAGGAACATGATAAGAACATTCAATGCATTTGCATATAATAAAATGTTATAAAGCTTATAAGCTTAAAAGCTTAATAACTAATTTCAAAAATAATTAGATTTTAACATAAGTATTATAGATTTATACATTATTTATCTATTTACAGAGTGTTTTTCATTCTGTTAATCATTATTATCACTCTTTGATCTACATATTTATGGGGGGAGCAAAAAAAAGATATTAAAAATTAAATGCGCTTATTATTATTATCTTTTAAGGAATGTATAAAAAAGGACATATTTACTGGCTACCATTTATTTATTATTCAACGAAGCCAAAAGTATTTTACTACATCACAGAATAACATTTTTGCAAAACAAACAAATGGTAATTAAAGCTTGACACTAAAATCACAATTAACAAAACCAAGTTGTTTTCGGTCGAATATTCTTTGTCATTCAAAGAACAATCTAATTTTCTGGAAAACTTTTCCACAACAAAACATCTACAACAAGATTGGTCAAAACAAAAGTTCGTTGTCACATCGAACAACACAATCAACCACTGTAAAAAACATTTCATTTTCCCTTAATGTATGTCATTTTTCGTTTCATTCGTTTTTTTTTTTGCTTCCCAACGTTGTTTACGTTCCTTTACATTATTTTTATTTTTCCTATCATTTGTGTTCAATAACATTTATGTTATACAAAACAAAACAAAAAAAAAACGAAAACTTTTCCCATAAAACAATTAATTATGTCTACACTTGGTGCTAAATAAGTAAAAAAGAAAAGAAGAAAGAAAAGTTTTTACATAAAAAAAAAGAAACGAAACGAAACGAAAAACACAGAGAAAATGATTTTAATTTTATTTTCCCTTTGTTTCGATTATTTTCGCTTCTAAACTTTTTTTTATTCTTCGACATTTTCACTTTAATTTTCGTTTCTTTTTTTTTTTTTTTTTGGCAAATAAAATTTTATTGCATTCGATATTATTTGGTTTTTTTGAATAGAAAAATTATTCTTTTAATGTTTTTACCTTGGGGTTTCTTCTGTTAAAGGAAACTTCCAGAAATTCTAAAACAATGGCTCTTTGTACTTTTTTTAAGCTGAATTTTCTTTACAAAAAAAAAAAAAAAACAAAAGTTTTTCTCAGCAAATATACTTTTTAAAAAACCCACTAATAAATCTTTCCAACTAAAAATCTAATCTAATGATGTTATAGCCGATAAAATGAGTCATCATAACATAATGATAAATCGGTAATAAAATTTAAAATAAAATAAAAAAAAAAAACTATGAGAACACACATGACAATGTAATCTAATACAAAATTTATTATAAATTATGAATTATGCTAAGTGATAAATACTTCACTGTGCTTCGTATGTGGCTTTATAATTTCATTTCAATTTTAAAATTATTTTAACCAAAACATTTGCCAAACATATTTTAGATAAAATTAACGAAATAATTAAATACTTTAGCTGCTACCCATATATATTTATTTTGTTATTTTACCTCCTGGAAAACAATCATCGTTTGTATTGTATTTTGTTTGGGTTATTCAGTTTTTTTTTTTTTTTTTTCATCTTTAAAAGAATTTTGTTTGTTGTTGTTTAAGAGTTTTATTGGAATATTAGTGCTGTAATAACAAAAGTTAGATTATGACTAAAGGCCTGAGTTAAACAAATTTATTCAATCAATACGTTTATGCAAAATGTTTACTCATTCCAAATGCAGCTACAATTTCCTATCCATTTAACATCCCAATACATATGTAATAATTATATTGTTAAATGCTTGTTTTCCTAATCGTTTAATAATACATCCAATAACAGCAGAAAAACATTAGCAACAAAACAACAACAATTATTAGAATATTTCTCATATTAAATAGTAATAATAATAATAATAATAATAATTTTTATTTAACCAAATGACATATTTCAATAACAACAAGTTGTAATAACATCTGTTATTTGGTGAAATTTCTTAATTTATTTTTTCTTCTTTTTAAACATATAAAATGTTTTTCCACTTGTATCTCATTATAATTTACTAAGAAACAAATAAAAAAAAATAATTACTAATGCCAAGAGAATTTTAGTTTTTTTCTTTTTTGCTTATTTATATAAAAAAAAAAGTTTTTTCACCGCAAATAAATTAAGCGTTAATAGTTGGAGCATCTCGTACTCAGGGAAATTTTTTATTCAATCATTCATAGTACGGCTTTGTGGGTACGATTAAACTAATATCAACAGGAAAACAACAATAAATTAAAGGATAATGAATGGCTGACAACAGGCTACTTCATCGTAATTACTACACCAGAAAGAAATTTTCTCAATGATAAAAAATTAAAAAACATTTTCTCAATTCATAACAAAATGCGGTGTAGGTGGAATTATTTATTATTTACAAAGAATTTTTTTTTTATTTAAAATCAAATGTGGGTGTTTATTAATATTTTATTAAAAATTTAAGCTAAAACATAGATTGATGTTTTGCTTAGCTTAGATAAAAAAAATAAACGCAAGGAAATTTACTTGTTGCTATACGAAATATATTGAAATAGAGTTTGACATTTTGAAGGCAGCAGAGAAAAGACGACACGCGCTTCAATCTTTTTATCTTTTTAAAATTTATTTCAGTAGAGAGTGAACATTAATTTGTTTATTTTTAATTATTTATGATTTAAATGTGATGTTATTAGTTTGGTAAAGGATAAAAAAAAACGCAAACGCATAACAACATCAATGGGAAAATTAATATTAATATTACGTTGGGGTTATTACAAAATAGAAATATTTCTAATTAAAATCAATGATCCTCAGGTGTATTAATTTCTTCAATATAATCCATTTAAATTATCTTTGTGTTTTTCAGCTTTTATATAGGATTTATTCTTTATAGACATTAATACTGTAATTACGTTTTTATTTTTAGTTTTCTTTATATAAGATTAAACCAGAGATATAAACCAAAAAAAAAAAAAACGAACTGAGTATCAGCACTTGAATAGTGAGAAGTAAACATTTCCATCTAAATAACTTTTATCGATTATTTACTTATTTTTGTACTGTACACAGTAATCCCTTTACAACAGAAAAATTACAGAAATTCTGCAATTAATGCTAACACTAAAACCTCCATTAACATCTGTAATAAATTTTTTTTTTCTCTTTTAAATGGTTACAAAAGATACCGCACAGTAATAATCGGGGCACATCACAAACACCCAAAAACATAAGAAATTTATTACTGATTACCTTTTTTTTCTTTTTAACCCAAAAAAATTTATTACAAACCATCCTTATACGCACAGGAACAATAATAACAGAAATTTTGTAAAATTAAATCATTTTCAAGGGGTAATTATTACCAAACAAAGCAAAAAATAAAAAGAGAGAAAACCTAATCTAATAATAATAATAATAATAAAAGTGAAATTACTCACCAAAAGGTAAACACGTAAATCAAGTTGAGTAATAGAATAGGAAAAATAACAAAGAATTACCTTAATAATTATGGTTTACATTTCTGGTGCCGGCACATTAATATAAATATGGAAAAGTAATTATATCGATTAATTATATGAGAAAAAGAAAGAACAACAAGACAAATGAGTAAATATAGGAAAAAAAATTTTTTTAAGATAAATACTGGGGATGGGATGAAACGTAACTTACGTTATTCGAATAGCTGTAATTAAGTGATAAACCACAGTTAAACCACTTACACCCAATAAGAAATACTTAAAAATTATTATCTTTGTTTTTATATGTTTGTGTGTATGTGATTTAGAATTTACATTTTTTGACATTATTTAGCGCATTAATTACATTTTCTCTAAAGATAAAAACGTGCTAGAATAATGTGGAGAGAAACAAACAGCTCAATATTGGATTTCTTTTATTATTTAAACTTTTTTTTTTTTTTTTTAATGTTCAAATAAATTAAATACGTTTTGGTGTTTATCATTCGTTTCCATTTGGAACAAGTGTAAATCGTGACTTTTTCAGTAAAAGAAAAAAAAAATGAAAAAACAACGAAAAAGTTCCGTCTTTAATAAAAACGTAAAGATTCTTCTACGAGATTAAAACTTTATGGGATTTTTTTTTTTTTATATATATATTAATTCTTGTTTAATGACGTGAATACAATTTAAAAATATTCTTGTAATAAATAATTAAATTAAATAAATTAAGCAAGCGCAAAAAAAAAAACTGAATAAACACATCGAGGTGGTTTTAACACAATTACCAGTAATCAGTCCTGTTCTCTACTAATGAACACAAACTTTAAGAAAATCATTAAAAAACATTTTTTTTTTTGCATCAATTTGATTAAAAATATTCATGTATTGATTCACTTATTTGGATAATTAAATTTTATTTGCTAATTTATTTACGATTTGTATATGATATTTGAATACATCCTGAGTTAGAGACAGTGCATGGATATATCCTTTTTACTGCATTTATTCGACTAAAGATTTTAATTCGATTAAGTCATAAAGTAAATAAGTATACAAAGGAGAGATTATCAGTTTATGCTGTAAAAAATGTTATTTGCCCGATTCTGAATGGTTCATTAAAGTTTCGAAAGATAAAAGAACGTAAAAAAAAAGTTTAGTCCTTGTGGAGCTTATAATGTCAAATTCAAGAACGTTAACAATATTTACTTGGAAAGCTTTGAGGCGTATATACTTTTTTTTATTTAAAGCAAGTAAATACAGGGATTCTGAAAGGAAATTGTAATAACAACAGAGCACAAGATTTCCTGAAAATTATAGTTGTTTTTTTTTTTTTGTTAACCTGATTATCAGCGAACCAAAGTACAAATATTTTAACAACCCAACAAACAATAATATTACCGTAAATTCTTCTTATTTCACTTAAAAATAACGTAAATTCAAAACAGTCAAATTCAGAGAAATAAAAAAAAAGAAAGAAAAACTCTTGATTACTTTCATAACACTTAATGCCAGGTATTTGAATTTTTATTCCTAATAAAAAATAAATTGTATGTATAGCCACCACGACCTACTTAATACAACAGAGAAAAAAAAACAAAAAAAAAGCAAGATCAAAGCTAATATTTCATCACTCAATTTTTATTATTAAATTAAGTAAAAAAAAAAAACATTTTTCTATCAAATCATTAAAAAAATTAAAAATTAAAATTAAAATTATGCTTGTTGGTTCATTTAATTACAGTTTAACAAAACTCTTAAAAAAATTACTTTTAGAAAAAAAAAAAAAAAAAACGAAATTAAATTCGCAATGTCATAATAATAGAAATAAAAGATTCCTTTGATCTAGAAAACTATTTACAGGATTTATCTAGTTGTATCAAGTAGTGTTTTATTAGGAAAATAATTTAAATAAACCAAACATTTGGTGACAGGCGGTTAAAGTCTAACGAAAAATAAAAATCATTAACCATGTTGTTGTTTAAAGAATTTTCGCATAAAATCAACGAAATAATAACAAAATTAATTTGCTACATAGTCGTGTAGGCGAATTAAAAAAAAAAAAAACAATTTTCCATAACTAGAAACGAGACAAGGAGTAACCACCAATTAAATTTTTTTTGCTAATAAAAAATCGAATAAATATTTAAAAGAAAAAAAATTAAAATCAATTCAAAGTGGAGATAGATAAAAAAAGAAACAAAAAGCACAAAAGTGCTGCTGAACAAACTTTTCCCTACAAAATACAATTGAATACTGTTTGTATTACCCAGCACAACACGGCGCTAAACACATTTAATTTTTATTTTTAGATATAAAATAGAGAAACAGGAAAATTGAGATTTTATTTTATCATGAAAATGTGTCGCTCTTGATGTTGGGTTAAATACTCTCCAACTAGATAAATAGATAAATTTCCCCTTTGGAAACACATTTTTAGTAAGTACACGAACCGGTAACAAAAAAATATACAAAATACAAACAGCAGACAAAGTATATTTTCATTAAGCAATTAATTATCAAAATTAATCGGTTAATAACCAGGGCTTATAATAAAAATAAATATAAAAATACAAAAATAAACACATATGCTACCGATAATTAATTAATAAAATAATTAACTAAAATTGCACTACACTTGTGGTTTAAATTAAATTTTATTACTTAAATTCGTATAAATTTCATGTTAAACACGGTGCAATTAAATACAATAATTAAAGTGAAAACATACATATTTTGTATTTTATTGAATGATTTTATTTGAACAAAATAATTATGTGATTAAAAAAAAAAACAAATAAAAATGTAATTTACGGTTGAAAAGTTACACGCAGCTAAGCAACGATGTAAAATATTGGGAATGAATTTTCTGTATATACGATAGCATGACGTAAATAAGTATTAACAAAAAACCATTTGGGTTAACCATAAGGGAATTATTATTTACATTTCAGATGAGACTAAAATAACATCGCGTAAAGTATTCTATCAGCAACTGTTTAAAGGTTACTTAAGGATTTTTTTTTACAGTATGTTTGTTTGTTGTTAAAATTATTAATAAAACCGAGGGTAGTGAATGCCAAATTATATTTCTCCGAAATTTATTGAATATAGATAGAGAAATTAGATAAAAAAAAATAAACTTGTTATTTATGCTTATTTTGTACTGTCAAAGGTATTAATAATAAATGAAATGTTTATTATCTAATATAATCTTTAGTTTGTTTTGATTATTAATTTTTAATCAATTAGGAAATCACATCACTACCGGTTAAATACCCTGATTTATATGACTGCAAATACCCTTTTTTATTAAAATATATTTTCGATGAAAAATAAAAATAAATATTGATAAATCCATTGGATATAATTTTATTAAACAAATAACTAAGATAAGTACTTAAATCCCAATGTCAGACGTGGTAAGCAGAGAGAATAAACTAACGAAGATAAAACCAGACGATATACATTTTGATAATAAATTTATTCGTAGAATTTGTTTATCAAAAATTCGATAGTTTTTATGGTAAATCAATATACATATTTTGTTTGTTAACAACGATAAGGAATAAATCAAATCTGGTATAATAAAAATAAGCATGTCAAAATGAAATCATTATACTGATGCCGACAACATTGTCTATGGTTTATCAGTCGTTTATGGTCGTTGATAACTTAATTTTCTTTTATTTTATTATATCAGTTTGTATTACGATTTTGTCACACTTATAGAAATAACAGAGGAAGAAAATTATCATAAATTATTATCAATGCTGCTGATTTATAACGAAACAATAATAATAAATTCAACCGCAAAACGTGTCTTTACATAAATCTTTATTTTCACAACAACAACAAAGATCCCGAAAAACCGTATAAAGTATATTTCCCTTGATTAATTTTAAATTAAAACATATACTGAGGCTTTTTAAATGAAGAAATTTCACTAAAGTAAGGCTTTAATATTTAAGCTTGATAATACTGTGTAAAAGTCCATAATGTAAATATATTAATACAAAAAAAAACCGCTAATTAGGTTACTTAACCAATGTTAAAGGCAGTTCGATACGCTTTAACTTAACAAAATAAAAGTTTTTTTTTTCCTCTAATTCCACTATAAAATAAAAGAAAAAAGCGAATGAATAAGAATTTTCTTTAAACAAAATTCAATTAACGTATTTTAATTTTAAATTAAAGTAGAAAACTGAAAAGCACACAGTGAAATAAAGTTAAAGAAAATGAGAAAAGTATTTCCGAAAATACAAAGAAAGCTAAATAACTCTTTTGAATAATTAATTTTACACCGGATATGAATTTTATTTTTTTTTTATATAAATTTTATCCATTTATTCACTTTTTCTTCTCGTATTTAAATTATAATTTTTTTTTCTTTTTTTTGTTCCCTACTTAATTCACTTTGCTCGACTTAATGAAAAATTGCATTATAAAAGCATCTTGCTTTAATATATACATATAAATGTATAGAACATTTTTTTTTTGTGTCTGCTTACTGAAAAGCTGAGCAGAAATTAAATTAAATAATAAAAAAAAATAAAGAAAGAAATGGAAAATAAAATTACGAATAAATTACTTTACCTAATAATTTTTTTACTCGCGATTTTATCTATCGTATTTTCCTCGTAATGTGTCACTTGTATTTGATGTAAATAAATAATAATTTTATATCTCAAATGACAGTCAATAAATAAAATAAAATTTATATCGTTAATGCAATGTTAGAAAATAGATATTTTTTGTTAACAAAAAATAATGTGTGCTAATGTCACACACCCATCTATAACACTTTCGTTACGTTTTTGCATTAAGAATTCTTCAATTCTTCCAAATTGTTTTTCTTGTTATAAATAAAACACATTTTTGCATTTATTTGCTACACAAAAATGCAAGCTTTAAATTGTCAAATTGTCAGAATGAGTAAAATATATAATCTTGAACGAAAAATGAAAAAAAAAAAAAAAAAAAACTAAACAAAAAAAGCTTTAAAAAAATCACCCAAAGAAAATAGAAAAAAAAAGGAAGAAAATTCTGTATTAAGTGTTTCGTTCGACGTGTCTGTTTCTGCTATTATTGTCATTATTGTTATTATTATTATTATTATTATTATCAATAAAAAGAAACGTAACAGTGAGAGAAATACAACAATATAAAACCGGAAATGACAGGATATTTACCAATATTTTATTGAATAATAGATGGAAAACATATTTCACAAAATTTTTTGACAATTTTATTTATTATGAAAAGCTTTTATGTAAATTTTTGATTAAAAAAATATTTTTTTTCACGTTATATTGTATCAGTTAGGTTATACGATTTGATAAAAAAAAAGCTCTGCACCGAACATCCTTTGTTATTATGTATTTGGTTACAAAAAAGAAAAAATAAATCGAAAAAAAATAAAAAATTACCTGTATAAAGCTTTTCAATGTAACAAAAACTCATTAACCGTTCAATAATTAAAATAAACCAATAATAATAGAATAACACACAAAAAAAAATATAAATTCGAATTACTTAAAGCTCCATCAATCATCACCAACTAACATACCTTAAAATCATAAATTGCGATTTGAAATATCAGGAGAGGCAAAAAAGAAAAAAACACAAAATTGAATTTCAAACTAAAAATAACAATAATAATCTCTTTAATGACATTTTTGTCAACAATAAAATCAATTTAGCAGGAATATAATTTAACGAAAAAAATAAATAAATAAAATGGTAATAAATGAAAAATACTAATAATAAAAAAAAGCATAAACACATTGTCATTGATACGTTTTTTTTTTTTCTGTTTTTTATTTGGATAAATTTTACTGCATTTGACACGTCAAATAAATTGAGTTTTTTTTTTCCCCACGTAATTTTAAACTCAATGTTTTTTATGTTTTAATTTTATTATTATCACACACAGTGAAAAATAATAATTGTTTTTTGTTATTAAATTATGTAAAATTGGGTGTTTAATATTACCTGATGTTTAACATTTATTAATTAGCATAATTAATGTTGTTACAGTGGTGCTATTAATGCGATTTTTTTTTCGTTTTTAAATTTTGCAGCAATATTTCATCTATTTACTCAAACAACATTATTTATAATTAATGTTAATCAATAATTCAATTTATAACTTGGGTTAAATAAAAATTTTAGTGAAAATTCATATAAAAAAAAATCCGATTTAAAGCTTAGTAAGTTTGTAAGGCATAAAAAAAAATGATTACAACGAATAATCAAAGAATATAAAAGCGATCTGAAAACTAAAAATCAATATCACGTTTTATATTCGGCAGCATTAAGTAATAACAATTTATAACATTTTTACAATTTTATAATACACAAAAAAAAAATAAGATTCATTTCTGAAGTTGAAGATAAAATTAAATTACATATTTAACATTGTGATGTTGTGAGTTTATAGAAATAAACCCAAACATATACATAAATGTTTTGCAACACTAATGCAGGGTTACGTGGGTGATGTATTAATAAAGGAATTTAAGCATTTAAAAATATATGTGGTCGGGTTTATGAATAGCGTACAGTAGTGAACGAATATAAAGGACGAAAAAGGGTTCATTGATAACAGAAAAAAAAATGAAAAAGATTTTACAGAGTGTGCATAGAAATTCAATGTCAGAGACAACAAAATATAACTTGGTAGTTACGTTTACGTTAAGTAATTTAATATTAAGTTACCGTACCGTAACTATTATCATTGAAATTTCCAAACAAATAACTAAAAACGTTAAAGTAGAAAAAAAAATCATTTCATTTTCGTTGAAATTATGTTTTTTTGCTGGCTGACGAAAAGGACAAAACTCATATAGATTACACGGGTATTATCATATTCAACCCAAAGATTTAAAATATGCCTATTTTGTAACAGGTAATGTTATAATGGGACACATGTATTGCATTTAAAATTTTTTAATATTTTTTTTTTGTTTAGTTTTAATTCAACACGCGAAATAACCCTAGGATTAAAACAAAACGACATTTCATATAAATCATTGCAATTTGTTTACACAACAAAAAAATTATTTATTCTTATGAAGGATTCTGTTATTTAACACTTGTTTTAATTTATTACACTTGCTGGTGGTTGGGAATTTTCATTTTCTTTTGACGCAAAGCTTTAAAAAAATTAAAAAAATTCTAACAACATAAAACTGTGATATTTATTGTTCTGTTTTTAGAAACAATTTTATTGCTAATTAAACTGAATTTGTATAAAGTAAAGAAAAACAACAGTTTGTTGTTTATTGGACACCCACTCAACAAATATTTAACTTTTTTTTCTTTATTATTATTTTTCAATTGTTTCATATCAATAGAAAGAAACTTTATTTACAAGAAAAACTGATTTATTATAAATAAATGGAATAAAATTTATTTCCACTGCAATAAACATGAAAAAAATGTTTTAGTTATTGTGCTACTTACAAAAAAAAATTGTTTCTTCTGTTTTACTTATTTAAAACGAATAAGTATGAGTATTCTACAAAAAAAAATAAAAAATTGTATATAGAAATACAGGAATGTAGCAGGTCAAATATATTTAATCTTTAAATTAAAAGTTATATCGTTTAGAAAGCAAAAACCCAACTACTCTTGTTGATAAGTCTTTCTAACAAACATAGCTACTTTGAATTTTAATTCAACAAGCAAGTGGTATAATCCCAGTTCATTTACTCAAAACACATCCAAAATTATGTTATTTTATTATTCAATTGTCTATTTACTAATTCATTCATTTAAAAACGAAAAGAAAAAAAAATTAAAAATAACCTAAAGGTGACACAAAGCACAACAAAACACATGTTTCTATAGGAGTAAAATAAAGATTAAAAAACCGAAAAAAAAAGGATTTAATATGAAAAGTTTATTTAAATTTTTGTTATTTTAGACAAAATTTCCATTTTTCAGGTAGATTGGATATTTCGACCGTGTTTTATCCTTTTAAATTACCTTATTTACAATTTTAATTTTACATGAAAATTATTCATTAAATAGTTATCTTTAAGGACGAATAAGGAGAAATATATTCAAATAACTGATTGAGTATTAATGCTATTAGTTTAAATCAACCTGCTAATATTTAACATTGAATCAGCTCAACAAAGACTATGATTGAGCACAATGATTGATGAATAGCGTGAATACGCTTCATTGTCACAAATCTTGAATAGAGCAATTCTATTAAGTGTCTCAGTGACTGATCAACTATCAGTAGATTGAAATAAAAAATAATTCTAAAAGCTTCTATTGTGTGATATTCAATATTTTTAATTAATTAATTTTATACCTAAAATTAAAAAACTTTAAATATTTCACATAAAGCATAAATCATTAAAAGCATTAAGCTTGATTAAATTGACACAAACAAATAATAAAAATTAATCTAATGAAATTGCAAATGAAATAAATCCATTAAAAAAAAATTAAAAGAGGATGGAGCATCAGCACCCGCTCACCCAGATTATTCTAATATTGCATGATTTCACAACATAAAGCATTAACAATTAAAGTAATGAACATAAATAAAACGATGAAAATTTCTTTAAATTAAACATCGTCTATTGTTGAACGCATAATACAAAATCTATTGTCAAATACAATAAAATAAAAGACAGATAATAATCAAATTAAATCTTCTTATTTATATACAAAAGAATGAAACATCGAAAAGCCGATGATAAGAACGTATAAAAAAGAATTTTTATGTCAAGGCGAAACGGCAAGAATGTAAAAATGAAAAGAAATAATAATAATTTTGTGCGATCGTTATTTTTTGGTTGAATAATTGTGTCAAAGACTATCTGCTCCTATACTCCTATACAAACTTTTAAAGAATGGATTTTATTTAACGATATTATTCCCATTCCACCACCCGATGATCATTTAGATTTAAAATCACATCCATTTATGTGGTTTAAGGATATCTTCTACTAAAGTCTAACAGCCGACGACACAAATCTTTTAAAAGGCTAAAAAGCCAAATCTATTCTTTAAAAGTTAAAGCCGTCTCTTTGGCTGAACTTATTAATTTAAACAATTTACATTTTGAATAAGCAAAAAGAAGGAAAGAAGGAAAATGAAAGAAAGTACTGATGAAAAATACGAATTCAATTTTATAGACGTTGAAAAAGTTAATAAAAGGTATCCCGTAGAGCCCAGAATTGGCAGTGTCAACGACTGTACAATTTTTGGTTTTACAATTTTAATTCTTTTTCACAGCAAACAATTTATCATTTTTAATTTATTCATGACTTATTAGAATAAATAAAAAAAGAAGCGAAAATGCACAGACAGTAACTAAACACCTCGACTTAAATTATTTTTAATAAATATATTGCTTCTGTTCTTTAACCACATTTGATGTCTCATTTATCAAACTTAATAATCACTCTCGATGCGAACATAACATTTTACAAGTCACTAGTAAAAACGAAAAAAAACGTAACGAAAACATAAAATTCGATGCTTCGAATTTACGCATCTCTGGAGAATTACGATGAAGTAAAACCAGCAGTTATTAAAATTGAAATGCTGATTATAATTTTCGTGTAAATATTTATAAAAATACATTTCAGCAACAGCAACATTAATGGTGATTAAATTTTATGGATAGCTGGGAGAAATTATCACATTTACGGTTTGTGTATTAATTATTGAAATAATGTATGATTAAAAATTTTTTAGAGCAAAACCCTTTATACACTATTTTTAGGAAACTAATATGAAACTTTTCAGCAATTTTCAGACAAATTAAAAAAAAATTATTTCACAAAAAGCGCATACAAAGTATCAGGAAAATTTTCAATATTTAGTGGAAAAATTATTTAATTCAGAACGGGTTGAAACTTTACAGAAAGGTTCATTTTGAGGTCTTGAATCGAGGTTGTTCTTGGGATCAAGTTATAGAAATAGTTCACATTTGAGCTGTGATTCACTTGAAAACGCACATTAAAACCACAATAATTATTTTCCATCATTAAAATCATGTCATCGGATCTAAGTTCAATATTTTTATATATTTTACATTTTCGTTTCCAATTTTAATAGCAAGTCACAAGATTGTTAAAAAAAAGAAGCAAAATCATCACTAATGATTACAAAAGAATTAAATGGAGGAAAAACTGTATCACCGGTCGACAAATGTTTAAATAATAAATGTTTTTTGCCTCTTTTATAATTAAATCCAAAAACGGAATATTAAATTACATTAAAATCATTGAAATGAAATTTATTTCGTCTAAAGCTTTTTCGTTTAAATTATTAGGTGTTTTTCACCATTTTTCTCGTGTTTTATTTGAATTTTATTTTTTATTGAAAGCGACACTTTTAAACGAAGAAAGAAAGAATCATTGAATGAAGAAAATTTCACTCACAAACAAACATTAATTACAATTATTTACCTTATTATGTGTCACATTTGTGATAAAAACATTTTTTTATATTTTTCGGCACACCTTTTCATGGTAATCAAAGAAAAAAATAATTCCGTAAAAGGATCACACGATTTTTGTATTTATTTGAAAAAAAAAAAATTAATTTTTAATGAGTGAACATTTTTGTTCACCTATTAAATCAGAAATTTTATTAAAGATTACCCAAATGAATTAATTCATTTGTATAAGAATTTCAGGATTTAAATTTCGTAAAATCAGCACATAAAAAAAAAAAATTATTTGCTGCTATGAAATTTAAAACCAAGAAATATGTGTCATTATACAAATTTAATAGTTTTGTGCGGTGGCACAGTAAAAACAAGCTTTTAATGGCATCACCTTGTTAATTAACAAACTGGACAATGTGGTAATTTGTATTTTATTTAGCCATATGGTTGTCGCTTGTTTTTCACACATTGAATAATTTTTTAGCCTTTATGTTAGCAAAAACGGATGGTGCTTTTATTTTTATATAAAAACAGTCGATACAAGACAAAAATGTTATAATATTGGATAGTGGAATCTCTACCAAATTTTTGTTCATGCACAAAATTGTTTTTATCTCACACGATCATGTCATGTATTTTCTTTTAATTACTATTAGCAATTAATAGATAAGGTTTTTGAACTCGCCACTTTTCGTCTAGACAATACACGGTGTTTGGAAGAAAGAAAAACTCAACTGTTTATTCAACATTGACGCATAAAAAACATTTTTAAAAATATGATGAATAATAAGACTTATGATAAAGCACGGCGAGTATTTTTTTTATATTTATGTGCAATAAACAATACAAAAAAAAATCACCTTGATTGTCTCATAATAAATACATAATAAATACACCTAAACTATTTGTTATATTTATGATTGGAAAATATAATTTTCATAATAAATTTATAATATTGTAACCAATGAGCAGATGTTCAATTACTATTATTGTAATTATTAGTATCATTATAATGTTAATGTGTAACGTTATGTAATATCAACGTACGTAACTATATTGAAAAGTTATTATTAATAGTTTAACAGTAATTAATTTTCTCAAACAAAGTAATTACTGATGAATTCTACTTCACTCCACTTCTCACAAACGAACAATGAAAATCAATAATTTTTAATGATAATGTCAAAAAAAAAAAAAAAGAAAATAAAAGTCTTAACTATTTATATATAAATTTAGCACAGTAGTACCGCAACCAATATAATTAAGCTTTAAGTATTAAAGAGAGGAGAAAGATTTTTCTTGAAAACTTGTAAAGAAAACCAGAAAAACACTTGAAAAATTCTACCAAAGTCATGGCTTTTCAAATATTCAACTAATTAAACTGGAGACAGCAGAGATAAAAAAAGCTTCTTCTATTTTTTTTTGTTTAAACAAATAACGAAATTCATCTTTTTATCATTAATTTACTTCGCCTTTTGACTTTATAATTAATTTTTGATTTTCTTTGCTTGTTCTTGACAATTATATATCCTAAGTAAGAAACTTTCAAGGTTATAAGTAAAGTAATTGACCCTTATTCTATGCAAAAAAAAAAATATTAATAATAATAATAAAAGATAATTAAAATGTTATAAGCTTTTGTTTATTTTCCTATAACAAGTAAATCACTGAAAAACAGTAATAATATTTTCGTTTTCCTATTATAAACCACAAAGGATAAATCACCACCGGTTATAGTTAATCAATAAATATCAAACAATTAAAACACAATAAAGCAATCAATCTCTTTTATTACTAATGTGTAATGTTAATGATGAATTAGCACAAAATTAATGAATTTAATTAATCTATTATCGCAAATAACAACAAAAATATATTTGCTTAATCATTAATGATAAATAAAATCTTTATTTACTCATCCTATGAACAGGAAAATATTTAATTAAAAAACATTTTACTAATATTTAATCAATAAAATTAAAATAAATAAATAATAATTAATTATAAATTATAAAATCATCTTATAAATTTTTCAAGCAATAAAAGAAACTTTTACTAAAAAAATAATAATAAAAATGAGAAAAAAAAAGTAAAATTATGCCAGCGTAGACGCCAGGTATATAAGTAAATAAAAGTTGTTACATTGTTAGCATAACTTATAGTCAACTAGTTAAACTATTTATTAAATAAAAAAAAGAAAAGCTTTTATAGCATACTTATTTTATTCATTTTCTTTTGTTAAAAGTAGAAAAGTAAAACGACATTGAGATTTTTTTTTTTCAGTTTTTTCATTACCGAAAAATAATAACTGATTGAAAAAGCTTACGATGTTTACGATACTTACGAATATCTAAGACAATAAGCAAATAAATAAATCAAAAAACCTCTGTATCTCTTTTGCAAAATAAAAAAAAAGTTTTCAGATGATGTGCTTAAACATAACTTATAACAAGCAATAGAGAATTATCGTTGTTAAATATAATTGCATAACTAAGTGTATCAATTTTATTTATTTGATTACATTGTTTGCAATCTGTCTTTAAAAATAAATAAAAAAAAAAAAACTATTAACGAAAAGTTTAACACTTGGATTGTGTTTTTGTTACTCGATGTGTTCACAAAGTTTTATAATTTATTATAACATAGAAAACAAAACATTAAATTCTTTATACGAAGTTTTAGATCTTTAAAATAAACTAACAATAGTTATAAATGTGGAAAATTAATAAGAATTTCTTCTTTATATATATATATAAATATATATATGTATATTTGAACATACAAATCTACTTCTTTGTTGTTGATGCCTTTATTGTAAAGTTTAAAGCATTTCATTAAACATTTTAATGCATTTTATTAATTAATTAGTTTGTGAGGAAAAACTCATTACATATTATCGTGTCATTTGATTGTGTAGAAATGTTAAAATATAGAATAATTTTCAAAAGTTCGTTTTTTTTGCAAATATGAATAATATATATTTAACGTTGATTTACCTTACCTAACCACCAACAAATCTGCATATTAATTGAAAAGAATGAAATTATAAGAAACTTTATACTGTATACTCGCTTTAATTGAACTTTAACGTTTTCAATTAAATACGCAAAGTAAAAAATTTATTTTACTTGATAGGGAAACACTCAATATTAATAATTTTTCAATTTAAAATTGTTTTTTACATGCAAAAAAAGAAAAACTCTATTGCAATTTATATTCAGTGCTTTATATCCTTTGAGGATTTATAGTTTAACTTTATTTTTATGAAGAATTAATTTTTTTTTCTATAATATTAAATACAAAAAAAAAAAACTTTTTCTATTTTTTTTCGTATTCACCCCGTCGGCAATTAAACAACTTTTTCCTATTTTTTATTTATTTTTTTTTGATAAAAGGAAATAGAAATGAGATGAAATTCTTTAAATATTTTATCCACTTTACAAACGTTTGTTTTATTTTATTTTTTGCTTTTATCCATAACACGAAAATAACGCTGAAGGCTTCTTTTTTTAATAATAGAAAAACCAAAGAAATGTTTATTGAAAGAAATATTTTAATTGATTTTAAGCGTTAAGGTATAATTAATAATCTTGAAAAAGCGGTAATAACACTAAACCTTGAATAATTTTTTAATACTATAACCAACAATAATGCATTTTATATAAATAAATACAAAAATAAATAAAAGCTTTTCAATACTTGTTTAAAAGTGACATTTAATCTTTTTCAAACAGCTAAACGATGATAATAAAGCATCATGACTTCCTGTTTTAGAAATAAAATAAAAATCTCATGACACAGAAAAAGCAAATTTACGTTTTATAAAATCTTTCGCAGAGTTTTTTCTTTTTTATAAATAAAATGTATACAATATTCTATGATTTAATTAAAAATAAGAAGCTTTTTGCTTGAATTGCTATTAAATTAAGTAAAATAATGTAAAGCTGATTTATGTAATATTTCCGCTTTAAAACCCGTTAATGCACTTTATATTTAGAAAACATAATTCATTAACAACAAATTCAATATTATCGCAAGACGTTTAATTGATTCGTTATTATAATACAAGCATGAGAGTATACTACATATAAATTTACCTTTAAAAAGCTTCAAAATAATCCACACAAAATTAATAACAAAAAAAAAACCTCCTGCTATTAAATTCATGTAATAATGAATTTCCAGGAATTACAAGTAACGAAAATGTTGAAGAGTTAATGCCAAAAAAAAAAACAAAGAAAAATATTAACTAAAATAGAAGCTTTTACAAAACTATTCGATGCATAACGATGGTTTATTAAGTATTTGTATAAAATTGTAAAATGTAAATAAAATTTATTTTGTAAAATCATTACTCAAGCTAAGTAATTTAAACCAAAGTGCAATAATAAATTTAACAAAAAAAAATTAATTTACATCTTTATGTAAAACAACTTGACGTACCAAAAATGAAAATTACATAGAAATTGTTAACTTTCCATAAATAAATGTTAAATAATACGAAATACACATATTTACTCAATAATGATATTCGGTAAAAATATTATATAAAAGCTTATATTTGATAAAAAAAAAATACTGTTTTCAGTTACGATCATAAATTATTGAGAGAGAGTAGAAAAAAAAAATGGTTTTTTTGTAGTGAAAATGGATAAATAAGCTTTTATTCTGTTTAATCTTGAAATAAAGAGTAATGTTCTACGAAAACAAAATCAAAATCAAAATATTATTGATCAATCTTTTGAAATAATGTTGTTATGCATCGAATACCAGTTAAAAAGCTCGTGGAACTTCAACGGAATTTTATTTATCCAGATACAGCATCATTTTTATAAGCGAAATTAATTATAATCAGTTTTCATAGTCGAATAATTTTATAGTCTTGTCTTAAGATGCACACAGAGTGAACGTAGTGAACATGATACATTTTGTCTCTATAGAATAGACAAGACTCGTGCCACTATTCATCGCTATATAACATATCAAAAGCTAAGTAAAGCTATAAACTATAAAACATTAAAAGCTAAAAATATTTTAGAAATATATTTTTAATCACAATAATAATAGTAAAAAAAATTTTTCCATCATGCATGTGGTTTTAATGACACTTAATATTATATTTCCATAAAAAAAAAAACAATTTTCCTCATTCTCATTTTATTTCTATTCACATAACTACTGTAACGACTTTCGTATTAATTTCATCATAGCTACAGAGTTATTTGCTTATTTAATCAAATGCAAAAATAAAATAAAATTATATCGCTTTTATATTTGTTGTGATGAAGTATATAAATATATAAACGAGCTACGAGTAGCAATACCGAAAGCTTTTAAAACGTGTGTAAATAATAAAAACTGTTTTTTTTTCTTATATTTTTATTAAAATAAAATTATCTGCTGTATCTATAAAATAACTACAAGTATGTGTGTGTGTGTGTTTTTTCTTTTACTTGTTATTATTCCTGTATATCTTGCTTAATTTTATTAACGTATAAAAAAAGGTAAAATTACCACGTTATTAAAGAAATTCTGTATCATCATCAAGTAAATACTTCAAAAATAAAATAAATCTGCAGGGAAGTAAAAAGTTTCTACAAATTAAAAAAAAAGCCTAAACCAAAGTTCAAGTCCACTATCCACAGGCTTTTAAACATAAATCTTTAATGTTTTTTGCTCTTAAGTACTGGTAAAAAAAAACTACTACTAAAAAATTCTTAAGATTAGTAATAGTTGAATCAAGTAATTAACAAGACCCTTTTCTGCACATGAGAATTTACTGTACTTAACAACCACAACTAAAATATTTATTAAAGCTTTCATAACTATCATACACTTTTAAAAGCTTGTCAATACAAAATCATGTAAATAAGGCAACCGGATAAACAAAAAAAAAAAAGCAAAGTTCATCAAAAGCTTCATCAAATAGAAAATTCTCTTCAAACATTTTTTTAATTCTTGTTTGTTTAATATATAAAAGCTTTCTGCTTGTTACCAACTGATCTTATTAATTGTTAAATAACAGACAAAAACTTTTTTTAACTAAAAAACAAAAAAAAAAATTCTTACTTAAATATAACACAAAATTAAATTAAATGGTTTAAAGGCAGAAAGTTTTTTTTTTCTGATTTTTTCCTTGTGTACACTTTCGTGCTTTTTTATTATATTTACTTAGTTGAGTTGCAATTTTTTTTTGTGGTAATTCTTATGTTAGTATTTACACGGTATTGTAATTAACGAGTTAAGCGGAATGGAAAGAACTAACTGAAAAACTAAATAAAAATTCATACAACAAATAAAATATTAATTCAAACAAAATTGACGATTGTTAAGCTTTCGACAAAAACTTTGTTTCTTTCATATATTTTTTTTTTAATTTGTGCTTTATTCATTACTTTAATTAAGCGAAATGAGTGCGTCACAAAACTACAACATTGTTTATTACATTAAAATGACTTGGTAAAAAATAACAGAAAACATAAAAAATAAATAAATTTAAAAGCTTTGAACGTTGATCCATTAGACATATCTAGCATATGGGGTTAGAAAATGTTACCTTGTGTTGTTGGTTACAAAACTATGTACATGCTCACATTACACTCTACATACCCATTAAAAGTCTTTAAGTCTTTATTGAAATTTTTTAATTAAAAAAAAAAAAACTAAAAATTGGTCTTACTTGTAATTTACTAGCATCTTTTTTTTTATTTTTGTTTGTTGCTTTTCCCTTATTACTTTATAAAGCTAAAAACTAAGCCAGCAACAAAAAAAAATTCAAAAATTATGTTTGGTGTGATATGGTCTGACCATGCTAGCCCAGAATAATCATGTTTAATTGACTGCCTGTTTGTATATTCAACGAATAAAAAAAAGAAAAACTTTATCATATGTCAGATAATTTTCCTCTGTACCAACAATTATATAACAACCATCCAGCCCTTTTCTTTTTTTTTTTTTTTGTGTGTAAAAAAAGTGTTCATTTTGTATCTTTGACCCAAAACAGTTCGAAAAAAGGATTTTTTTTTGCTGTTGTATTAAAGCATAAAACTATGGAGAGAAAACGTTCCTAACATGATGTTATCATGTCATGCATTATTTCTAAAACTGACAGTGGAAATTCTACTAAAAAAAATATATAAAAATTCTTCATTTTTATATAAACAAACGTACACATGTTATCAGATTGTAGGTTTTTATTGTGCTTTTTGTTTTTATTTATTATTTTTATATTTATACAAAAAAAAATTATTATTACTTAATGAACATCAACATATGTCAAAAATATTATTTAAATTCAACTGGTTTTCATTTTTTTTTTTATCTTTTTTCGTTCGCAAATAGTAAAAATAATATTATTTTTAATAATAATAAACAAAATCACAGCATCAAAATACAAAAAAAAAAACTCTCTGTCGCTGTCGTATTTTCAGTTGGAAATAATTAAAAATAAATATTTTTCTATAATTTTACTACAAAACTACAAAAACTATGATTAGTTGGCCAACAATTTTTTATTATTTTTTTTTTTCATTCTTGGAAAGGCAAACCAAAGCAAAAATTCTCAAATTTCAAAACAACTGGGAATTGTTTTGTAAAAAAAGCAAAGAAAATTTTCTTTTTTCCTTCTTTCAATTTAAAATATTTTATTCTTGAGACAACGTTCTCTCTGGCTGCCTCTATTTAAATAATCTTTGAAATTTTTTTTCTACTTCTTTTAGGGTTTTAATGTAATAAATAAAGATATAAAATTTAATCACATATAAAACAAGTAGCAAAATTTATTATTTTTATTTTAAAAAATAAGAAAAAGAAAAGAAAAAAGTAAATCAAATAGCACTAGGGTAAAATAAATCTAATGTGTTGACTCTATGTGTTGATTCTAATAATAAATAATAGTCCTGATTTATATATCAGCAGTGTTATTAAATTCTTTAAATACTTAGCATTCTGTTGATAATAATCTTAGGAGTAAGATGATAAAATAAGAAATTTATTTTTAAAAATAAATAATCTCTTTGTTGAGTATTTAAGCATGATGATTTTATTATTTTTCGATGGGGATATAAAGTTTTAAAGCCAACAAATACTTATAAACACGTAAAATTAACTAGACTGAAAGACATACGGAGGATATTAGATTTATATTAACGAAAAACAATTTCCAGAAAGAAATTTACATAGCACGGTTTAAATCAGAAACAATTTTACAATTAATTAGGCATATCATTTAAGCGGTTTATGTTTGATACATTTTTTTGTAAGATTATTACCAAAGTCAATTGAACAAATATTTTACTTTCATGTATAAAACATTAACTGTGTATTTTACCACGAATGAAGCTAGAAATGTATGCTGATTACACTAATTTAGAATGACATTTCAAATTAATATTTATTGTAATCTACCAGCATTGCATAAGGGATAAAATTTAACATGCAATATCTACGTTAATGATGACAATGAAATTAATTTTAATTTATTATTAATTGTCTGGATTATTGGTGGATTGTTTAACCAAACATCAGATAACTTCTATTCATTATTGGACAATCAAGTTAAAAACATTTCTCACACGGATTCCTAGAATAAACAAAAAAGAAGAAAATTTATTTTTTTTTTAAATTATAGAAAAACGTCAAAATATTTTTCGCAGAATAAAAATAAAACGAATTTCGCATTTTTTTTTTGATTGAATTTCATTCGTTGTAATTATATTAAAAATAATTAATTAGCTTTAAATGTTAAATTGGTCACTTTAATTACGATCAGTTAATTATATACACATTTTTTTTTAAATATTAATTAAATAAAAACAAAAAATTAATGAGTCATGGGAGGAGAGCTGGTGTTTTTAATAAAATTGTTTAGCTGTTTTAAAAATTGTGTTTTTATTAACATTAATTTTAATAATACTAAAATTATACAATTAAATAAAATTTGCTGATTCAGATAATTTTTTTTTACTAAAATACAAATTTAATGAGAAATTAGTGTGAAACATGCTATAATATATATATCGATTCATACGATAACAGTAAGTTATTAAAATTTTACATGACTAATCATGCATATACAAAACAAGTTGTTTTATCGTACAATGATTAGTAGCACATAATTTACAATATAAAAAAATAAAAAATAAAGCAGTAGTAAACTCTGATGCAGATTTTGCATAATAAAATCATAAAAATGCAGTCGATTAACAGAATTAAACAGGTAATAGTATAGAAATGCCATTAAAACCAACAACAAAATAAATTCCAACCAACACAGAATAAACATGTTATTGCTAAGGTAATAAATGTAACCAATTTGCGTTTTTTTTTCTTCTTACGTTCCTTCACATAAAATCCATGAAAAAGCATAAAAAAAAACTTCTTGTTATAAAATTTTCTATTTTTTCCCCAGTGATAATAATAAAATGATAGAATAATAATGAGAGGCGAAAAATGTAAAAACTCGACAAAAAAAAAAAAAAAAAACTATTCATAAACATATCTATTTGTCAGTCGTGTTATGTAAGAAGTAAGATGGAAATTTTATTTTAAAAATAAAATAAATTATATCGAGATGAATAAGATATACGAAATATAATTGATTATATAGCTGGAAGGTGTAGAAATTATTACTTCGACAAAATTCAAAGAATACTTTCCATATTTATTAGTATTATTTGGATTTTTCTTCCTTTTTTTGTAACAACAAAAATATGAAAGAATTTCATTTCAATAGGGTTATAATATTAATATTTGTTAGAATGAATTTACACAAATAATTCACATCCTAAAATACGTTAAAGGATATAAAGAATTTTTATTTTTTTATTTTTTAGAACGAAAAATATTGATTTTTTTATCAAAGGTAAATAAATAAATAAGATGTAAGAGCTGAACAAAATTATTTTAAATTTTCTATTGTGAAATCATCCATAAATATAATTGCTTTTCAATAATACCAAATATTTTTTGTTCATTTTAATCATTTAAAAATAAATTAATTATTTTATCTTTTTAAAAACTTATTCAGAAACAACAAACAAACAAACAAACAAACAGACAAGCACACAAATTTTAATTAAAGTTTTTTTCTTTTCTATTTAATTTTGTGTTCACATGAATAAACGTCTGTCGCTCTAGGATAAAATTTATATTTTCATCTCCATCGTACCGTTTAACATAGGTAATATTGATAAATATTTTCGCTTTTTTTTTTGTTGTTTCTTCAAACGTAAAGCTTCATTATTATAAATTCTTAACTTTTTTTTATCATAAACAAATTTTATAAGTTGACGAGCGTAGAGCTACACAACAAACAGCAGGCATCCGCTGCCGCCACATTTTTTCTATTAAAACGAACGAACAAGTTAATAATTTTTAATTTTTTATTATTTTATTTTTTATATTCTAATAAAACTTAATAAATTTTTTTTTATTATTATTATTTAATTAAAAGTAGTTTAACTTTTACTAGTTTTTTTTTTTTTTTTGTAATGTTAATTGATTTTTTATTTAACTTTTTTGAGTGAAAGGAATGAAGATGAAAGAAACTTTTCAGTTTTATTTTTTATTAAATAGAATAATAAATTTTTTATTTTTAATTATCTTTTTTAAATAAGTTTTTAACAAAGCGTTATTATCGTAATAAAATTTTTGTTTTTTAATTGGAAAAGTAATCTAAAAGCAACAACTAGCAGCTTGCTGTTTTTGCTGATAGTTTTTATATTTTCAAAGCAACACAATGCTGTAATTGTTTAATATTCACCTGCATAATCTAAAAAATTATTTTGCATAATATTAATAATAATAAATAAAATAAAAAACCATTAAAATATATTAATAAAACATTTAATCCAATTGTGATAAATAATGTTTAAAAAAAAAAAAAAACATAAAACAGGTAAAATAGCAATAAAAACGCAACCGCATATGCTTTAGAAACGATTTATCTCACTTCTCCACAAAAACATTTGTCATTTAAAAAAAAATTATTTTAAACACGTAAATATAATAAAAAAAAAGTAACAAAAAGTAAATTCACTTCCTGTACACAAATTATTAAAAATAAGAGAAATGGGTACCTATTTGTCGTTTTAACAAAGCATATTCTTAACATAATAATTCTGTGTTTAAATTCTGGTTTTCCATAAAGCGATTATAAAAAATTCTCACATGCTACATGGATAACAGAAAATTTTTAACATTTTTTGTTTTAAATTAAACTAATGTAAAAAACTTTTTAAATAAAAAAAAACGAAAAACAAATTTTTGCTATAAATAATTTTCTTTCATTTCAATTGGAAAATTTCTTTTGGCACACAAAATCCCTTATAACTGTTTAAATAAATTTTATTTCCATTATACAACTTTAAACGCTTTTATGGCGGATTTTTTTTATTTTTAATTGACCGCATTATAAATGGGAGATAATTAAACAAAACAAAAAAAGGTAAATTTTGATAGCCGTGTAATGACTTTAAATTGCTTTACAAACTCCTTTCGCTGTGTCCAGTGTTTTTCTGTGGTTTAACATTATTCATTTTCTTTTATTACGATTACGACTAGAGACTAACACCAGACAATTATTGTAATAAAAATAAATAATCTTTGTCAGGCTGATAAGAAATGATTATAAACACGTGGTTGGTTGTCCCCAGTGTGGCTTTACCGAATTTCACCCATTTTAATTGGTAGTTAAATAATGAATAAAACATTTATTTTTATTAGGTTTCTTTGAATTTTTAAAATGTTTCTGCATTTTATAGTCGATCAGGTAGCTAGTTGGCAGTAACAACAGGTAATAAATCACTGTTTTAAAGAGATTATAAAAGACAAAAAAAAACAAGAAAGATTTTAATTTAAATTGTAGAAAATTAAGCTAAATCACTTAACAATAAACTTTAAAGCTGAATCAACGAAGAAAGAGTTTCTAATGCAAGAAAAACTTTAAAACGATGAAAGATTGTCGTTCTATACAAAAAAAAGAAACTTTGATTAACTTTTAAATGAATTACAAAGCTTTCTACTCTTATTATAAAGTAAGTTTAAAAATTAATTAAAAGTACAAAGGAAAAAGAAAAAGTTTCCTAGAGAAAACATAGAATTATTTAAAAATGATTGAATTTAAATAAATCTTACGCTTAAGCTTTTTGTCGAAACTATTTTTTATTATAATACCAATAAATAATTCTCTGTAGTTTCCCAAAAATAACAGAAAATCGTTTTTTTTTTCTCTGTTATTCCACAATAATCCAAATTTGAAGTTAAATTCTGCATTAAAGAAAAGACAAAAAGCGATGAGCATTGCAGAAAAAATCCATAGCAATTCGTTAATAAAATGTTTTCTAGTTATGCCATAAAGCAACTTTATGTCTCTGTTACATGTTTTATCGTTTAGTTTGGCAATTTTTTAACTAGATGAAAAAAAAAAAATTAGTTTAATATCCTTTGAAAGCCAAAACAATTTAATAAATTATTTTTCAATAACGAAACTACAAAATATTGTGGCTTTGTTACAAAAAAAGAGCGATATAATTAATTAAATTAAAAATTCTGCAATTTATAGATAAAACAAAAAAAAATTGTTTCTGAAACCCGAAAAAAAATAAATTTATTTAAGACAAAAGTATTTTCGTCACTATTCTTGTTTTTATTTTTATACTAAACGATGCAGAAAAGGGTCTGCTTTATGGTTCATTTTTTATACTGATGGATTTCATCGTATACATCCCGTGCTGTTGTACTAACACTTTTATTTTTTATTTTATTTTTTACATTATTTCCAATGACAATATTCATTTGACTTCATTTTATTCATTTATCAAATATTTTCATTCATTTTTCATAGTTCATCGGATGGAATTTATAAATAAAAAAAATACCTTTTCGCTCGTTCACTCAATAACTATGCCTATCATAAGCAAAACCATCCTAACCTAACCACCCCAGCGATATGTTTTTGATTTACTTTATCGTCCCATAAAATAATGATAAAAAATATAAGAGAAAGCTTTATTAGTTGTTTATTAAAAACAAAACAGTAATTCAGAAAGCTTTTATTATTTCTTTATTTATTTTTCTTTCTAATGTTTGATTAACAAAATATTTATTAATATTTTTTAATGAAATAATTAGGTTTTAACAGGTGAATTAATTTTTTTAATAGAAATACAGCAATAGCTATAAACGTTGTATATCAAAAACATATGTTGTTTGTGAATTAATCATGACAGAAACTCATTTTTCATATTATTTATTAACGATAATAAATTTTACCTTATTTATTAAAATGTTTCAAAAAAATATATAATTTTTTTTTTTTTTGGAAACATAAATCCACCAGCATATAAACAAAATTTACTGACAAGATTAAAATAATTTTTTTTTTTTCTATTTTTCAGTTTGATGGAAAATTAAAAATCATTTTTTGTGTTGTTTAAACTTTAAATAAAAAAAAGGATTTTACATGTTTATTTATGGCTAACATAAAATATTATTATGATCATCATCGATTATTATTGTTTTTAAAAAAATATTTACTATTTTGCCATGCTATATAGGATAAACGAAAATAATTTTCCAATAATTTTGTTATTAATTAACAATTCGTTGTTTATTGATTAAAAATTTGTTTCTCTCGTCAAAACCGTATTCAACCACCCATTACACCAACATCAAAAAACTAAAATTTTATTATTCATAAAAGAAAAAAAATTACATTTAAAGAAAAGGCAAAAAAGTTTTTTTTTTTAATTCAAGCAACAATTAATTTTCAATTCACGTTACCAAGGATTTAATTTTTTTTTTATTCTTTTTTAAAGGCAATTTAGTAGGTCAATGATATTATTAATCTGAACAAATAAAAGCTTAAAGCAGAGTATGGAATTATAAAAAAAGTTAATAAAAACCAAATTAGTAGAGAAAATGGTATGATTAGATTTTTTTTTTATTTTTTTTTATGTAGAAAGTTCTTTAGCTAACAAAAATAATAAATAAGAAAAATATTGATAATAAAATAAAAAGGAACAAAAAGAAAAGTTTTTTTAATATTACTAATCTAATCGTGTTGCTATTATCATTCCAGTCATGTAACAAATTACATAAGAAGAACATTTATTTAGCTCTTGAAAATTGTTGTAAATATTATAGCTCATCAGAAAAGTTTTTTTCTTTGAGTAAATGAGTAAATTGTAGAGAAAGGAATTTATAATTAAAATAAAAAAAACCAATAATTGTTTTCTCTTTTTTTTTCATCTATAATTTCATTAAACCAAGCAAATCGATTCAATTTCCTTTCGATATTGTTTTTAAATTAAAGCTTTAAAAGAGTTATTGAGTTTTTATGTAGAAAACAAAAACATTTTCCAGACAAATACTGAATGCAACTTAGAACATTTATTTGAACATGTATGACCCATTTTCTATAAACTTTTTTATTTATTTTTTGTTAAGGAATTCAAGGGGCAAAAACAAGATTAATTTTATTTGCTAAAGTGCAACTCAATATTAATTTGATAAAATTTGTGTGGCTTGATAATTGAATTAAATTACAAGGATTCAAAATAAATAATGCTTAAGCAGTGAAATAAATTGAGGACATCTCGTTAATCATTTTATCTAGGATAAAAAAGTTTAATAAAAAAAAAAAAATTAAAACCAATTAATTATTCATAACAAAAGGAAACGTTTATTGATTTAATTTACCTTAAGGATAAGCCAATAAAATCACTTGACTGCCAAAACAAAAAAAAAAGGAAAATAAAAATAAAAATGACACTAAAATTCCCTTTAAAATAAAGAAAAGGAAAAGCTGTTAAAAGAAAGCCTATAATTTTCAAAGACGATTAAACATGTTTATAGAAAAAGGCAAATAGAGCATAAAATTCCATCATAAGAATGCATCCTTTGGAATTTTGCCGTAGAAAAAAAAAATAAAAATAAAAACCGAAAACACACAAAATAATATCTAACGAAAAAAAATTTAAGAAAAAGAAAAAAAATAATCCTCCCAGCTATAAAGCCTATTGATTTACTATGGTTTTTATTAGTCCGGTTTATTTAACTTCAGCAACATATAAAAATGTGTATACAGATATACGTTATTTGCACAAGTAAATTTAACATAAGGATTTAGCTAAAGGATCAAACAGATTCAAAAACATAATCTTCAGTTCTCAGGTGTATATAAAATTTCAACGTGTAATCCTTTTAAATTACCTTATTAACAATGTAAATATAAAACGGTAATCGTTACGTGCAAAGTTTGTGTATTTTGTGTGCTTTTTTCTTCATTCGCTTTTTTTTTTTTATTTTCTTTCTATTATTTTTACATTTTTAGAGTGAAGCTCTGTTTTTATTTATTTATTTCTCAAAATTCATCGCATTTTTATTCTAATTAAAAGAAGAGGGAAACCAAAAAAAATTCAAAGTTTATTATGAGGATTCAATGTGTATAAAAAGCACCAATAATTAATTATTTTTCATCTAAATTGGCGCCACTATTAAAAAACCTTTTCAACTGCATTTACAAAAGCTTCACACAAAAGCTTTATCAGAAATTTTATCAAAATCCCCAATCGATTTATATAAAAAGAAACAAAACAGAAAACTTAAATTGAATTTAATTATTTAAAATAACTAAAATTATATGAAGAAAAAGCACACAAAAAACCATTTACAATGAACAATTCAACTGTTTTTCATGGTTTTTAAACTTTTAAGAGTAAAATTAAAGTTTCGTTTCTTTATAGAATAAAAAAATAAAATAAAAATTCTTTTCTATTTTACATTTAAATTATCATAAATTTTACATTTATTTTATTAAATTAAATTTATTTGCAAGGATAACGATAAGAAATGTACAATGAAAACAACAAAAAAACCTTTCAGTGATTTTATATGAAAAAAAACTAAAAAAAAACAAAAATTCATTGATTTTGTAATAATTTGTTTAACCAAAAAAAAAAATAAATGTATTTACATCACTTAAGATAAACAAAAATTTGATCAAAATGATAAAATGTGGTGATAAGGACTGTTTTTTTTCTTTCGTTCTTTGAATAATTTTAATAAATAGAAATAATATTAAATGTTAATAGATGAGAATAAATCAGATATAAAAGGTCTTATTCTCTGACCTTATAATAAGAAAAATAAAGTCATAAAAATAGTGTTGGTTGGTTATTATAAAATGAAAATATTTTATACTGGATTTACAAGGATATAGCATAACAATCTTAACCAATCAAAAATTTCTCTAAGAGATCTTTATACATTTTTATAGGTGTTTTTTTTTTTTTTTTTTTTTTTTGATTAAACAATTATTCTATAGCCATATGAAAGCACCATAATGCAAAGTAAAACCATTGGAGAATTTATAGGGCGTTGAATTTCAATTAACCCTGACCAAGAGACAACAGATAGACGATAAAAAAAGTTTTTATTGATGTCACAAAAAAAAAAAAAAAACGGCAGTGGTAAAAATAATCAGATGCCACAAATAAACAACCGTAGAAAAACTTATAATAAAAATGTAAATTATATTATTTTTAGCCTTGCTTTTAGTGTAAACTTATATTTGTGTGTTGTGTTAAAGGATTTTTTTTTATTGTGAAACACTTCAGAAATATTTTTCAATATTTACATAAGCTGTAAGCTTTTATTTTGTAACACTAATAACAATATTGAATGTATTTAATACTATAGCAATTTTATATTTAAATACATATTGAAAGTAATTAATAAATATTATGCTCATAGATTTATTCTAACAAAATAAGGATACTGTTGCTACTTTTATGGGGGTATACAAAATAATTTTATGAAAGTAAACGTAACACAAATAGTAATAAAAACGAAAATATGTAAATTCGTTAAATAATAAAATTATTTTATGAACAATAGAGAGAAGAAAAAAACTTAAACGCATTATCTTGCCACAATATTATATATTTGTATATCCTGAATAATAAACACATGGTAAGAACATTTTAATGCAAATATACGTTTAAGTAAAACCACGAAAACAATCTAGTTAGAATTGTAATAACAATAATAATAATAATAATAATAATAATAATAATAATAATAATACTAGCATCCGTTGAGAGTTTAGTTCATTGATGTTTATTTTTATTATGTGGTTTTAACGCAATTGATATAACTACTTCTTGTTTAATATTTTCTAAAATAATTTTAAGATAAGCAAATTGTGATATTTATAATAAGAAATAACTGTCATAAGCAGTATATCTCTCTTAAACTTTATTTAATATTCGAATTATCACAATTATTTGCGTTATAATCATATTAAAATAAATAAGTTGCATCCATTTTATTTTGTTTGAATTTTCTAATAAACAAAAGATAAAACATAAACACACTAAACAGAAGTTATCAACAATTTTATTAAAAACGTACAAAATTCACTTTAAATTCCCCAAATACCACAGAACACAATAATTTAATCATTTTACAATACAAAAACATTTATTATTTTATTATAAAATTTATCGAAATATCAGCTTAAAACTTTTCAAATAACTTTAATAAACTTTCGTTATGAATTTAAACCCTAGAAAAGTAACAATTTCTTTTATTTATTACTGTTTTTTTTTTGCTTTTTTTGCTTTTATTAATAAAACATTTAAATAATTCAATTTCAACAAAATCACGTAAAGTTCTCGTTAAAAATATATATAAAAAAAAAAAATAAAAAGAATTATATTTACAAGGAAGCATCCAGATGGTCACGATTAACAAAAAGAAATCATGTGCTTGCAAGGAAATACAATTAAATGATAAAATAGCGAAATAAGGATATTACAAAAGAGAAGAATTAACTGAAAAACGTGCAACGAACTATTATCTTTTTCTTTTTTTTTCTTCTTTATGTTAAAACAAAATATCTAAACTAGCTGACAGTTGATGAACCCTTAAAAACCTTATAAATTTCAATAAAACAATTTTTTTTTTTGTTTTCTGGAAAACTATTAAGAAGATAAAAGTAAATCATTGGTCAAATGGGTGAGGCATGTTACAAAAGTTTGACATTGACAAGACCATTTATTAGAGATGAACGTGCCAACAAAAGGCATATTATGGCTAATAAAAATCATAAACGTGTTTAACAAAAATTTATTTATAGCATTATAACAATTGATGTGACAATATGCTTTGTGTTAAGCAACTTTAACAACAACAACAACAAAAAATGAAAGAGCTTATTGAGAAAACTTTAAACCAATCAACTCGTTTTATATTTTAAATATTTATTATTTTCTCAAAGTAAAAATTATTAAATATTAATACCGAGCACTTAACATATAAAACGTTTAAAATTGTCATAGAGAAAACAAAAACGGGAAAAAATATTTAATTTTATTTTAATAGAAAATGCTACTACCTTGTTTGTTGTGCTTTTTAAACAAGAAGCGAAAAATAGAATGTCAACAGCATCGCTACTTGCTTTTACTGATCTTTTTTATTTTTTTGCATGTTAATGTCAAGAAAATCTACGGTATATGGTGGAAACATATGGTACAAATAATACAAACGATTATTTTGAACCTTTTTTCTTAAATTCAACATGTTTATTTGCTTTTGGGAAAGGAAAATTAAAAAATAAACAAAGATGAAAGCACACAAGAAAAATATATATGTAACAAAAAAAAAAAATTAAAAAAACTCCGTATAATGCTACAGTGCATGTAGTGCTTTTATTGTTGATCAACAAAGCAGTTGCTGAACATTTGTGTATTGCACTGTATAATGCAGAAAAAATATAATTCTCTTCTAACGATATTTTTGTTAAAGCTCCTTTTATAAATTCTTCTTAATAAATATTTAATTTTAAACATAAACATATTTATCTAACGATCCATTACATTACATACACTATTTACGATATTGATTATTCAAAAATTACATTCAAAAAGAAATTCAATAAATATAAGAGCTGATTAGACCCCACAAAGCAAAAAAAAAAATTAAAAAATTCATTAAGATTGCTCTAAGGCGATTCACATTTGACCTTTTTATTTAAAATTATTTAAATTTAATTTTTAATACACAAATTTTATTACTTACTCAAAGAAAAATAATTTTAAAAGCTTCAGCTATGGTAAACATAAATATTTTTAATCCAAAAATGTAGATTTTTAATCTAAAAATAAAAAACAAAGAAAAATTAATTATTTAATCGGTAAAAATAATACATTTTTAGGAATCTTTAGTTCAGCTGTGAATCCTGAAAAGAAAAAACAAAAAAAAATCAAATTTAATAGATCTGAAATGAAATCAAAATTTATTTTAATGACAACAACAATAAAAAAAAAAAAAAAGGTGAAGAAGGACGCGGAAAGCGATTATTATTTATTTACTTAAAAAAGGTCACCGAAATACTTTTTTGAAATTAAAATGATAATTAACTTCTGAATATGAAAATAACGAGAAATGTTTCTATCAAAATTTCTAGGCATTGATGAAATGTTATTAGCAAGTAAATAATGAAATAAAAAACGAAGCTCTAAGTGAATTTTAATTAAAAAACATTAGGAAGAAAAGGTAAAAGAATGTGTTTTTTTTTTGTTGCTTAATGAGGTGATAGGAATGAAGCTTTTAGTGTTTTAAGGTTTTAATTGATTGACAACAGCAACAACAACAACAACATTCAACCAATACTTTCCTTTATGTGATTGATTTAAGGAAGAAAATGCTGTTAAATTCCCATTTTTAAATATCTTTTTTAAGGGTTTCCGTTGATACTTTAGACTGCTTGAATGAATTTTACTTGTATTTTGTTACATTTCCACTTGATTAAATACACGCAGCTGTTTTATGGCAGAGTTTAGAAATTAATAAACCCATTTTCTGGTATTAAATAAACATTAAAGGACGAAAAATTATATTTTTATATATTTAATGACGCATTGCGCTGGCTATAATCATTGAATTTTAATTTATTCATTAAAATGCAATTGCAAGCATAAAGCTTTATATTTGCTTCGTTTAAAAACTCATTTCCTGCATTTTACTAATAATAATCATAATTAAAAAAAATAAAAATGTATGAATAATAAAAAAGTTAACAGGAGTAAAAAAAAAAAAAAATAAAGCGCATAAAAGCACATAATAATGAAGCATTCAGGTAAAATGAGCATAGTACAACAGGTTTGTTAAAATATTTAATAACACTGAAAATATGTGATGTTAAAACCTTAATGAAGCAACAAGGAAAAGTTTTTGCATAACGACTAACGTAAAATCCCAAAAATTATTATTTAAAAACTTTGTTAAACGATTTATTGTGTGGTTCGAAAAAAAAAAATAATGAAAATTGTATGAAGATAAAATCGTGTATTCATCGGTAGCATAAGGATTAATACATAAATTAAAATTAGTTAATTAACAGTTGGTGGAATAAACAAATTTCATCTAGAATTATAAATAGAATAATTTCAATAAACTCTTTATTCTTATTGTTTTTACCATTAAATATAATAAATAAATATGATATATATCTCAATCTTGGTCCACATTTACCAGGAAAACATTATTATTATTATTATTATTAAATTCCATAAATAATAAATTCATAACCAAAGAAAATTAAATTTACAAAAGAGCTAAAACAGATTTTAATCAATGTTGGCATTCGTTAAAGGGAAAATTTCTATCAAACTCAACGTAAAATTATCATAAATAAAATTACCTGCGGTTATAAAATTTCTATTTTCGGTTTGTATATCAATTGAAGGTGGATTTATAAGTAATAAACAGTGGCGAACTACTTTGGCACGTGTTAATTTTTATTGTTAATGTCACTAGAACGTACTCAGTAATTTAAATTATATTTCTAACCATTTTTGCTTTTCATTTCACTCGATAAAATGACCATCTATTTCCACTGCCACTAATGCTCCTAGTTAATATTACACTTCGTTGTGGTTTCCTTTTTTTTTTGGTTAACCAAAATCTATAAATAAATATAATTGTTTATGACAACGACTACGATTAAAAGTGATATAAAAAAAAACGATTTGATTTTTAATTGAAAAAATTAATTTTATTATTATCCGGAACAGATATATGTAGCACGGGATAAATAATATTAAATATTATTGCAATGAAATGTTAAATAAGAAAAATAATAATAAAAGAAAAAGAGCCAGAATAAAGTGAAAATTTATATGATGAAATAAAAAAAAAATGACTGGGAAGACAACAATGGAACTACGAACATAACAAATTACATGAAAATGGAGCTTCCATCATTGTTGTTTTGGATTAGCTATAAAAATCTGCTTCTCCAAGGTTTATTACTGTGTAACAATGTTTCAGACACTTTCATTTTATTTCATATGTGTGTCATGATTGCAGCATAAAAAATATAAATTGCATTTTATTATGTGTTTTCTGTTACAACTTAACGTAGTTTATATAGCTGATACGAATTATTATTAACGATTCGAATTCCACACGGTACTGTTCCAAGTAGTTTTTAATGGATTTTTCGTTTTTTTTTATTATTAAACCATTTTATTATCTTAAAGAAAATGAAATAATTTTTTTTTTTCTCAAGTAAAAAATATTTTCGTACCTTTTTTCAGTACCAAATGCCAAATAAACCTCTCAAGAAAATTCCTTAAACATTGTCCAAAGAAACGAAAAATATTGTATCGATAAATTATATCGTTATACTCTGGTAACACTATTTGCATCAACAAAAACCATTCGGACTCGTTTTTTTTTTTCTTTCTTTTTCAAATATGTGATCTGTCAAAAGAGAGCACAAAAAAGATTTCAATTCATTTCGGAGTGAAAAGAGTAATAGGGAAAAACAATTTGTAAACGTCAAACGACGTAAAAATAATTGTTTTTTTTTTTAATTTTAAAAATCTCCGCAAATGTATATAAAAAAAGCAATAGAATTAAATTAAAAATAATTTAACCATTAATAATTAATATAAATTAATAATAAATCAATTTGTAACAATACATTTCATTCATATTTAGTGTAGAAACAAAAAAAAAAAATAATAAATAAATAAATTTTTCTTCGGTGTTGTGTTGTGATGTATTTTTCTAGTTAATAATGTGATAATTAATACTAATTTTAAATAATGATAATAATAAATTAAGTTAATTTATAACTAAAACACTAAATATTTAATTAGGCACAAATTTTAAAGAGTACATTTTGAATATGCTAAAGAAGGACCATGTATCAGTAGTTTTACCTATAAATGGGGACACAACACCAAATCGTAAAAGTTTCAAACGAGTAATTACTGATAAATTATTAATTGATAATAAAAAAAAATTAAAAATAATTATATAAATTCTTCTTCTTCTTATTATTTCTTTTTTATTTTTATTTTATTTAAAGTATTGGAATCAATTATCACGTTTTCAACGTAATTTAATTGTTATTTTATTTATAATCATTGGCTACGTTTCTATACTGTATTTGCTGCCAGAGCCACAAATAATTATTGATGTCACAAATATAACGCCAGTTAAAGATCAAGTAGATAATAAATGAAAAAAAATAAAAAAATAATTTTTAAAACAATTAAATTAAATTTTTTCTAGCAAATTAGTGAACAGAGTACGATTCCAACAAGACATATTGAAAATTCAGTAATAAAAGAAGTGGTTGAAAGTGGCTCCGTAGCACCTCAGGACAATGACAATATTGATCATAATATTGAAAGGAACAATGAAGTGAATGACAGTAATTTGGATAATGGAGATATGGCAGATGTTGAGAATGTAGGCGATGAAGCGCATGGGAATATAGAGAGTAAAGTCGAGACACGAAAATATTTTTTGGGACCAACAAATGCACGACAAATCGCTGTTGTTGACGCATTTAAACATGCATGGAAAGGTTATAAGACTTATGCGTGGGGCCATGACAATCTTAAACCAATTTCAATGGGTTATAGTGACTGGTTTGGTCTCGGTTTAACCATTGTTGACGCTTTAGACACCATTTATATCATGGATCTTCAAGAAGGTAAATTCTTCGTCAACAAAATAAAAAAAATTCCCTTCATTAATTAAATTTTTCTTGCAGAATTTAACGAATCCAAGGAATGGATTGAAAAATATTTAAATCTTGATATAAACAAAGAAGTAAATTTGTTTGAGGTAACGATAAGAGTGTTGGGAGGTCTTTTAAGTGCTTATCACTTGAGCGGTGATAAAATGTTTTTAACCAAAGCTGTAAGTAGTACATTAACCTGCAATCACTTATCCCACTAATTTTTCTTAATTCTTTTTATTGCACCGGAACAAAACACAGGTAGATTTAGGAAATCGTTTATTGCCATGTTTTGATTCGCCATCCAGTATCCCATATTCTGATGTTAATTTAGCAACATTAAAGGCGCGCTCACCCAAGTGGTCTCCAGATAGTTCTACTAGTGAAGTGACGACATTACAATTAGAGTTTAGAGACTTGTCACGGAGCACTGGATTATCAGTTTTCGAGACTGTAATTATTTTTTCTTTTTTTTTTTTTTTTTATTGATAAATCGCCTAATTAAATAAATATTGTTTAATCGCCTAATTTATTTATTATTTCAGCTTGCATTTAAGGTGAATCAAAAAATTCACGACTTGGAGAAAAATGAGGGACTTGTGCCAATTTTTATTAATGCAAATACAGGTACTTTTCGTAGTTTTGCAACAATATCATTGGGAGCGAGAGGTGATTCTTATTACGAGTATTTGTTAAAGCAATGGGTGCAGACTGGAAAGAATCCAAATGATTTGTACGTCTTCAGAATTCTATCTTGTTTCTTTGTTTTTATTAAAATGTTTGTTTTCTCTTGCAGTTTGATTGAGGATTATCAAGTGGCAATTGATGGTGTTTTACATCAATTGGTACGTAAAACACCGAAAGAGAATCATGTGTACGTTGGGGAGTTACTGAATGGAAAAGATTTTAAACCAAAAATGGATCATCTGACTTGCTATTTGCCGGGCACACTATTACTAGGCTATAAAAACGGTATGCCAAGAAAACATTTCACTTTAGCAGAGGATCTACTAGAGACTTGCTACCAAACATACATGAAACAACCAACAAAATTAGCACCAGAGATTACCTACTTTAATTTGCATGGCGAAAGTGAAACAGACATTTATGTGAAATCAAACGATGCACATAATTTACTCCGGCCAGAATTCGTTGAGAGTTTATATTATTTCTATGCAATAACCGGTAATAAAACATATCAAGATATGGGCTGGAATGTCTTTAATGCATTTGAAATGCATACAAAGGTAAAAAACGGTTATACGTCTATAGGTAATGTGAAACAGGTGCTAAATACAAAACCCCGTGATATGATGGAAAGTTTTTTCCTTGGCGAAACATTAAAATATTTTTATTTATTATTTAGTGATGATCGTAAAGAGATTGATCTAGATATGTATGTGTTCAATACAGAGGCCCATCCATTACCAATTTATACAAACAATTAATTAATTTTTTTTTCACATCTATAAATCGTTTTCTGTAGTTCTGCCCTCCGTATCCTTTTATCAATTATCCAGACGGACTCAAAATTTCTGTTTTAGCAAAATTAGTTTCTTTTTGTAAATGATGTTTTTAATTTTATATAGATATTTCTGTTTGTGTGGTAAACTTAATATAGATTCTAGTGTATAAATGTGTGTACTTTTCTTAACCTAGCATAATTTTCGTAACAAACAGATAACCACTTGGTTTAACTGTATTCATCAAATAATTTAATATAATTAAATGTTTTTAATAGTCTGATTAATAAAAAATGAAGTGAAGTAAAAAATAAAAAAATAAAAAATTTAAAACCCATGTAAAATGCACTGTGTAACACCTAAAATACCAAACAAAGCAATTTGTGACTTTTTTTTATTATTTTAGTTTTTGTTTTTGACAAAATTTTTATTTAATAAAATTAATTTAAAAAAAAAAGATGAAGAAGAAGAAGAAAATAAAATTAAAAGTGAAAAATCATCAATAAATTTGTTTTTATTTATTTATTTATTTATTTATTACAAAATATCTTATGATTTTTATCATCACAAATGGATTAATGATAAAACAAATTAATAAAATTGCATAATAATTAATTTTCTTATCAACAAAACATTGATTACGTGGTTGTTTTATTTATTTATTTTTTTTTTTCGGTAATTAATTAATTAAAAAAAGAAAAAAATTATTTTATGATTAATATTGAGTTAATTATTGAATTAATTACTTGTTGAGTTGTTCAATGAGTGCTGTCGCCAATGTTTGATCACCATCGACGATTATTTTTTTCTAGAAAATCATTAATTATTTTAATTAATAAATCAAGAAACTTTATTTAATTAATTAAGAATCACTAACCTCCGTAATTGCATCTTTGATTGTTAATGTTTTAGCACCGATTGCTAAAAATACATCACTACTAATATCAATTGTTACATCAGCCGATTCACATTTACCTTCTTTTACGATTAATGCCTTTAAGTCGACAACTGTAAATTGATTAATTTTAATTAATTAAATTTTATTATTTAAAAAAAAAAAATTGACAAGATAACTAGGCACTAACTCCAATTATAAATAATATCATCGGATGTAATATTTAATTGAAAGACACCGAGTACTTTTCTTGGTCCTTCTGGATCAACAGCTGCAACACGGGCTTTAATTCTTTCAATAACTGCTTCATAAGCCATTTTTAATTAATTAATTTTTTTTTTTTTTTTAACTTCTCCAAAAGTCACCAACGAAACTGATTTATGATTTATTTTTGATTCATTTTTCTACTATTTATAGTCAAAAAGAAAATGTTTATCAGTGTTTTTTCGTTGTCTTTTTTAAAATAAAAATAATATTTATTTAAATAATAGATAAGTTTACTTTCTTATTCCAATATTTAAATGTTTTGACTTTTAAACTTAAGTACACTTTTATTTGTTTTTTGTTAAGAAATGCAATTAGCAACATCAAATACATAGAAGAAAAAAACGATTTTTCTTTCTTTTTTTTTTGCAAAATTTCTCTGCATATATCCGATTTAAATATATTTCTAATACAAAAAGGGATTTTAATGGATTAAAATTAGATCACGTAGCATTTATACTTTGTGTTGATACACAAATTTATTTACTTTTTATACGAAATTAAACTTTGATTAGTCAACTTTAGAATAATTGTTTTTCTGTTAAATAGTTCCGTGATGGTCGATAGTTCTATTTGTTTCTTTGTTCTTTACCTGTTTTGTCATTCAATCCAAATGCATAGTTAAACTATTTATGATATGCCTTACCGAGAAAAGTAACAAAACCACAGCCCTTCGGAGCTGTCATCAAAATTCTTGATTTAACACAGAAAAGTTTCCGAAAATAATCTGCTACCCAAAACAAAATTGTGTAAACGAATAATGAATTGAATTAAGAATAAATTAAAAATCTTCGTTTAATTACGAAAAATCAAATAATAATTTTTTATTATCATAGAAATTTCAAACATCAAAGTGATCAAATTAATTCATACATAAAAAAAAATAAAATAATAATAATAATAAAATTTTAATTAGCACAGGTAATAAGGAAACACAGCTAGTAACATAATAAATCACTTCCGCTGTATCTTTTCATCTAATTTCTCTAGATATATGCTATCACCAATCACACTGATTTTATTCTGAAAATAAATAAAAAGGAAAAAAAAAAAATTTTATTCACACAACAGGACATCTTTCATTTAATTATAAATATCAAAACCCCAACACGAGTTAAAATAACAAAATTTAATCAAAAAATATATATTTATCAGTAACAAATACAACAAAAAAAAAAATTGATTGAATTTTGTTAATTAAAATTAATTTTACATTGTGAAACCGCAACAACGAATAGCAGCAAAAAAAATTTATATTTAAAATTCGCCTGAATGTTAACTACACTATTTATTTGTTTTTGTATTCACAAAAAAAAAAATTGTTTTTTTTTTACCACAGCATGTAGTTGAGCAAATGTAACTTCACGATTACCAATTTTGGCCAGATCATCATCCAATATTGTTAGCAACAGGTCATTGGTTATTTTTGTATTACTTGTTTCGCCACAATTTACCTCAGTCACTTTTAATTCATGTAAATCTATCACTTTTTATTAAATTAAATTTTTTTTATTTTTCGTTTTGTTTCGTTTTTATGCCAAATGATAAGATTAAATGATTGTATAAATGTGAAAAAAACGCAACAACAACAAGAATAATTGATTAGTTATTACCTATATAAATATAATTTTAAGTACATGTTAAAATAAAACAAAAAAAAAAAGGAATACTTACATAATCTCTTAACCACTTTATCATTTTGTTTTATATTTATTTGTATTAAAGCAACAAAATTACGTTCATCTGATTGTAAATTATTGATTAAAAATGTTAATTTATCTAAAAACGGTTGTGATTTAAGTAATGCCATACTATATTCGGGACAAAAACAATAATAAACTGCAACTGGAAGTACTTTAGAGTAGTAAACTAAAACTATTTATCGATTGTGAACAAATTTTAAATAGTTTTATTACCGTTCCGTACTGTTTTTTATTTTTTCAATTAAAAAAAAAAAATGTTAATTAAGATCAATTTTTAATTAATTTTAATTGAAAAATAAATTAATTAATAAATGAAGAAACAAATAGATTATTTTTTTTTTTTTTTATATCAAATTTAATTTATTTATTTTATGCAAATTTACAATGATGATACAAATGGTTCGAGTAAGAGAGCCAATGCCATGTCACCGTCAATATCTAATTTATCTTGAGCGACTGCCTCTTTTGCGGTTAATTGACCAGATCCCATAGCAACCATATTTTCATCAGAAATGGTTAAGGTACAATCCGCGTCACCGGCACCAGCAAACAATTTCACATTCTTAAGATCCAAAACTGTTAAGAATTAATTTTAAATTAATGCGTGCGCCGTTTAAAATAGATAAAACAAAACACAAATAATAAAACTTTTAAATTTTCACAAGCTAACTATAAAAGAAATGCGAACTTACTCCATGTTTTAACAACGGCACCATCAACTGTGATGTTAAATTTATAAATGTGTGTGATTTGTCGGTTAGCTGGATCAATTTTTGTTATTCTAGTTGCGATTTTATCGAAAATGGCATCAGATTTGAACGACATGGTTGCTGTATTATTTATTAAACCTTTAATTAAAACAAAAACAAAATATTTAAGTCACTTTTTGATAATCACTTTGGAAAAAGTCACTTAATCAGAAATCAAAATCAAGTAACAATAAAAAAACACACACACACACACAAGACTAGACTCACCTTGAATGAAAAATAAATTTATGGAAATTTTTCTATAATAGCCGGCCCTTAAATAACCATTTTTTATCAATTTTATTTAATTATTAGCGATAATCATTTATCAAACAGTGAGTTTAATTTTTTCATTTTTTTTTTTTTTTTTTGGCGAGATTGTTGTAAACAACAGTAATGTGCTGTGTAAATATTGTGTATCGCCCAGGTCTTATCACCAGGTTTTCATACTCTCATTATTTATAATTTACTTTTCTTTTCACTTTGCTTTTATCAATTTATTTTGCTGTTTTGCGAAAATTAGTTTTTTTTTTTTTTTTTTGGTTTTGTTATCAATGCAACATCAAAATGGATTTTGGACGCTTTAGTAAGCCAAATAAAGTAAAGAAATTGACAAGAATATTAGTAGATGTACTCAGTTAAGTAATAATAATACTTTGGACTGTTTGGAATAAAAATGGATTTATTATTATAAAAACCGATATCTAGACATTTTCAAATCCAGTTAATTAATTTATTCAATTTTTACGGATTGATAAGATTATTCGCAGAATCACAAATAATAATCTTGGTTAGTTTATGGGAGCTGTGGAAATTGTCTGTCTATTTAGTACATTGTTGTATACAATTCGGCGTAAATTTTATAAACATCGTTGCATACTAGTTAAGTGCAGTACTTAAAAAATATATTTTCACTGCTTAAACATTATCAAAGTTCAAAGTTTTTACCCTAAACACAATTAATCATAAATTTGTTTTTCTTTTTCTTTTTTTTTTGTTATTTAATTTCAATTTTATTAACAATTAATCTTAAATTCACGTCATATCTGGGGGCTACATGAATAATTTATAGACACTCAGCTTATATTTTGATATCTTTTTTCGACTTTTATTTTTGTAATCATTTTCATACCTATTCTGTTAATTTTTGCCATTAATATCAGTATTTTGCAGGTTGTTGATAAGAAATTGAAGTTCACTTTTTTTTTTTAATCATAAAACTGAAAAAAAAAATTAATTTAAAGAAAAGAAGAATAAACTGGCATGAGTATGGTAGATTTAATTTAAAAAGTGTGTTCGGTTTTGCAGTAATTTGTTTACCTGCAAAAAGTTATTTGTTACCATCTAAAAATTACGCAAAATCACACAAAAAAAAAACGTTAATTAATTAGGCACACAATAAGATTAATTAATTTTGACATCATTTTAATTAAGTTTAATAACACCAAGATGTGATTCATGGAAACCAGAAATTACAAAAGAATAATAAACGGTTGAGTTTCTGTATTTATATTAAAAAACAATTTTTTTCTGCTCTAGATTTAAGTAAAGTAATTAAATTCAATTCTTCAATTATTTACTTTAAGTCGTTTGTATTATTATTATTAATTCTTTGCACAAAAAAACTGTTTCTTTTGCCATTTGATTAACATAATTCGGTTCTTTCAGTATTTTTTTTTTTTTATTTATTCTCTACTCGCTGAATCCGTACCGTTTGTTTATTGTTTCAAATTCAACACATATTAATCCCGCAAAATTAATAAAAATTAAAAAAAATTTACACATTTTAAGTGTTATGTTTTTAATTGACTTACATCAAAGAGAGAGAAAATAAATTATTTATTTCTAATAAAAAAAAAAAATTAACTTAAACCAATCAAATGATTTTGCTAAAGCCTTATAAATGTTTTTTCATAAATTAATTAAAGCATTTAAAATTAATTAATATTTATAGATATTTTTTTAATAAATTAATAAATAATTAAATTATTTTACCTTTTCCTGAACTTAATTTTTTTTTTTGTTTTTTGTAACGATAAAACTGTCTTCAATTCGCCAAATAACAAAAAAAAAAAAAATTACATTTTATCGGTTTCCGGTTTAATTTTTTAATTAAAAAAAAAAATTCTAAAATTATTTACATAAGCGAAAGTAAATGTAATAAATCTGTAGCTAAGCTAAAAAACCAAAATAAAAAATAATTCTTATTTTAATACAAATAAACGGTTTATAACCGCGCAAAATAATAAAGAAATATATTTTTATTTTTTTTTCACTTTGTTTAATGCAAACAGACCACCAATACAACGCACAATAAAGGTAAATATAATTATTATTTTTTAAATTATTTTATTTACATAATATAGAATCTACATTACACGTTAATTATTATTAAAACATAAAAAAGAATTTATTTTTCTTCATACATTTTTAAATTAAAAAAATAATAACATTTTTCCACCTTCGTTTAATTACGTTTTTTTTTTCTCCTATGAAATTATCATAAATAAATGCCACACAGCCAGCACAACAGTCAAGTTTATTGTAAATTTTTATTTTTATATTATCTAATGACAACAACAACATTATAAATATGCAAAAAAAAAAAAAAAAAATCATTTAAATTACATATTGATAAGCTAATTAATATTTAATGTGATTATTAGTAATAATAATAATAATAATAATAATAATTAGTTTTTTATGTTTTTTAAGAAGCTTATCCGAATTATGTTAAAGAATTTTATTTTTTTTATTTTTAATTAAAATTAAAATTATAATTTAATTAATAAAATAATTTAATTAATAAAATTATTAAAAAAAATTTTTTTAATGGCATTTTTAATCGCGTTGAATTATTTGATAATTTTTTTTTCCCTGAAATGAAAAGAATTTTTGAATAAATTTTAAATAATTTTTTTTATTATTTTTTTTTTTTCGTTTTAATTACAATATTTGGCTAGGGCACGTTCACAACAACACTCCCTTGTTTCTGTGTACAAAATACACGAACCTAAATGTGGTTGACATGGTTTTTCACCTGTGTAGCATGTATGCGGCAACCAAGGCAGTTGTTCTGTTGAAATAGAAAAATGGAAAAAAAAAAAAATTATTTATTTATTTATACACTGAAACAATGAGTTAGTTAGCTCTAAAATTAATAAAAAAAAAAGAATTCTTTGCGTAATTAAAATCAATTAAAATAATTTTTTTTTTGTATACTTTCACTCTACGTAGTTAAAGGTCTATTAATTATAAAATTACCGTACCTTAATATAAACAAAAATTTATTTAAATATAATTAAAAAAGTGCATAAACAAATGTATTGAAAAACAATTACCGAAAAATTTTAATCGTTTCTACAAAAAAAAGAACAAGAAGAATTTACAGAAAATGTTTCGAAAACAAAATGAGATTTTCCAGGTTAAATAAATAAATTTTTTTTTTTTTAATTTAATTTTAAAGAGTAGAAAAAGGCAAAAAATAAACACACAAATGAGTATTAAAAAAAGTTAGTAAAACGATACACGTAAGAGAAATCAATAAATTTTATTGTTTTTTCACCTTTAATAGTTTTTTACTTAAGTTACTTAATGTTTAGGCTGTGTATGAATTTTGTAGCTTTATTTACATATGCTAATCGGTTACTTTTATTTTTTTTTTAAGCTTAGGACTGGCATGTTTATGTTTTATAACTCAAAATCAATGTTTAAACAGCATAAGCTACCAAGCAAATTAAAAGAACTGGATTCTAAGTCAATACTAAAGTACGAAACGTACCTAAAAAACGCTAATAAAGTGCAGCAACAACAGAAAAAAAAAAATGTCATGAAATTACTACTCATCGACCTTAAGTTAAATAAAAATAAATATTTCATAACCACAACACAACGATTTTAATAATTTTTTTCGCAATATTAAATTTATCAGTGCATAAAGTATTAATTTTATTAAATTATTAAATAAAAAAATAATTTATTTATATATTGATTTCATTTATTAAAAATTCTAAAATTACGTAAAATAAAAAAATTAATTAAAAATTTTATTTTACTATTTTCATACCGTTTAAACACTTTTCTTTGAATCTCAATTCTCTATTTTTTATTTGTTTATATAACTCATGATTGATTTATTGAGTTAAAATAGGGCCAAAGCGTACGCACAAACAGATACATAATAATAAAATAATAATAATTATATAGTTAACACATTAAACATTAATTTATTAACATTGCGAGGTTAACAAAAATAACATTAGCAAAAATAAATTAAAATTAAAATTAAGGAAGAAACGAAAAAATTTACAAAACAGCCAAAAAAATAAACATTTCTGGTTTCAAAAAAAAAAAAAAAAAACGATTTATTACAAAAGAGAAGGAAAAATTAATTAAAAAAACATAAAATAAAAACCGATCAGAAATTGTCTGTTTTTTTATTTGCAAATATATATCAGTAAAAAAAAATAAAAAAAATTTAAGCTAAATGTACATGCGCATTGTGAATAATTTTTTTTTTTTTTCTGTATAATTTTACTTGCTTTGATTTAAGTAACATAAAAAAAATTATTACATTTCTGTTAATAATAACAATAAAACAATATTTATTGCATGACAATTTAGAAAAAAAAAAAATCTTTTTTATTAATTAATTAAAATTAAAATAAAATTTCCCATGATAGCCAATTGTAGAGAGGAAAAGCAAATTATATATAAAAAAAAAAAATTTCCTTTAATTAAATAAAAAAAAAAATTCTGTTTTTTTTTTTCTATTTTTAATGAGAGAATTTGATATTTTTTTAAAATAATTTTTATTTAAGTAAGTAATATTATAATATGCCATAATGGCTTAAGAAAAAAAAAAAAAAAAAACAAAAAAGCTTGTAATTACTTTGGGTAATTGTTTTGATTATAAAAATAACGAAATACACACAAATTAAATTAATTGTTTATATTAAATGAATTTATTATTTGTTGTTGGGGCTTTGTTGTAATATTTATTTTAATTATTTTAATTATTTTATTTTTTTTTGCCTTTACATTTCCTTTAAAGCAGCTGCTGTTATTAACCTACAATTGCTTAATGTTAAGAATTAGCAACTGAAGGAGACCTGGTGACCTGTGGCAATCTATCGGTGGTCAAAATGCACTAATAAATTAGAAAAACTATTCCAAAAAAGCCACCCGGAATGAATTTACAATAAACCTAGAAAACTTTACTTTAAAGTACGAAAAAAAAAAAGTTTCCATAAATCTATCGTTTGTTCCGGATGGAAGAAGTAATAACACCGTAATTACTAACCCATCAAAGGTAAATATAATTCAAATGAAAACAAATCAATAATAAAAAGAAACGGAAAAAAATTCACTCAATTATCATACGAATGATTCTTCTTTGCCGTGCATGACTGCGATATTCGTATTTCAACAAAACTAAGGTGTGTTCCGATTTAATAATAGGACAAGATGAAAATTCTTTTTAATAAAATAACGAAGAAGAAATATTCTCTTAATTCATTATAAATTCCATAGAAGAAATTTCGCTATTCGTTATGAATTATCATATAAAAAATATTAAAAAAAAATTCCTTACCTTTACTATGATGATGATCGCAACAACAATGATCATGCAGCATTTTATCACCTAGACAATATTTCATTTTTTCTTTTGTACAACTGGAGCACCATGCCGGTACAGATGCTGTGTATGCAAAAAAAAAAAAAAAACAATAAAGAAAAATTTAATTAAGCCTGATGACTAATAATGTTGTGAAAAATTACAAAAAAAAAAAAATGTTTCAACAGATAATACGATTGCTAATCATAATAATTTTTTTTTTTTTATTTACTGACTTAAAAATGTAAACAATACGATTATCGCGTTTCATTTCTATTATTAAAAAAATAATATTTATTTTTGTTAAACACGCTTGTATGGCTTAACGTTATAACGTATTAACTAACTACTGTGCCCTAGAAACATAATTATACAAGAGAATATAATAAAAAAAATAAAAAATATATTTTAAGTCAATAAAAATTAGCTTAATGTGATTTACTGTGTACATAATATAAGTGACTTAAGTCATCTTTAATGTTTATTTAATTAATTTGCCTTAAGGAAATTAAATTACAAAAAAATTAAAATTTAATTTAATTTACTGCGCATGACAATATTACTTAACTAGAAAATATTTTACTACAATTAAGTTGTAACTTTTCAATCAATTTCAATTCATTAATTTAAACTAGTTAATTACATGAGGATTTATGTTACGTTTACCTGTCTGCTGTCAATTTGGCTTAGTTATTTAATTAAAAAAAAAATAAAAAAATTCACAAAGTAACATTTCAAAATATTTTCGTGTGTGTTGTAGAAAAATGAAAAAAACAAATCCAGTATGACGGCTGATTAATAGAAAATCTCAACAAATATGTCACGCAATAATTTTTCAACAAATAAAATAAAAATGTTTCTTCTTCTCGCTGTTTTTCACTCTTGTTCTCATCTGAACCGCTAAACATATGTTAAATATCATTGATTATTCAAATGATGACATCATGATGATTTGAGTCAAACAATCTATTTGGTTAATAAATCAATTTTTTTCTTTAGCTTAATTTTTCTGTTCTGTTTTTATTACATCGTTCCTTTTTGTTTATTTATTTTTTGGTTTTCCGTTTATTAAACGATTTTCATTGAAATTGATTTAGGAGGCTGAGCTACAATTAATTGACTTAAGAAAAAAATTTTTTTTATTCTTTTATGCTTTGATTAATTTCCTACAAATTATGATGAATTTGCCATAAATAGTATTTTTCTATGGATTGTTTTTTTTATTAAATGTTGAGAATGCATCCTGAAACAGAGTCCCTCACTCAAAATTTCAACTAAATAACCTTTTACACGCACCTAGAAGCCTAATAAATCACTAAAAAAAAAAAAAAAATGTTTTACCCGTAAAATAATTCTCCACCATCTGACTAATAACAAATTTGGCTTCCTTTTCAGTCACCTCATGGTCAATAAAATATTCATCAAATGTAACATCATCACCCTCATCAGTGTTTTCAATAATTTCATTGCAAATGGGTGGCTGACACATTTTTTGTATAGAACGCCTTGATGAGTCAGCATTACCACTTCTATCCAGACCACCAACACCACCACCATCAATAAAATTATTCACTAATTTATTACACTTTACCACAATTATTGTTAATAATAAATTTAAAAATAAAATTTTTAATTTTAACATTTCGGTTGGTTTGTACACAAATTTTTTTTTTGTTTTTTCAATTAATTAATTAAATTCCCTGGTCACTGTCATTGTAATGTTTATTTATTAAACAATTAGCGCACACTTAAGTCTCCCACTTTAACACATGACTTAGTTAATATTGTATGCTAATCAAAGGCACTAATTTTCTTGTTGTT